>JAJEKV010000023.1:10551140-11038640 GCA_021234155.1 Isoetes taiwanensis
TTGAACCAGCTTTCCAACGAGTCCAGACAAAAATCTGACACCAGATGTGTGAGATACAGCCCATCGAAGTGTCTACAGGCTGCCACAGAAACCCTAGCACACAGCCCAAAAAAATGCCGATTTGAGCACTGAAACAAAGCCCAACATGTAGGCACCTTTGCAAAGATCTCGTAACCAGCTTTCCAATAAACCCAAGCAAACTTTGACACCAGATGTGTGAGACATAGCCCGCCGAAGTGTCTACCAGCTGCCACAAAAACCCTAACACACAGCCCAAAAAAGTGCCGATTTGAACACTGAAACAAAGCCAAGCATGCAGGTACTCTACACCATTGGAAAGATCACTAAACCAGCTTTCCAACAAGCCCAAGGACACGAAAATCTGGTACCAGATGTGAGAGATATGACCGATCAAAATTCTGCTATAGAAACCCTAAGCACAAACCCGATACATGTAGTCCTCTCCATTCAAGATGGCGCCGACCCAGTACCGTGATCAAGCAGAGAATTGCATAGGTGAGAACTGCACATGATGAGAAGAGGATTGTTGGAAGAAGGAAAATTTACCAGAATAATCTTAATTGCTGACTTCATTCCCAAAAAGCCTTTTATATTTTTTAAATTCTGAGAATGCCATTAATTCTTAAGTATTTTCCCAAATAGCCTTTGTATTTTATAAATTACAAAAAATCATGTTTTCACAATAGATGACCATTCTTTACACAGGAAAGTGTTTCTTACAGATCACAACAATCACATCAAGGCAAAATATACAATGGAAATATCAAATAGGATTTCTGCATCTGCGTTCATTATGGCCATCATTACCACAATGTGTGCACTTGAACATGCTTCCTCTATCCCTGTCTTCCGTCCTGTCTTGTTTTCTTTGAGACCTACCAGGTGGATCATGTGTTGTAGATGGTAGCCTTTCATTATTTTCAAGAAGTTCAATATTTGGGGATAAATAGCCCTAGCATATGGATAGCAAACTGAGCTCAATAAGTAACCTGAAAATTAGTTTCAAATTATTGTGATCTGTAAAAAACATTTCCCTATGTAAAGAATGGCCATCTATTGTGAAAACGTATTTTTTGCTGATTTTTATAATACAAAGGGCTATTTGGAAAAATACTTAAGAATTAAGGGCATTTTAGGAATTTAAAAAGTATAAATGGCTTTTTGGGGATTAAGTGAACAATTAACGTTATTTTGGTAAATCTTCCAAAATTATATGTTATTGCTTGTGGACAGGCCAGTTCAAAACAAAAAGGGTATTTTTGTGTTTCATAAGGTTTAGGATGGTGTTGGATGCTGCATGGGGCAATGCAGATGTCCTCGTTGTTGTGGCTTTTGTTCGTCCAGCAGTCTTATGTAATTCTCCTTCTCTTCTGTTGTGTTTTTTGGGTCAAGATGTTTATGAAGAGGGTTGCAAGGAAAGGTAAAGGGGTCGTTGGCTCTGTTCCCTTGTCTTCCAGTTCTATCCAAACAGATGGCTCTTGTGCTAAGCCTAATTTAGAGATGGACTGGGGGGCAATTGATGTCTCGGTGACTCTTGGACTTTCAAGTAGAGATGTGCCTTAAAGTTTTTATGATGCCTTATCCTCCTTTTGTGACAAGAGGTGTTTGGCTGGGATTGTTGCCCTTAAGAGGGGTGCCTCTATTAATCATCTTCACTGTCAAGTTGTTCTTAGGGCACAGTATAAATCTTCTAAGGCTGTGAATGAAACCGAGTTTAGTTGACCTTCGAAACCTCATGGTGTTGTGTTGATGTGTAAAGCTTTGAAGAATAATAGGTTGAAGGAATGGTGGGATATTGCAAGGATATAGGGAAGGTTCATTATTCTTGTCATCTTCATAATGTTCTTGATTATATAATTGAGAAATGTAAAGATTTGTTCTTAAGGTGGGGTGCAGATGACACCAAAGGTCTTGTTGTTTTAGATAACATGAATTTTTTGAACAAGGCTTCTCACTTTATGTTTTATCATGGGAATCGAAGGCTTACTGCTAGTTTAACTTACATTCTGTGTAGGATAATAAGGTTTGGGAAGTATACATTGTCCAGTTCTTGGATCATACCCTCTAACACTGCTCATATTAATGAGCATAGAGTTAGAGATGCCTAGAGAGTTCTTTTGAATCCCAATCATTGTATACTCTCTGACATTAGGACTATATTGTTTGAATTACCTGCAGGCTTTGTGCCTGTGAGGAACGAGCTAGGTCATAGACATTATTGGAATGACTTTATTCCTTGGGACAAAGAAGCTGTTAACTTTCAGGATGTTCGAGACGCTTCCTCCAGCCCTGATATTGTTATTCTGGAGCCCGGTGTGGATTATATTCTAGTCCACACAGGTGATCACAGTTTGGGTGTTGGTTAAGCTTGTCTAGCTTTATTTTCCTTGTACAGTTTGTGAGTTTCAGTTTTGTTCTTCTTCAATGTAGTTCTTGTTGGTAACTTCCTATTACAGGGTTGTGATAGAGAGTAATGGAAATGCACGAGGTGATGTTAGTTATCCAGTCTTGAGCTTGGTGCCATCTCTTCATAAGACCAGAGATTGATGCCTCTCACCCTAATTCAAGTGTTTATCCTGTTGAACCAAAGCAAGTGTTTTCTACTTGAGAATTTGTTTCTGATGTGATTCAGATTATAACTGAGGCCCATAGAATAGCCGCCTCTCTTTGTGTGTTGAGGTGACAACTTATTAGTTTCGTTGAGGCCATAGTTTCTGCCATGTCTAGCGTGGAGTAGGAACAGATGGGTATGCGAGTTACTGAACTCTATACTTTGAGATCCCACATGAGCCTTGTCAAGGCTTTATTGATCCAAGAAATTCTGCAGTTTGACTCCATGATTAGACATGCGTAGTCGAGCTCGCCTATGAATCAATGTTTGATCTTGTTATTTTTTGTGAACCTTGAGTTGATTGAAGGAGTTGTTTCAGTGCTTGTCAAGCACATAGAATTTTTTTTTATTTGTTGAATGTGAATAAGACAATTTCTGATTTTCGTGCTTGTAGATTGTATGCTTATTATATGTACATTCGTATTTATATTAACAAACCTAAAGTTTCAACGGCCTACGGCCCCTGAGTATAGCGGTCATACCTTGGGTTGGGGTTTCTATTATGCCCGTCACTTGCATTGTACGGAGTTGGAGATCATGTGTGATGCTAGCAAAGATTATGAATGAAGATCATCACTCTGATGCCACTGACTGTTGGAGCTTTTAGTGGCAATCTGTAACATCGGAATGATCATCTTCATGCATAGGCTTGTTGAAGTTCTGTTGAGCCATGCTTCTGCTATTTCTGATGTCGCTGAGAACATAAGCATTATATTACATAAGAGTTGCTGATAGAATACTCAAGCTCTCATCGACATCAGAGATATCCTCAAGGAGGCGCGTCGGATATGTCTAGAGTATTGGATTCTAATTGGGGTTCGATTCCTCAAGCTCACTTAGTTTTGGAATGATACGGTGTATCCGATTATATGCTGTTCAATCAAGTTTTGGAATATTGTGTTGTATCAGGTTTGGAAGATAACCATTGGGTTTGGTTTTTGAAATAGCTCCTTACAAATCGGGACCCCATCTTGACTTAGGGACGGACTAAGGGTAGTTCATGGAATATTCTGGGAAATATTACATGATCTGATGGCCACAAAAATTCGTAATACACACCGCATGATAATACTCTGCACTTTGCGCAATTCATTTCATATTGTTGGAGCATATTCTCGCAATTGTTTGAACTATGACTCTTCTACTATGTTGCATTCAAAATTGTATGTTTAAGGTGGTTTGAACTGCTTAATTGGTTTAAAGGTCATATTTCTATTCTGGTTTTTTTTTATTATTGTTGTTGTTGTTGTTGTTGTTGTTGTTGTTGTTGTTGTTGTTGTTGTTGTTGTTGTTGTTGTTGTTGTTGTTGTTGTTGTTGTTGTTGTTGTTGTTGTTGTTGTTGTTGTTGTGCTCAAGTGAATAAATGCACAGGTATTACGGGAAAATGCTCATAACAATCCTAGAGTACGGGTAAATGGATTAATTGGTAAGACCATAGACATACAAGAATATGACCTGGGGATATGACTAGACAACATGTGGGGATCATCACTTAATTCTCTGCATATGCTACTGAAGAGAATGACTATAAGCACTATGTGACCGTTGTAATAAAAAGATAGAGTTATGGGGATGTTATGGGTCCTGCACAGGGCAAGTCATATAGCATTGAGCAATACTATGTCTTCTAAAAAGATAGTGTATATGGTGAAAGAAACATCAGGGTATGTAAAGAGCAACAATTGGTCATAAACCATGTATTAGGGTATGGAAAGTATATTCGGGCATTTCGTATAACAGGATGTTCTAAGGCATGATACCTACTTTGGATACCTAACAGGAAGATGTCGCACTGATTGCCCTAGTAAGAATTACGGCCAGAGAATGGCTCTGGCCAGGTCATAATAAGTACACAGCAGAGACGGTTCTTGATGCCAGATATCGGTTATGATATTGGTGCGGCAGTGAGTTTATTTGTAGAAATATATTTTTAAGTTTAAGAATTGACAGTAGCACTCTGTCCTACAACATATAAGCAGATCTGAGGCCTCAAATGCATCACAAGGATGTTGGCAGCTCTATTCATATTGTGCATCTCATACTAGTCTGCAAGAGTTGAATTATGGGGAGGAAGAAAGGTGACCTCAACATTGCTATTAGGAAGAGATTAGCTGAGGAGAAAAAGAATGCCAGTAGTAAGAGGAAACTGTTTGATTTCCACAAGAAGATGAGCACGTTTGGACCTGAAAAGGCTATAGAGCCAATGGATAAGGAATGCTATGAAAATAAGAAGGATAACCCTAGTGGATCAGCCAATGCACCTGCTGCAGAAATGAATAAGGATCAGATACTCCAATACATGAAATCCTTGGATCCACTAGCTACAAGCAGAATGATGTAGGTGGAAGGACTGGTAACATCGAGGTGATCATGAAGCTTGATTTATAATGCACTAGAGTAACTTTAATTTATAAGTTTCTGTGCAATATGAAATTCTGGCTGAATTTGTTAATAACATGTAAATTTATGTATGCTTGTCCTAGATCCTGGCCCTTTACATAATCATTGCTTTCTTAATTTATGTTTTTTAATAGTGCAAATCATGCTGGGCATTATGGTATGCATATGTGTTAATAGATGGCAGAATTATGCCTGAATAGTTACAGGGGCAAGATTATACCTGAGTAAATGGCAGAATTATGCATGAATAATTATAGATGCCTGAATTATGCCTGAATAGTTACAAAATTATGCCTGAATAGAATTATACCTGAATAGAATTATACCTTTAATGTAAGCTTTCTAGGATCGGACATAAGCTTTGGTGTTAGTTGTAAGATTAGCATAAGAATTTGACAATGTTCTTGAAGATTATGGCAATTTTGCTTTAGATCTGGAATGTCTTTAACATTTAGAACTGAGGAAGCTTCATCTTCTATGGTGCAGAGTCTTCCAAATAGTCAACCAGTCTATGGCATCTAATATAAAATAAATGTGCATCTAGTGTATTTAAGGATATAGTTTGTGTATAGTATAGGGGACACATGATGCAGGTTGTAAGGCACTCTTGATGCACATCATAATAAAGCAGCGATCACTCAGATTATAAGAGCAGGCTATTAATATGTAAATTATATTTTGCGATATGCACAGAAGATTGATTGTGCATAAAGGATCCTGCACATTTAACATAATATGTGTGCATTTAAACATGTTGCATAGAGTTAGGAAAAAGCTGTTTAATGTGCCTGGTGGTTTGAATATGGCTCAATGGCTAGCTTTATTTTAGAGCCTCAAGTTTTTCAGGAGTATATTGGTTGAATGATAGTTTAGAATGATAAAGAACTGTGCTGATATAACAGTATGACCACATGCTTATTGCTTCTTAAATGTCTTGTTATTTATGTAGGACTGCATGATATTGTTTAAGAGCTTCTGTTGTCCCCTTCTATAACTGACCTTATCCAATGTAATGTTTGTATTAGACAACCTATAAGATCTTATGACACATGCTACTCTAAGTAGTGCAACCATGACTAATGCTTGTATTTGTTTTTTTGGGTGCAGGTAATAGGATCTTATACTCCCTGCTATGTTTTTTTTTCAAGAAATGGAAGATTGTCAAAGATCAAGAATTTATTCTAGTCAATTGGAATTAAGACATATATGAAAGACTTTGAGATGTGGAAGAGATCATTTGAATCTTGAAAATTAGTACTTGATGATCTTTTTTCTCCTATAAAGGTAAACTCATGTACATGTCTAAGAAGGATCGACATTGAAGTAAAGTTTTTTCTAGGAGTTTTGCAGTATGCGACTGTTGTACATATTATTTCAAATGTAAAAAAGTAACCAGATTTTGCCCTTTTGTTGAAATCACCTATTCAATAAAAGGACTTTTGTACATATTATTTCAAATGTAAAATAGTAACCAGATTTTGGCCTTTTGTTGAAGTCAGCGATTCTATTCTATTCTATTTTAATAAAAGGACTGCATATTGAATCCTTTATTTTCTTGAAAAGGTCTTAAAGGATTGAAGTTTGCTTGTACAAATTTGAAGTCCTTTTTTTTTTTTTAGCAGGGTTGCCTAACCTGAGGTGCACGATTTCATGCAATTCTAAGCTATTCACCTGGACATTCATGCCAGCCAAACTTAATTGCCTTCTATACCCACGTCAGCCAAACTTTCCTTATTGGAGTTATGGCGTGTGCAGCGTTGGCCTCCTGCGTCCGAATAGCATAAGACTATCCCACCGGATCTTGCTTCACTGTTCTTCCTCTTTTGTCGACATCAAAGCAGGAGTGTTGAAGCATTGAAGATATGAAGCCTGAGGTGTATTCTTTGCTTTTGACCTCAATATAACTTGCCCGACCATCATTCTGGTAAAAAAGTTGCTTCATCGAGCGACAGGTTCCAGATGTATTCATTATCTGCTTCGATTAAGAATCTGCATCGTTAAGTAGATTTCTTCTGTAGATTTTCATTCTTATGTTAATAAGCTAGGGTTTTAATTTGATGTTTTTTTATTTCCTTCTCTGTATTAAGGCCAAGAGCATAATTTATTTACTATAAACTTCCCTGCATAATTTTTCAGATTATAAAGTGAGTTGTGTGTGTTGGAATTTTTGGATCAGTGCAGAACTTTAAAAGGAGTATAGTTGTATTTTGAAAGAGGGTTTTATGCAACAGGTATTCCCTTTTAAAAGCTTTATAGACAATTGATTGCTTGGCAATACTGCTTCGATACCTTTCCAGATGCACAGTATATGTCTATTAAAGTCCTGTATGAGGTCCTAGGATTTATAAAAGGAGTAGAGATTAAGAAAGCTTATTATGATGTAAGTTCTTTCGAACATGTTCATTTGCTATGAACTAAGTGCTTATGAATAATGGCAAAATGTAGTATATTTTGGGGATTAGCATAATGAAAGCTTGTTGTAGATTTTAACGTTGTAATTTTCACTCTTTAGAATCTTCCATTATTTGTTCTTTGTGTTTTTATATTAATTCTTCTTGGGAAAAACTACAAAATGCCCTTATGTTTTGCTGAATTTTACCAGATGCCCCTGAGTTTTTGTCATTTCACCAAATGCCCTTGGTCAACGTATATCTTCCTGTAGAATTTTAACTTTTACAAAATGCCCTTCAATTTTTAGTATTCAATATAATGCCCTTCTAAACACTGAAATAAGCACCGAAATCCAGTTGCAAGGCATCAGAATTGCTTTGTAAGGCATCGGAATTGCTCCAATTGCTCCAACGAACTATAGGGCATCGAAATTGCTTATGAAAGCAAAAAAGCAAGGCACAGAAATCTTTTGCTAACATATTTTCTCTGCCACAGTAATCCTCTGAAGCCGAAATCCTCTGCCACCGAAATCCTCTTGAATCGTTTTGTTGCCCATGCTCTAAACAACAGGTCGATTTTGCAGCAGTTCTCATTTGCAATTCTACAGCAAATCATTCTTAAAGTTTTGAGGTTAGTTTTCTTTTCTTTTGAAGCCATGATTCATTGGGCAATGCTTGATTTTTGGATCTTATATGAAGAATTTTTGTTTTCAATAAAATCTCTTCTACTTGTAGAACGGTTCTTAAGTCCTATATGGATTTCCCAATGTTTAGCTATAGAACTGCAACAAGGTTCAACCTTTACGTCACTGAAGGAATTGAAACTAGCCTTAAAAGACCATGCAATACTGAAACATAAGGGCATTTGGCATTTTGGGAATTTGGAAGAAACATAAGGGCATTTGAAGAATTAACGTAAACTAGTTATGGTGCCCGGCGTTGCCGGGCTTTAGTAACAATTTGAAGAGGTGGTTGATTCATTATTGGATAGAATAAATAGTGTGGCTTAGAGGGGAAAAAGGTAATATGGAGCAATCCTTTAAGATTTGTTGATAAATATAAGAAGCCACTTTGTAGGAATTAATTTGCTTGATTGCATATATTTTGTAGTACGTGGTCTTTTGTTTTTTATAATAGTTTTATAGAAATGATTTTATGGTGAGGCTCTGTCGGGCTTTAGCAACCTTTAGAGATTTGCCTTGCAATGTGAAATCAACAACAATTATAGTTGAAGTCGTGTGCCCCTCTTTACTTTGGAGGAAGGTGCATCTAGGATTACTCATGATTTTATTTTGATTATGTACCTGATGGTTGTGATGAAATTGAGTATGGCAAATGCAGACATCATTTTACCACTGTGCCCCATTTGCAAAATTTAAAAGGAGATTGGCATGAATGGAAGAGTGGAGATGTTAGAATTGAGTTTTATTGCTGTCTATTTATTTCTTCCAGATGAATTTGTCTATTACAAATCCCAGAAAATCACGAGGTTTCTTTTAATATTTCTTTCTTAAGAGATTCTATAAAGAGATTCTATTGAGGTTGTTCTATTGAAGGTTTCACACCAAATGCTCGTACTTATGTTGCTGCATTGAAGGCTTGTGGCAATTTGGGCTCCTTGGAAAGTGGAAAGCAACTTCATGTTCGAATTTGTGATGCTGGGCTTCAAAATAATGCAGTTGTAGCGAATTGCCTGGTTGGATTTTATGGTAAATCTGGTATTATGGTTGATGCTCAAAATGTCTTTGCTAAAAGGGACTTAGTAGATGCCAAACAGGGACCAAGGAGATGCCAAACAGGTCTTTGATTTGTTTCAAAGGATGCAAGAAGAATGTGTCCAAGCAGATGGCATTACATTTCTCTCTATCCTCGCTGTATGCAGTCACGCTGGTCTGGTCAGCAAGGGTAAGGAGTACTTTGACGAAATGCAGCTACAGCATATGATTTCTCCAAGCTTAGAACATTATGTGTGCATGATTGACCTTCTTGGCGGGTCTAATCGTCTGGATGACGCCCTTGCATTAACAAAGAATATTCCCTTCCCTGCTACTTCAGCTATATGGAGAACATTATTAGGTGCTTGTTGCAAGTGGAAAAATGTCAAGGTTGCCAGGATTGCTTTTGAATCTTTACTAAGATTGGATGATAAAGACTCTTCAGCTTATGCATTGATGGTAAATATCTACGCCAATGCTGGCATGCATGAGGAGACTATGAAGATAGAGACAATGTGCAGGAACTTGGGAGCTTGGGAAAAGCAAAGGCAATGTTGTGCTGACCATTTGGGAACTGGGCACAACCTTGGGGCTGGAGACAGATGGAACTTAAACATTTAAAACTGTAAGATATTATGATTAAGAGAATAGACTACAATAGTATTTTAACATCGACTTGATGGAGGAAGAGTATATGTGAGGGGCTTTGTCTGAGAAATCTATCAAGGGATGAGGAGGTGGCTGGATTAAACAGAAAATACATTTGGCAGCTCTCCATTTGCCCTGTAAAACTGCATCAAGGAAACAGGCAAACTTGTTAAAGAGACCTTTCTTTTCTTCCGCATATTTTGTCATAATGAAAAGAACTCACCATCCAAAATTTTACCCGAGCAAACATGTTTGCAAGATGGCAGTGCTGTGAAAAGAAGAAGAATGCGCCTACCAATTGGACTGTTATGTATCAAATCAGCTCTGATCAACTTCCCAAGTCAACATCTTACATGAAAGCGTATCAAATGATCACATTCTACTCTATAATCCTTGAATAGGAGATAAAATCAGTGAGAACATTACTTTGGTGAAAGGGTACAATCACGCTCTACTCTATAATCCTTGAAGCAGAGATAAAATCATTGAGAACATTACTTTGCAGCAAAATGGCTATACTGGAAGCCATTTCATGACGCGGTCCTTACTGCCAGATATAAATGTATATGGAATCTTGGTCGCCAGTTCATGAAATAGAGATAATGCATGAAAATGTTGACGTTTGGATGAACTGGTTATGGCCATGTACATCAACTCTGCTTGTCTATATGATGACAATCAATATAAAATATATAAGAATTGGATGATTCCTTGCTATGTAGAAGCTTGACTATAGAACTTGCATTGTGCACAGAGCAAACAATACCTAGCATAGAAGCTATATAATATGATTTCAGATTCATGAGAATCAGCTCAAGTTGTCCACCTTTTGCATGCTACATAAGGCATGAAGAGCGTTCTTCTCAAGAAAATATAGAGCACGTATTGGCAACACAAACTGTAAAAAAATGTGAGCTATTTAAAGTTAATAAGAAGCTCTCTAATAATTGCAAAAAATGAATAGATTCCAGATTGAATAAGAGCATGAAAATAAATAGGTAACCGCCATACCATAAGAAGGCCCTGCAGACCAACAATAAGGTTTGCAAGTTTTGTGAACATGTTGCCAGCCATATGTAAGACATTCCATAAGCTTGCTCAGACATTGTTTTGTAAACTAATATTGGTGTCTTGAAATAGCTTGGCTTGAGACTCACTGTAGCAGAGGGCAACCTAGAAGATGATCAATGAAATGGCCAGTCCTTTGAGCAAGCATGCATAAACATGAAATAGTATAGACTATATAGAACAGTCCAGTCCAAAAGAAGAGAAAAAGGGATGCTTCCGAACAGGCCACTTTTGAAAGCCAATGATCTCAGCATGGACATGTACCAAAATAAAATCCTATTGCGGAGATATGACATGAAAAACAAATCAATGCTCACCGGAATCTCGATGGAGTATTCCAGCTTCAAGCATAGCTCAGAATTCAAAACTCTACAAATCAGATGTTAGCCAAAGAAGTAGAAAACTTGTAAGGAGCCGTTACATACCCCATGCCAAGATATCAAAAATTCCCACATAGACAGTTCGGCCTTCCACAACCCAGGTTTTCTTGATATTAAATGTTTAGGGTAGTTCTCGTAATCAAACAGGAGCTGCATCCATCTCGGGCCCACCAATCCCTTCTGCTACCCTCAGTTCTGACGGATTAGAAAGGAAGAAGGTGGGATAGTATAACGATTTATGATACTTGTTGCAGAGCATGATCCATAAGCGTAGCACCATAAACAGTGACCGAATGGATATTGCACAAATACCATAGCCAGAAGCATATAGCACAAAAATTGCCGTTCCCCTGCCATATCGAATTTGGAATCGAACATGGAATTCGATCAAACATTTTTTCGGTGCATGCCAGTCGTCTCCTAATGAATCGATTCATCATGCACCGCCTGCATTTTTTTGCATTTCGAAATCATACTCCAGTCCCTATGTGGATTTTTGGAGAACCGGAAAATTTAACGGCGAGAAAATCCTCTACAACCTTAGTAAATCGACCTGAAAAAAAATCCAAAAAGTTTTCCACTTGACGGAAAAACCGAATTTAAACAATAGGATCTTATGTTTGAATAATTTTCAAAAATACAAAATACATGGTACGTTGACCAAGGGCATTTGGTGAAATGATAAAAATTCAGGGGCATCTGGTGAAATTCAGCAAAACATTAAGGGCATTTTGTAGTTTTTCCCATTGTTGTTATTGCTTGACCTTGCATTTGTTCAAGGAGTTCTAAGGCAACCTTTCCATCGCCATGCTGTGCAAGTGTGGCAAGCATCGTAGAGCATGACACTATATCACGATAATGCACATGGTAAAAATGCTCTGTGCATCAGCAACACGTCCACATCTGCCATACATATTAAGGTGTGCACTATCCACAATGCAATTCGTTTCATAGGCACAGTCCGGAACATGAACATGGATTAGCCCCTTGTGTGCTAAACTAGTGAGACTGGTACATAAACTGAGGACAATAATGAACGTAATATCATCTATTTCTACTTGATCTTTGAACATCTCATACAAGATATTAAGGGTCTCAACAAACAGCCATGCTCGGTATAAGCTAAAATCATGGCAGATCATATAACAGTATCATGTGACTAAAAGTTATTGAATACCACATGACCAGTAACAAGATTGCCACATCTGCCATACATGCTGAAAAGGGAAATTATAATTAAATCATGCACTTCCTAATGATTACAAGAAGAATGGCATGGACCAACTTATCTTCTGCATACATCTACAATGGATGGAAGTTTACTGCTATGAAATCGCACAAAGATTAACAATGCATCTTTTAAACTCCAACTGTTGTACATATGCAGTGCCATAGAAACAGAAGCATAAGATTCTAGAGCCTCAAGCATGATGCATGCATTAGTGAGCCTACGTCTTGTGAGAAATTCAGCATCAGAGCATGCCCTGATAATGATACAAAATGTCATTTTGCTGGCTTCATACTTTTAGCAGCATTTCTATAAATAAGTAGACTGTTGCTTTCCTCTGGCCATGTCTGGCATGTGCTACAATGATGGTAATCCATCGAAGAACGTGCTTGCTTGTCAGCTTTCCAAAGAAAAACTTTGCATATTCCAGTTTAGCACACTTGCCATACATTTCAACAAGGAAATTTTCAAGAAAATGTTGAAGCTATTATCTCGTGTCTTTTAAGCTACAATTCCTCTTTTAAAGTACGATTCCTCTCCATCTATGTTGTCCAATTTATGCTATCAATTTATGTGCTGAATATATGCAAACTTAAGTTTTTAAGAAGGTAAAAAATGGATGCATTGAAGAGAGATGCCTCTAAAGAATATAATAAATTTTCCAAATAGTAACTTCTTTTTCTGTTGTGGCTGATCGAATATTGCATTGCTATTGTGATAGACGTTTCCTATGACTTGCCAATGGCCGTTAGCATTTCCATATATTGCCTTGCTGAGATTGCAACTTTAATGAATAGTTTTGATGTTCATACTTTAAGACTATATTGTATTATTGGTCTCGCAGGATTCAAAGCCATAAATATTGCAGTCATGACCATTGCACATGTTAGGTGATTCAAATTATTGTTACCCTTACAAATTTGTGCTCATACTCATCCATAGTTTTTCTATATGACTATTGTTACGATGTATGAATTACATGTTTTATGTTACCCCGTGATCAAAACCAACTTAGCTATTTCCAAAGGTATAGCATGTTGTTACCTTTGTTAAACACTTGATTTTACAAATTTCGTCAAGTGCTCCTATATAGATTTTTTGAGGAATCTTTTTGGTTGCCTGTGTGCATAGAAATCTAATAGTCTTGTTAAGCATTAGTCTTTTCGTTTTTTTCGATGTAGAATTTGCATATCCTCTTGTTATTCATGTCGCGCATCCATGCCTACCATGTATATGTAGCATTATAACAGGGGGTTTTTTTTTCTGTTTTTGTACTGTTTTCTCTAAGGTTTTCATATGATTTGGTGGCCGTATTCATCCAGGTGTACTAAATAGTATTTCTAGAGTGCACCCTTTTGTTAGCCGTTGATTTTAGAAAAGGGGGAAAATCCTGCGGTGGAGGCTGTGAATATCCTCCCATTATTTTTAGGGTTTTTTTAGGGTTGTATTTTTAGGGTTTTAGGGATGGGACCTTCGAGGCCTGTGTTGATGCCAGAAACTTCTCCAAAGGCATGGAATGAACCATTCCAGTTTGTCAAAAATCTCCCGCATGAAAGGACCACCAATGTTTCAGGCAATAACACATCATGCGCTGATAGGGTGCTGGGAATTGAGCACCAAAGCAAGGAGTGCAATAAGCAAAGTAACGCAACTGATGAGGGCCAGGTTATGCGAAGTCATTCAACGCTTTACTGAGGTCCAAATTTTCAGTGCATTCCCTTTCCTTCTAGGTGGCATCACAACAGGGACCACAGTCTCACTTCTCACTTGTTTGGCACGTCTTCGTGTAGACGCAGATGCCTGCTTCACTTCCTTTGCTGGACATGTCACTGCACTGCTTTCCTGTGATTTCTCTTCCCTCACATTGCTTACCTAATTCTGGTAAGTAGGTTATAATTTGTTTATAGTTTTCTCTGTTTTCTTGTGCTTATTACTCTTCACAATATTTGGATTGGCTTCTCTACGAATCGAGAAGAATCCAGAATCAAGGGTTCCTGGTGGAACCCCAATCTAATTTAATGGTGAACGCTGACGAGCCAGAGGACGAACCCCTGCCTCGCAAAAAGGTACCTGCTGGAGATGTTTATGAAGCAGCTAGAGCAGGTGATGTCCACCGTCTCAAAATCTTACTAGAACAAGGTGTTAACGTAAATGCCCGAGATGCATTGGATTCTGTTGCCCTTTATTATGCTTGTTTAGCTGGTCATTTAGATGCTGCCCAAATGCTTCTTGAAAGCTCCACCTCCTCCTCTTGATCCTCTGTCTAGCTCTTTGAGGGATTTGTTCATAAGCTCTGGTCAGAATTGGCAATACTTTGAGGGCAGTATGATAGAGTCTGGCAAGGAGTCTTACGGCGCGGAATCTGTAGGTTATGATATAACATTTTACTTGGAGGGAAAGCCGTTATCTCCACACCGACGGCTTCTGGCAGTAAGATCTCCTTTCTTCAAAAGTAAATTTCTTCTGGCAGTAAGATCTCCTTTCTTCAAAAGCAAATTTGGAAAAGAATGGAAATCAAGGAAAGACATTAGATTCGCTAATATCTAGCATTATAAGAAGCTAACCTTCTCTGCTTTCTTCAGTCTTGTTAACTTCTTCTATACAGATAGATTGGATGTGGCAGTAGAGGATATGCAAGACTTGGCAAGGGTTTGCAAGGTTTGTGGTTGTATTGGCCTTCAAAAGATCCCTCAGAAAGAGCTTAACCATCAGAAGAAATTTATGTTGCAAAAGAGAGACTTCTGCAGCAATGCATCGCCTTTTCAGATTGTGTTTCTTGAACTCGGGTGTCTGTGGAGCGGGAAAGGAAGCCAAGGAAGTAAAAAATGCCGATATGCTGAAATATAGGTTGCTAGTGCAAGCATCTAATCTTGTTCCTGCTATGATACAGGTATGGCCTTGGTTATTTCATGGAAATATAATACATAATACAAATGGTTATTTTGTGGCTTACTTTTGCTCACTCTAGCTGGAGCTTTGAGGCAGAAGAGGTGAGTTCTTTGTCCTAATCTTGAATCTGTTAAAAAAAATGCAAGACTGCTTTGCTTGCTTGGGCAGGATATGGCGTTTTGAAAAGGGGATATGTTGGGCAAAGGCATTATTATTGTTAGTAAGTCGCAACAATATCAGTTCATGTGCAATCCTGATAGTGCATGCCCTTGGATGCTCATTACGTGCAAAGAGAGGTTGTATTTTATCAAGATGAAATGCAAAAGCATTTCGCAATGCTAGAAAAAAAAATGCAGGTGCACTTCATCATCATGTGCACTTCGTCATCAGGTTTATGATTTTCAAGATGAAATGCAAAAGCATCTTGCAGTGCAACAAAAAAAGTGCAGGTGTCATCATTACGTTTATCATTTATATTCATGCTCTATGCTTATAATTTTGAGTTTTGGTGCCATACACTTCATGATTATGCACTTTTACGCACATTAGTGTTAGAACTTGCAAGACATTCTACATAACACATTTTGTTGCCACATTGCTTTTATGTTACAGGTAATTTTGTTGTTCTTTTTTTTAAAAATTGTTTCGTATTTAAAGCTTCACCATATATGGTGGTTGCAATATCAATTTGTGTAGTACCTCATCCTGCGTGTTGGCCTAGTGGTTAGTCCACTCGTCTAGCACATTGAGGTCTCGTGTTCGAACCTCACTAGGATCTTGGCATCTTAGGACCTTTGGCCCCTGGTATCTTTGTAGGGGGCGGTGCTCCTTGAAGGGGGATTGCAAGAACATGCCATGTGCCGTCGTATGTCCTAAGGGATGCTGGCTAGTGCTACGACGTAAAAATACACCTTCCTTCCTTCCTTCCTTCCTTATTTGATGAAGATATAGCTGGTATAGTTTGGCAAGTTTTAAGCACTACTATTTTGCAAGGATGCATTGGGTTCAAGTCCCTATTTGTTCTTTAAACATCAAATTTGAAGCTTCACCATCTACGGTGGTTGCAATCTATGGTGGTTGCAATATCAATTCCTATGGTCCTATGGTATCTCATCTTTATTTCTCAAACGTATAGTTTTGACAAGATATAGGCAGCACTATGGTTTTGCAAGAAGCCCCATATTCTAAAGTTGCTATTCATTACGTGTTTGTTCCATTGCACTTTTCTTATGTTTGTTCCGTTGAACTTTTCTTATGTTTAATGTTACCAATAGTTTTCTACATAAGATATGTTGCCATCTCTTTGTTTTCCTAAGGGCCCGAAGGGCCCAAAAATTTTTTTAATACAACAACCAACACATAACTACTATTAATTAATTAACTTAAACTATTCCATCTAACATTTTTAAATTACAATCCCCCTGAAACCCCCTTTGGTTTGGGTGCATATTCACACGGGGGGTTACTCCGGGCAACGAGAGCTGTCGGATGGGCATATTTACCCTTTATTCCAAGATCTCGACCGTACATAGCGATCCTCGTTTATGGGGTATGGCTGTACAAGTTTTTGTACACGGTATATTAAGGTTTATAAAATACTATAAGATTTGAGGGAATGTACTTAATGGTATTAATTTTGTACATGTATTGTAAGTTCTTATGGGCTCTCGCTGCCCTACGTAACCCCCCGTGTGAATATGCACCCAAACCAAAGGGGGTTTCAGGGGGATTGTAATTTAAAAATGTTAGATGGAATAGTTTAAGTTAATTAATTAATAGTAGTTATGTGTTGGTTGTTGTTGTAATACTTGTTCTAACACTACAATAAGGTGTAGAATTTGAGACATAAAAATCATGTCATGGTCCACATTGACAACTCTCTTCAACACATCAACATCAAACGAACATTGAGATATACAATTTTTTGTTATGATAAGCTTTGCCAATGGTCCTTAGCATTTCCATTTGTTGCCTTGCTGAGATTGCAACTTTAATGACTAGTTTTGATGTTCATACTTTAAGACTATATTGTATTATTGGGCCCCCAGGATTCGAGGCCATAAATATTGCAGCCATGACCATTACACATGTTAAGTGATTCAAATTCTTGTTACACTTAAAAAATTGTGCTCATACTCACTCATAGGTTTTCTGTCTGACTATTGTTACGATGTATGAATGACGTGTTTTTATGGTTCTTTGCATTCTCAATGCTTGTTACCCTGTGAACAAAACCAACATAGCTGTTTTCAAAGGTATAGCATACTGTACCTTTGTCAAACACTTGACTTTACAAATTCCGTCAAGCCTATATAGATTTTCTGGGGAATCTTCTTCATTGCCTGTGTGCATAGAAATCTAGTAGCCTTGCTAAGCAGTACACTTTTTGCTGTAGAATTTGCATATACTCTTATTATGCATGCTATGTATCCATGCATATTGTGTAATACTTGTTCTAATACTACAATAAGGTGTAGAATTTGAGACACAAAACAAAAATCATGGTCAACTCTCTCCAACACATCAACGTCAAACAAACACTATTTGAATATAGACATCATGGACCCAAGACCATCTTCAGGAGAACATTCCCACTTGCACTGGCATATGCCATGACAGGACACGAGATCCAAAGCTTTACGATAGCAGGCAATGCAATAATGGCTATGAGAAGGGCATTCATGCCAGATCTATTGTACGTAATGCTGTCACAAATAAGGGACAGGAAACAATTGTCGATTGTATCACCAACCACGACTGAGGACTTCGACCAAATAAAACACTACTAATGTAGCAATAATTGCACATGAGGTAAGCATTACGTGCCCATTGTTAAAAACACATTCCAAATTTGCATACTAAAGCAACATTATTGTTCTCATTCTTCATCAAAAGCAGATATTCAAAACCACATGAAAAAGCAAGTACGCCACCACACCTGCTACTAAGCTTGCCATCAATTGTGATAATCTTCAGTAACATCAAGTAATTGAAATTTTACACTCTTTCCCTATCGCACCTCTATATGTATAGTTTACACTAGTTTTATAAGCGCCAAGCAACTTTCAGTTCGTGCCTTAACACTTGCATCAATGTCACACTGAGGTGACAAAGAGGGAAGGAATTCACTCGTTATGCTTTACACATCGTATAAATCTCTTCTTAACCATTGCAATTCCACAAGCACAGAAAACAATACGAAATCCGTCAATTTGGGAACGAATTACAAAGGCGTTAATAGGCTCCACCAAACCTCTAATGAGAATGAGAATGATTTTTTATCGCCCACTGAGGCCAATCAGCCTATGGGACCCCTAATGAAGTTTCTCTCAGGGAACAGGAGAGCTTCATCTTTCTCGAAGATTTTATCGAATCCAAAAAATAGTAAATTGAAAAGAATGCTGCAAAAACTTGGCAAGCCACACATTTCACCTCTTGTTTGCCAACCTTTTTTAATATGGTTATGTAGTGTTTGAATTACTTAGTAAGTCGATTGCATAAGTAGTATATATCTGGCATGCCCCTGATAGTTGCCAACTGATAACATGAGAAACTGAAATTTTACGTCATGGTAGTCTAAGGTGGTTTCTGGGGGCATAGTCTCGAATTCCCTAAGCAATGTCAGAACAAAATACGTATCAGCAAATGATCCCAGTAGAGACTGGTTTCAACCACAACGACATGGCATAGTTGTGTATAACAATTGTAGTTGATGTATGTCTTTCTCAATAAAATGAACTTGTTACTCTACCAAGATTTATATGCTAGAAAGTTGCATGATGAACATATAAGGTTGCCAAATTATGTGTTTACTATGATTTTGGCAATGGTTAGGCGAAAAAGGGGGGATGGCTTTTATTTTTGTTTAATAAAAGCGATGGTTTAAGAATGGAGTGCATCGCCATGTGTTGCTGGGCATGCAGGCGAGAGCAGGGGCGCTCCTTTGCTGGAAGGAAGCCGGAACAGATCCTAGCAGGTCGGTATTGCAGGATCCTGCCACATCCAGTGGCCAGATGCTACGAGGTCGGAATTGCAAGATGAATTAAAGCGGGGGTGAGGGAGCGAAGAAAGCAGCAGAACAGGGTTGGGATTTCCGGAAGAGCAGATGGCTTGGAATTTTTGAAAGAGCAGATGGGCTTGGATTTTTCGTTTCTTGCAGCTATGCTCTGGTTTCATCCGCCTTTGATGAAACTGTGGTTATATGATGATGCACACATATATGGACACATTCAAACACTGTCACCATCCCTAGCTTTAACAGGGACAAGCACATAAGCTATTTTTGTGGCTACTTACAGTGCCGAAATTTCACTTATAAGCACATGTTTAGTAGAGGAAAAGCTAATGAATTGCAATGGCGAGGAACAATTGAATTGGATTGCCTTTTATCGTCCATGGAGACCAGACGGCCTATGGGACTAAAAGCAAGTAAACAAAGAATAATTGGTCGATTCCTGTCCATGATTAAAAAACCTCACCCGAAAGGTTCTCGAGGAAAAAAACCTCAGCAGTAATAAGCTTGCTGATGCACTATAAATTTGTACATACCAATGTAATGATCAAGGATAATGATCAAGAGCATATTTGAGTCTGCATGTCTAGTACCTCCTGAATATACGATGCCAGGTGTCCCTACTGAGGGCATGTATAGCATTACATGTGATAGTTGCTTCGGTGTTCCAACCCAGCATATCGTTCTAGATCTTGTTTCTCTTTTTGGGCCCATCTGCATGTCTAAATTCTAAGGCGGTGTGCACTTATGCAAATGAATGCAATCACGCCGTGCCTTTTTATGGGTAAATGCATCAACAGCTTCTGTTGTGGTCCTCTGACAAACATGGAATTAATTTGGTTTTTGTAGTGAAATGTCTCTACCAACTTCAAAGCACTGTTATCGCAAAATTTATTTAGGAAACATGCATCTAAATATTGTTTTAGGCTACTATGATCCTCATTGTTATGCACATATATGCACCCTTGTTCCTGCACATTCCATATGGAGAACCAAATAGCTTGTTTCTCCTTGCAATAAGCTTTAAGATATTGGGAAACCATGGCCATTGCGTAGATAAGGTTTGAAGGCATGAGTCTCCCATACTTGTAACTTTCTGGCACTATATAATATGACATTCCAGAGCATCTATTTGATGAGCTAGAAAATCAGGTCTATTGGAACAGAATTTGATGTGGGACCGTGGACTTGACTTCAAGTGCTCGAGTCAAAAATTTATCTGTATCCGTTCTAAGCCTTTTCAAGTGGAATTCATTGGCCCTCAATTTCCACTCCATATAGAAGAACTGGATCCACCAATACTTTGGACAAGTGCGACTGATGTGACAAGTTGTGAAACTTTGCTCTATGACAGTTGTGACGTCCCCCTAACCTATACAATGCTCCCATCATATAAGCTATAGAGATCCCCTCTTGCCAATCCTGTAGATCAACAAGAGACCGTCCATGTAGCATCAGCTACTCATGGTGCTCCAGAGTTGATGCAGAAGAATAATGTGTCTTCCCCATCTTCCCCTGGGGCGATCTCGTTGTACAAGCATGTAAACGTAAGCACAAGCAACATATATCACAATCAATATATATTCTCACCATAAAGGGCGCGGCACCATCAACAACATAACATCATCATCATACTACAACACCACCATAGCATCACATGGAAATCCTAACCCAAGCTCAGAATTTGTGAGATAGGCCATAAGATAACAGCAGATGAAAATTGTAATACTGGAGCTGGCTGGCAATAGACTAGAATCATGCGACACATGGCTCCTAGGTCCACGTACCCACATACACAAGAGGTGCAAAACAGAGTATCATACCATGATCATCTAACACCGTAATAGAGCAATAGTTCTAATAATGTCTAATCCCTAAAGAATACAAGGATCAATATTCTTTGTCAGTCACGTTCTAGGGTTAATGGTCTATGACCATGTAACACTAAAATAGAGGTGCTCCTTAGCTTAAATCCTACTGCTAAGCTAGGATTAACAACCTAAACTGTAACCAACCTGGTCCTTCACTTAACTCTCCATTGAAATTGCCTAACATGGCCGACTAGAATTTCCCTGTTAGACATGTATTTCCTACACCTGCTTGCTCCCAGATTTGATCACGTTACCTACAGCGAGTACAATGAACAATATACTTCTACTACATATAGACTGAGCATTGTCCTCAAGCCCACCAAAGATCTAGAGCAGAAAGCCACAGGCGCAACCCAAAACATCATCCATAAGGGAACAAAACTACAGTTAATCTATAGAATACGGCTACTACTTTCAAAGCTTGGAGAGCCTTTCCACCTTAGACTCATCCTACTCCACAAAGCCGCACGATATTGGAACAAACTCAAAATCCACGACGAGAAACAGTATAAAACATATCAAGAAACCGCCCAGGCCATGGGACTAATTGCACGAGCAACCAAAGCCATAACAGTAATGCAGGAGGCAATCTCATGCCTGCAAACTCCATTGCAACTATGATTCCTATTCTTGTTGCTAAAACTAGATTCTGGAGCAGCACTCCAACTATGGGAAACATTTCAAGACAACATGATCGCCGACTTCCTATAACAATACCCAGAAAACCAACTAGCTAATATCCATAAAAGCCTCCTCGTCATCAACAACATCTTAGTCTAGCAAGAAACCAACACTAACACTTTCAGTCTACTATGCACAGTATCCCATCCAAAGAAATACAGAATGAACTCAGCAAATTCCCTGAACACGAAGAGTACCTTACAAAGAGCTCAACTATGTTAGAGACCATGAACCAAAACCAGATCTTATTCTACACGTACATATGCGAGCTTATCAACAACAAGAATTCCCCAGTCCCAATCTTCATGCACGGCAAAGCAGGAACTGGAGAACCTACGTTCTAGGGAAAGGTCCTTGTAGTGAAGTGAAGTGAAGTGGAGTTCTATTGAGCTGAATGATTGAAAATACAATGACCCATATGGGTACCCACAATGAGGCCCCAACATGAGTGAATATGAGCGAAAAAATCCAACAATGACCTTAGCCATATAACTAGGCTCAAAACATATAACTAGGCCCACGACCCGCAAAGTTCCCGAACCCAAAACCGCATCAAAGCTCCGTCCAAGTCAGAATTGAGTAGATCAAAGCTGCACCTTGGCCCGCAACTCCTCAAATGTCGACTCTCAACCCCCACCCCAACAAGAAGGGGTAGAAGTGAAAATTGCAACCGCAACCACCTCGGAACCGCCGAAAATCAGCTACCACCTCAGTGTCAAGAAAGAGGATCGTGCCGAACTACAAAACACAATCACACAGATGGTTAACGTGAAAAAGTTAGGAGCCCTATGGCCAAGCATACTGTTGACCGGGTTTTTGGCACCCGGTCAACATGAAAAAAGAGAAAAGAAAGAACCATTGGAGGGGGGGGGGTCGATTATAAAAGCCCAAATGTTGTAAAGGTCTAAGGCGCCAAAAAATAAAAAAGGGCCTAGATCTAGTTGTTTAAATTTAAGGGCTTCTAAGATTCTTTAATGGTTGAAGAGGGGTACATTATCTAAGGCTAAGATGAAGAGGCAAGATCAAAGGTGGAGATTAAAAAAAGGCAAAAATTAAAGGTTGAGATAAAGAGGCAAGATCAAGGGTGGAGATGAAGGGGTCGAAGTTAAAGGTTGAGATGAAGAGGCAGGATCAAAGGTGGAGATTAAGAGGCAAAAAATTAAAGGTCAAGATGAAAAGTGTTGTTTATAAAACAATTTTGAGGAGCACGAGCTCCTCCTCTTGCCTTGCTCCAAGTTCTTGGGATGGTGGCAGCTCCTCCTTGAACTGGATCAATGGCCCCTCCATGGTTCAGAGACATGGAGGGACCCTCTTGTATTTGAAGTCTTGTGTTTATATGAATTTTCTTTTTGGGCCCAAAGATATTCCATTCCAAGTTTTTCTTCAAATCTCTTATTCTACACTCGATTTCATATTGCAAGCCTTTGATTTCATATTGCAACATCGAAGTGGTCGATTTACGCCTTTGAGGCCACCTGTTGGGGATTGTGGGAAAAATCCGCCAATGAATGGAGGTCCTACCGAGATATTAATCTTCCCAGGATCATTCTTGGTGTTGCTTCTTTTCTGGTCCTTTATTTTTGCCATTAGCCTACCATTTGCCTTTTTCTATTGTTTTGTCCTCTGTCACTCTTTTTCTGCTTTGCCCATTCTCGCTATTACATGTGCTTGAAGCAAATGACTTGAAGAAAATATCACTATGGTTTCAAGCAACACAAGAAGCGGCTGCATCCATAGTTTTTCAGAAGATATGAGAAGAAAAAATTTTCACGATTTGTTGTGCTCTCGCCATATCTGCGAGTTTTTGAGGAAGATGTGAGAAGAAAAAAATTTTCAGCGATTTGTTTTGTGCTACGCCATATCCGCGCTGCTCTGTCATGCTCTACCTTTCCGAAGTCTTTGCTACAAATCCTTGATGGTTTTTTTTCTAGTGTTCATTCTGCAGAAATATCAAAATGCAAAAAGAGAAGAATCAACAAAGAAGGCGGGTGTTTCGCTTCAGATTATTTATGGAGAGCCGCAAGAAAGCAAGAAGCCAACCCTCCGAAGCAAAAGAGAGAATAGAAGAGGATGATGCTATCTGCCGAATCCATAACAGACTGTTCTTTGGAATCCACCTGTTCCTGAAGCTGGCTGCACCTGCAAGAAAAGAGAAAAGCAAAGAGAGAAACAAGAAACCGGTCTGTGAAACTAATGCAGATCCAACTACAGAGGCCGCCTGCTCCATCCTCGACCCATTTGCTTGCCATCTGCTCCATCCGCCATACCTATTTGCTTGCCATCTGCAGCAGAAGAGGAGGAAGAGAAGGAAAGGAGGGAAAGTCGAACTGTCTGCCGCCTTACCTGCCTCAGCCGCCCGCCATAGCCTCCTGTTCACCCCCCGTGCACAAAAAGTACAGAAGAAAAAATTTTTGTTTGCCCTTTTTGGAACTATTTGGAACTATTGCCACGTCTACCTTTTTTTACCACATCTCCTATTTTTGCAATTTTTTTCCATTTGCCCTTACGTTGCTTTTTCCCACTTCTTATTCTTCTTGCTTTTTATAGCCCACCCACCTTTTGATTCTTTTTTAATGCCCAATCACGTTGCCCTTTTACCACTTGTTATTTTTCCTCTTTTTATGCCTTGGTCACACCTTAGCCCATTTTTTATTTTCTCCTTTCATTTCTTTTTCTAACCTTTGCTTTCTTTTAACCTTTGCTTTTCATGTTTTTTATTTTTTCCTTTCATCTCATGTTCTAACCTTGCTTTTCATGTTTTTTATTTTTGCCTTTCATCGCACATTTCTAACCTTTGCTTTCCATGTTTTTCCCTTTCATTCATTTTCTAAACATTTGCTTCCAAATTCCAATATTTTCTCACTCTTTTATTCTAGTTCTTAACTATTGCTTTCATTTTGCAACAATGTTTCTTTACCATTTTTTTCCTTGTCTAAAAACTATGGTCCATCCTTATTGCCTCAAACATCATTATTTTTGCCCTCATTATTACACCATTGCCACAATTTTTTGTTTGGGCGCCGCCCTCCTTTCTTATACCATTTTTCCAAAAAATATAGCCATCTTGCCCCAAGCATTACATGTGTCTCTCCCTAAAGCCCGAAATTACCATTGATTTTCTATTATCATGGCACTTATTATTATTATCATCATTCTATCAAGTTCGAAGTCTCGGTTATTATCACCAAATTATTATCATCATTTTATCATATCAAAACTTCAATTATTATGGTGTTGGAGTACACCCTAAAACCTCCAAATATTATTATTATTCTATGGTGTTGGAGTACACCCTAAAACCTCCAAATTATTATTATCATCATTTCGAGTTCGAAGTCTCGGATATCAAAACTTCGGTTGTGTTCCTTGTTGAGTCTAAGGGACCAACTATTGTACTAAAAATATATGAAAAACTTTGAAGTAAGAGGGCCGAGGGGACCGGCCCATTTTTTGTTTGGGCGAGATGTTGACCGGGTTTTTGGCACCCGGTCAACATGAAAAAAGAGAAAAGAAAGAACCATTGGAGGGGGGGGGTCGATTATAAAAGCCCAAATGTTGTAAAGGTCTAAGGCGCCAAAAAATAAAAAAGGGCCTAGATCTAGTTGTTTAAATTTAAGGGCTTCTAAGATTCTTTAATGGTTGAAGAGGGGTACATTATCTAAGGCTAAGATGAAGAGGCAAGATCAAAGGTGGAGATTAAAAAAAGGCAAAAATTAAAGGTTGAGATAAAGAGGCAAGATCAAGGGTGGAGATGAAGGGGTCGAAGTTAAAGGTTGAGATGAAGAGGCAGGATCAAAGGTGGAGATTAAGAGGCAAAAAATTAAAGGTCAAGATGAAAAGTGTTGTTTATAAAACAATTTTGAGGAGCACGAGCTCCTCCTCTTGCCTTGCTCCAAGTTCTTGGGATGGTGGCAGCTCCTCCTTGAACTGGATCAATGGCCCCTCCATGGTTCAGAGACATGGAGGGACCCTCTTGTATTTGAAGTCTTGTGTTTATATGAATTTTCTTTTGGGCCCAAAGATATTCCATTCCAAGTTTTTCTTCAAATCTCTTATTCTACACTGATTTCATATTGCAAGCCTTTGATTTCATATTGCAGCATCGAAGTGGTCCTGATTTCTGCCTTTGAGGCCACCTGTTGGGGATTGTGGGAAAAATCCGCCAACACATACTTCATGCTCGAAAGGCAAGCAGAGCACAAGAATATGACGAGAAAAAATAGCAGAATAGAGAAATTATAAAGAATCCTCAGAAGTGACATTGTTATGCCGAGATAGAGAGAAAATATATAGATACACTAGGCCCGACCGCGGGGTTCTTCCCCTTAGTGCCCTCTGGAATGGGTCAGCTGCGTTTCTTAACTGGTTCGTTGAGCTCTAGGACTTTGAAGTGGGTCCACAAATGGGAGGAGATGATGGATGCGTTTACTGTTGCTGTTTTTCCTCCTCATTTGATGACGGTAGCGATCTATCTAAAATCATCGGCTGCTATAAATAGCTTTCCTTCGAACGGACTGGTTATGCCTGTTATGTTTTGTAGAAGGACATCAACTACCTTCATGACTGCTCTGTTTTGCCATGGGAAACTTGTCCATATGATCGGGTTGTCGTGCTGATCAATACGGCCCTTAGGGAATGTGGGTCAAGTAGTGAATGGATTCCAGTATTGTTGTCGATGATGGGTATTTGAAAAAGGGAATGTCTTCCACGCGGGTTATTGCAGTGATGCTAATATCATAGTGGCGCATGATAAGATTATTTGGTTGAGTCCTCGTATGCAGAGGCAGATGGCATTGAGTATGTCGTGGTTCTCTTCTTGTACAGAAGAGAACCACCATTCTAGAAAAGGGGCATCTGTTTTAACGCCATGCCAATTTTGGATCCGCTCTTTCTGTGGTATGTGTTTTCTATAGAGCAGGCTCTCGTTTTGGCTTTGTAATCTATATATACTATGTTGCTTGCTTCTTTCCTTCATTGGTGTTTTCTCTGAGCTGAATTCTTTGTTGTGCGGAGCTTCCTACTTCATCAATTCCTAGTGCATGTACTGTTGTTTGGTCATGCATCTATTGGATTGGTCTTAGGGTGATGCCTGCACCTCATGGGTCACTGTGACGGTTTCCTAGAGTTAACATTTACTGACACTACATGTTGTAGTCTCTCATTAGCTCAGATCCTACATTATCCTATGTGTCATATAGTCGTCAAATTAATTATGGTTTCTCGTTATCTCACTGTGGTGGTTTCCTAGAGTTAACATTTGCTGACACTACATGTTATAGCCTCTCATTAGCTCAGATTCTGCATTATCCTATTATGTTCGCTCATTCAACATAAGGTGCTAGGACTTGCACCATGTGGCTTCGTATGTGCCATTAGATTCATTTTGGTTTGTTATCCTGATGCATTGTTTTTACTTGGATCCTCACATGGTTTGCTACGATTGGCTTTTTTTCAGAGAAAATTTTGAAAGCGCATGGGTTAGGTTATTAATATGCATGGGTTAGGTTTTCATAGCAACCCACCGGGCTATGGAGGCTATGATGTGACTCAGCACTACATAACGGGGCTAGAGGCAATGCGGAGGGAGGATCCCTGCCGAGTGGGGGCTTCGAGGGATCCCATAGTGGGCAAGACTTATGGTCGGTCACTTCGTGTGGGCCGAGCATGGGTCCGACACCTCCTGGGGCAATGGTGCCGCCCTGCCTCTCAAGAGTTGCAAGTGTCAGCTTGGCTCTTGTTTTGGGGGGTTCAGTCGGGTATGAATCGTGTGTCGCCACAATGCTCTAGTCGCCCGAGGAGCCTCTAGACCCCAGGAAGGGGAGATGCAACCCTTCCTGCCTCGACGGACCATGGAGATGCAACCTGGAGTAGTCCCGATGGGTGATGCCATGGAATTACGTATCTGGAAGGCTAGAGTCATGCCAGAGCCTGATTGAGCCCATCTGCAAAGTATGCACAGGAGGGGCGGATGGAGTGGTCAACCCTAGTCATTGTCTATAGCCAACCCTGCCATTGTTATGACTCGGTCTGCTCTATCTTGAGGCCTATCCAGTCATTCGACTTCCTTATGAGTCAGAGTCACGGATAGGAGCTCTCATGTTTTATGGCATATGGTTATGTTCTTTGCAGCTATGAATATGTGGACGAGCTACCCTTCGTGGTAGTGCGGTGATCCCAGAGTGCGGGATAGACGGAGGGCCCGTGCGGTCGGAGGACCGGATGGGGGATTTCCTACGGAGTGTACGGCTGCGAGCCGTATATTTAGTAGGGAGCGTCACAATGGTATCAGAGCGATGTTCTTGGTTGACCAAGAACTAGCACTGACCATATCCTTGAAGGTAGTCTAACAGGCCTAATGGGGTGTGAAATGAAAATTTCCACCATGGAACCTCGAAAATAGGGGAAAATTTTTTCTCCTAGGTAGTGGGTCCGTAAGAATAGGATAAGTTGTTAGATGAGGAGAAAGAATGAGTCGAATTAACATTCTAGTAAAATTGGAGTGGAAATTATGGATCAGCATCAAATTTCACCTAATATGGGTCGAAGAATCATGCCAATCCGAGACCTGGGTGAAAAATGGTGCAAATTCATAATTAACACTTCAAACCATTAGGAAAAATTCGAAATTCTAATATAATACTGTGCTAAATATATACTAATAAGTAAGTATATTGAAGTAATTAATAGGGGAGGCTAATTATTATACCTATTAATGGTAGGAGAATATTCCTTAGGGAACCTTTCCTTTTTAAATATCTTCTTGCCACCTCATTTCCCCCCAAACCTTGCCAGCCACCTTCTCTCTCTTGATCAGCCTTACGTCACCCATTTCTCAGACCGTAAGATATGGCCCGAACCAAGCAAACCTACAGGAAGTGCAGCCCAAAGCGAACACCTTCAATGGCGGCGACAGCAGCAGGTGCCCATGGCAAGCAGATCCCACTCCACCTTTGGCCTAGGCCAGAGGAGGCGGCGTCATCCTCGTCTAATGACACCTTCCACATCTCCCAGGAGGAGGTCCCCAACAGCAGCGGCTCTTCGTCGGCAGGTACTCAGCGAACCGACGAGACTCGTCACTTTGGGCCCCTGAATGACGAACATGAGGAGCATCAGGAAGAAGAGCGCCGGGAGGAGGGGGCGGGGGAGCAGCAGCAGCACAAGGCCCAGACCCAGCAGGCAGGCCCTTCTTCGATCAAGAAGAAGGGCAAAGAGAAGGTGAAGGAGTGGCCGGAGGATAGGGCAGCACAGAAGAAACGGGAGAGGGAGCTGCTAGAGAAGGAGAGGAGGACCAAGAGGAGGAATGATCGGCCTCGCGGGACGGTCACAATTGATGAACCTCGACCCCGCGAGGTAGATGAAGAGGAAGAGGAAGAAGGAGGCGGAGATGAGGAAGAGGAGGTCGAAGAGGAGGAGGAGCAGCAAGACGTTGGGGAGCCTTCAGACCCCAACGCACGCCCACCCTACCCGAAGTGGCCCAAGCCACCAAAGATAGTTAAGACGCAGAAGGTGGGTGAGCGTGAATTCGCGCTCAAACAAGATCGCGAATTCAAACGCAAAATGAAGGTGTACTAGGAGTACCTTCGTCGCTGGACGAGGTACAATGATTGGTACTGTAAGCAGAATGTGGAGAGGTTTGTCAAGGGCGGGCGGCCGAAGAACCAGCCGAAGCCACCTCCACCTAGATCGGAGAAGCCCAAGAAGATCCATCACGGGCCAAACACTCGGCATGCTCGGATGTTTAGGGAGATTAGGCACTTTCAACAGTGCACTAATCTCCTGATAAGGAAGGCGCCTTTCAAATGCCTCCTCCGTGAAGTCATGCAGGAGTTCCAGACCGATTAAAGGGTCACTCCTCTAATGACCCGGGCCCTGCAAGAAGCCGCAGAAGCAGAGCTGATTCAGCTCTTCGAGGAGGGCAACCTTTGCGCCATCCACGCCAAGAGGGTGACGGTTATGCCCAAGGACCTACACTTGGCGCGGAGGATCCGCAAAGAGAGGCCCTAGGACCTCAAATTTTGTAATTTTGTTAAAATTAAAGTTTTTCTTAGTGTAAATGGGTTTTTATTAATATATATAAGTTTTCTTACTTTGTAAATTGGATTGTATGATGTTTGAAAATGTAGGTAATTGAGCTAAATTGTAGTAGAATTCTTTGTAAATTGTTTAGAAACTGCCTAGAAAACCGAGTTAGAACAAAATTTTAGCAAAAATCATCGGACATTAGCAAAAATTCGGGTACCCGGGTGAGACCGCGCCAATCGACCCTGCGTTCGCGACGCAGAGCCATTTCGCGCGGATTTCACACGGTTGCATTGAAATTCTGCTTCTAGATGTTAATTTTGCTCGAAATAAGTTGCTAGATAGGTTAGAATTGATTCAATTAGGCATGTTAGCATCTTATAGCTCCTAGAAATGTTAAGATTTGACCCAAATCGGGCCAACCGGGTGAGACCGCACCAATCGACCCTGCGTTCGCAACGCAGAGCCATTTCGCGCGGATTCACCCGGGTCGATCCCTTCTTGACCTAAATTATTTGATCCAACAAACGGCCATGTAGTGTTTCTTGCTTTGTTTTGCTTAGAATTGCACTTCATGGTAGTTCATTTGGAGACCTATAGCCTTAGAACAAAAGTCTCTCCCATCAAGAACCCTTGTGCACGAAACCCGAGGCAGACCATAGTCTATAAAAAGGGCCTCATTTGCCATTTTTCCTTCACCAGAACTGTTCCTAGCACCTTAGTCGATTTCCCAACCTTTCATTGATCCTTGCAAGCCATTTTCTACACTCATCCTTGCTCAATGGCGCCCAGCAACTTTGTTAGATGGTATAATGCTGCCAACCACATCCATGACTTTCCTGCTGATCAAGCCTTCCAGGTGTTCGACCATTTGTTTGATCTTCATGCAACATTGACCAGAACACCCTTCTACACTGATATCATTTGCCAATATGACCAACAGGTCCTACCCTGGGAAGTTAGCTTACCCCCTAGGGGAGGGAATTGGGTATCTCTGGAGACACTTAGCCAAGCCTTAGGAAGAGAGATGGGAGGATCCAAGGCCAAGAACCAGCTGTGGGATAGGACTAGAACCATGCCGGACTATATGACCTGCAGGCATAATAGGCATAGATACCTCTCATCACAGACGGCCCTTGCTCTATTCATGCAGTATAAGTCAGTCAATAGGGTCGGAGAACCTTCCATTCAGCCTCTAGACCTAGCACCACTCAACACTCGTAGGGACCAAGGCCACATCCTTGAGATAGACTCCTCGGAGTACGAGTACCATGGAACGACATCAGGGACAGCAATTCTACAGATCGAGCAAGACTACAAGCAGCTAGGGGAGGAAAATGCAGATTGGGAACGCAGAGAGGCGACAAGGATGGAGAGGTACATGGCCTGGCACGATGACGACATCAGGCGAGCCTACGAGCCACCAATCGGCATCACAGCCCTGTCACCTATAGTCATCGACGGAGAGGAATACATCTTGGCAAATGACATCCTCAACCTACATTACTGCCAAGAAGAAGGGCTTAGGATCGACGAGCTCTTAGGTTTGATGGCACAGGAGCAGAACACCGACCTCATCGACTACTCCTACCAGGAAATTCCAAGGGAGTTAGCAGAGCGGCACTCCTACGCCGGGGAGACAATGTCAGACATAACAGCCTATCAGCAGATAAGGGAGATCTATCGACAACAGGAACCCATCATCCCTGAGGAGGAGTTCTAAGAAATACAAAGCAGGTTGTACAAACCAGGAAGGGGCCCAAGCTCTAGCCGGACAGTTCGTTCCAGGAGTATGCGGGAAGCATCCAGCAGCATCAACTTGGAGAACGCAACTACCATGTGGAGAGATCACGAAGACTTCTTGGCAGTAGATGTCTACGACGGGGCAGCTCAAAGGAAGGGCACAGGATCACGAAGCACAGACAAGGGTACGACGCTCCGCTACTACCTCCCAGCCCTCAGTCAAGGGCAGATGATAGTCTTCCATAAGGAGTTCAGCCCAAGAGGGGAAGAGTCTGTGGCGCTCCTCATAGCACTCTCTGGCTTCGGGCAACACTCCAAAATATAGAGCCATGCGGATCACATCGTTCTCTTCAAGAGATCCGTGGTGCTCCACTGCCTCGACTTCGCTAGAGGCCACCTCAGGGACTCGACACTGTCAGTAGTAGCGACAACCGCACCAGAACTGCCAGCACCGGAAATGGCCCGAGCACTCGAAGGAGGATCAACCAGGAATATCTTGCGCAACCTTGGCAAAGGCCTTCGGCTTAGGGACGTCAAAAATTTCTTCAAGCTGACAAGGGGCCATCGATGATAGACAAATTCTGTTTTAATCATCTTCTAAATTGTATTGAATGTCTTCAACTCCTATAAGCAAGCATGTATTTTATATTAATATGTAACTTTTAGATATTAATGACGATAAATTGTCTTTAACTTATGTGTAATTTTGGCATAATTTCTTTTATGCTCAACAATAATTCACTTGTAAATAAGGATGAATAATATATAACTAAAGTAACAGTATTGATGACTAATACTTGCAGCCAGGAACACCGGCTCAGGTTCTCAAGGCCAAGGCCGACATCACCAATGGGTACCTAGAAACTTATTTGGACGTGAACAAGACGACAACAACGAGGAAATGGCGGTGGAATCAATCAACGCAAGGCTCACCCAAATGAAGAACCAGATGCACCAGCTGATTCACTGGGCCACCCCATTGATGAACGCCCAAGAATATGCACCTGCACCACCACCTCCTCCACCACTACCTCAGCAAGGCGTTGAGGAGGGCCCACAACCAGAAGGGGAGGGCAACCAGGGAAATATCAGGGACAGAAAGAGAAAAAGGAGAACCCGAAGGACCCCAACACCATCCAGCTCCAGTTCATCAGACACTTCTGACAGCCAGGACAGTTCTAGCTCAGAGAGTGAGTCCGATATATCACAGGTAAAAGCCAGAGCAAAGAAGACAGATGACTATCAGAAGAAAGTTGACAGCGCTATGAGCAATGTGTGGAAGACTAGGAAATTGGGTCAGTTTTCAGGGAAGGATAGGTCACGTATGGAGGCAGAAGCTTGGCTTGACGAAATGGAAGAGTTTGGAAATTCTTATGGCATGAAGGACAAAGATATAGGGAAGGTTGCTATAGAAACTTAATAGGAGCAGCCAGAATTTGGTGGAAGGGCTATGCGAAGTCCAATAAGCTGAAAAGAAACAGTTGCAGATTCAAGACCTTCAGCAAGGCCTTTCGCAAGCATTATGTGCCAAGATCACATACCAGTAGGCAGATCCAACAATTTTACAGATTGAACCAAGGTACCTTGTCAGTAGCAAAGTACACAGAGGAATTCATGCGGCTCAGGCTCCATGTTCCCGGAGTTTTTGAAAGGCAAGCGGTTGAAACTTACATTGAAGGATTGAACAGCAATATGAAAAGGCTAGTCCGAACAATCAACCCAAAGACAGTTGCAGAAGCCGAGGATAAAGCTATAAGTTTGGAAGAAGCACCAGCAACTCCAGGGGAGAAACAGTCGGCCTTCAAGGGTAAATCAACAGGGCAGTACCAAGGGCAGTACCAGAATAAGCAATCAGCAACTACGCCAACCGAGGCCAACACCAAGGGAAAGCTCAGGGAAAGTCTTTTGGGGACCGTAAGCCATAAAGCGGATCAGGGGGCAGTTCGCTCAAGCGTCTTCTGGACAGCCTGCCAAAGGAAAAGAGACAGGAGTGCATTGAGAAGAAGTTATGTTTTGGGTGCTTCCAGCCAGGGCATCGAACACACGATTGTCCATTCGTCATGCAGGCAGCTTTGGCAGAACTGGCAGATTGGGATTCACCAACCGAGGGAGACAACGAAGAGGACGACCAGAGGAGGCGCAAGATTTCATAGAGGATGAATGCCATATTTGTGCAGCTATTGAGTCAGATGATGTTGAAAGTCAGTCCACAGTCATTGCGACTGAGGGAATCATAGATAGCAGTCCATATCTAGTTTTGATAGATACAGGTAGCTCTCATAACTTTGCCTCTCCTAGGCTGGCTGCCCTAATGAAGAATAAAGTCTTGAAGTCTAAGCCAAGGCCAGTTAGCATGGCAAACGGTGCCATTCGGCACACTAAGGGGAGGAGGATCACATTCGACATAGACCTTAGTGGAAGTAAGTGGCCGATGGGGGCAGAGGTCATGGATATTGGAAAATATGACCTTATAGTGGGAATGGAGTTCCTAAAGCCAGCTAAAGCGATGATTGACTGCGATCACAATGAGATCTCTATGACTGCACCGGAAGGCACCAAATTCATAGTGAAAGGTAAGAAAGTAGCTTCTCCCATGCAGTGTATTTCTTTGAAGCAGCTAAGGAAAGGTATAGAAAGAAATAAGGTGGATTATATTCTGAGGTTAGAGGCAATTGAACCAGCTAAAGAGAAGGGAAGTGACCAAAGTGGGAATCAGTTGCCCAAGCCAGTAGCAAGGCTCATTAGGGAGTTCAATGATGTATTTTCGGATCAAATCCGTCAGCTACACCTTATAGGGGTGTGGAATGTGAAATCATACTAGCTCCAGATGCTAAGCCTACCAGCAAAGCACCTTACAGGATGAGCACCCCGGAGTTGATTGAACTCAAGAAGCAGCTGCAGGAATTGTTTGATCTTGGATTTATTAGGCAAGTGTGTCTCCTTTTGGAGCACCCATACTCTTCGTGAAGAAGAAGGACGGGAGTTTAAGAATGTGCATAGATTATCGCCAGCTCAACAAGCAGACGATAAAGAATAAGTATGCTTTGCCAAGGGCAGATGATTTGATGGACCAGCTCCAAGGAGCAAAAGTATTCTCTAAGATTGACTTAAGGTCAGGGTACCATCAAATAAGGATTAAGGAAGAAGATATCCATAAGACCACCTTTAGAACGCGGTATGGGCACTTTGAGTTTACAGTAATGCCCTTCGGCTTATCGAATGCGCTGGCAACTTTCATGCGTCTCATGAACGACATCTTCAGGGAGTTCTTAGATGAGTTTGTCATTGTTTTCTTCGACGACATTCTAGTCTACAGCAAGTCCATTGAAGATCATTGTCAGCATTTGAGAAGAGTGTTGGAAAAGTTGAGACGGCATCGCTTGTATGGAAAGCTCTCCAAATGCCACTTTGCTACCGAAAGAGTGGAGTATTTGGGCCACGTAATATCAGCAGAAGGGATCTCCACCGACCCCGCAAAGATTGAAGCAGTAGTTGATTGGCCAGCTCCAAAAAATGTAGCCGAAGTGAGAAGCTTTCTAGGTCTGGCAGGATATTATAGGAAGTTCGTGAAGGACTTCGCTAAGTGGGCGTTCCCTTTGACGGACCTCACTAAGAGTGTTAAGGTGAAAGATTGGAGAACACATTGGCTAGAAAGTATGCAAGCTTCATTTGAAAAGCTTAAGGAAGCCTTAACAACAGCGCCATTGCTAATTCTGCCGGATCCAGACAAGGACAAGATAGTAGCAACGGATGCAAGTAAGATGAGTCCTTATGCAAGAAGGAAGAGTAGTAGCCTATGATTCCAAGAAGTTGAATGACGCCGAGCAGCGTTATCCAATCCATGATCAGGAACTTCTAGCTATTATGAGAGCTCTTCGTATTTGGAGGCACTATTTGCTTGGGAGGAAATTTCAGTTAGATACTGATCACCAAAGCCTCCAATACATTTTTACCCAACCACTCCTCAATCTAAGGCAAAGGAGGTGGATGGAATTCCTAGAAGAGAGTGATTTTGAGATTGCTTATAAGCCGAGTAAGTTGAATGTGGTTGCTGATGCTCTCTCTAGAAGACCCCTTGAGACGAGAACACCTATATCAACTCTTTTGAGTGGATATGGCAAGAAAATTGAGGAGACATTACCATCTGATGGTGATTTCAAGGAGGTATGGAAAAGCCTCTCTAAGGAGGCTAGAACAGATAAGGAACGGGAAGTCTTCAAGCACTATAGGAAGGAAGGCAACTTGTTGTACCATAAACATAGGTTGTGTGTGCCCGAATCATCAAGTGTAAGGAAGTTAATTCTTCACGACACACACAGCAGCCCAATAACAGGGCATGCGGGGTTTATGAAGACCTACTTCAACAAGATTCGAAGTAGCTATTTCTGGCCAGGAATGAAGAAACAGATAGCCAGATATATTCGGGAGTGCCAGTTGTGCCAGCAGACCAAGGCAGAGCAGCTTCGAATTCCAGGAGCCTTGGAACCTCTAGTAGTGCCGAATGCAAAATGGGAAGTGGTAAGCATGGATATTATCACAGGACTTCCTAGAACTCTATGAGGCAAAGATGCATTAATGGTTGTCGTAGACAAATTATCTAAGATGGCACACTTTGTGCCTTGCAAAACTACGGACACAGCCTTAGACACTGCCATTCTATTTGTAAAGGAGATTTTTAGACTCCATGGCATGCCTCGAGAGATAATATCAGACAGAGATTCCAAATTCATGAGTGCATTCTGGCAGGATCTTTTTGCTACGATCCAGACTAAGCTCTCGATGAGCACGGCATACCATCCTCAGACAGATGGTCAGATGGAGCGGACGAATCGCATCATCGAAGACATGCTCCGAAGTTATATGTGGAATAAGCAATCCAAGTGGGATGAGTACATCCACTTGGTAGAATTCGCCTACAACAGTGCCAAGCAGGAGTCATCCCAGATGTCTCCCTTCATGGTAAATTACGGGTACCAGTGTCTAACCCCGGATACTTGGCACAATCCTGTGTCAAAGGTTGAAGTATCCCAGCAGATGCTAGGAGATATGCAGCAGCTGGTGGAAGAAGTAAGGGGGTACTTATTAGCAGCAAGAAGTCGTCAGAAGAGTGTAGCCGACAGGCACAAGACCGTAAGGGAGTTCAAGGTAGGCGATAGCGTGTGGTTGAAGATCAAGGTAAAGGAAGCTAAGCTTCGGATTGGGAATTGTAAGAAGCTTGCCCCTAGGTGGGCTGGTCCGTTCAAGATTTTGGAGAGAGTGGGCTCTCAAGCCTACAAGTTGGATCTTCCGGCCCATCTCAAAGTTCACAAGGTCTTCCACGTAAGTTTATTAAAAAGGCACAATCCGGTCTTGGATACTCCAACTTTGTTGGAAATGACAGAAGAACAAGTTGAAATTGTGCCTGAATTGCTTCTTGATAAGTCATTCAAGAAGACTAGGAGGTCTCAGTTCCTCCAGTATTTGGTCAAGTGGAAGCACTTGCCCGTGGAAGACGCGACATGGGTATTGAAGCAGGATTTGGAGAAGCAATACCTGGAATTTATGAAGGGGTTTGATGGGCGAGTCGTCTCCGACTTGGTCGACCCCGACTCGCCAAGAGGTTAGCTTAGTATATTTCTTAGTTAGCCTTAGCTCTGGCAGATGTATTCTAGCTAGTGGAATACGTATGCCAGAATCTTGGAACATGTAGGCGATGATGAGATAAACCTTTAAGGCATTCTCTAGGCCAACATGCACCAAGAGGTGCGCATGACCAATAGGGTCATGCGAGAGAGGAAGTGAGGCATGGTGCGCGATGATGGGACATCGGTCGGATGCTTCCTATGCCAGGATGCGGGGCTCGCACACCTGGCCATAGGGGGGTCATGGTGAAGGTCAAAGTGATCATGCGCGATGATGGGATCGTGAGACGTTCCCTAGCTTAAAACCCTTGGGGCATGATGCACTAGGGTTACTCGGCACCGGGTAACCGAGTACAAGGTAGCACTTGATCATGGGCGATGATGGGATCATCTTAAATGGTCCTTAAGCTCAAATCCGAAAGGGCCATGATCGAGTGCAAGGTATTTGGTAAGGGGGGTGGTCCCCTAAAACCACAAATTTATTAAATAAACTAACGTAATGTGCTACTCGTGCAGGCAAGTGAGTAGCAAGCATCGAGGAGAGGCGCATTACGAGAAGATGGGGATTAAATTATGAACCCTAATAACTCTTATAGTAATGTTTTGAATTATTATAAGGAGTAACCTTGTTAAGGCTATATAATTTTGTATACATACAAATATAGCCTAAAATTTTGACAATTAACTCTTAATAGGAAGTTGATCGTTTGAAATTCAATTAAAATTGTATACTTATGTTGTTTTTGCAGGGATAGGGTAGGTTCGCCACCTTTAACGCAATGCTGAGGGCAGCATTGTCCTAAGGGGGGGAGAATGTGACGTTCCAAGGGAATATACGCCATAAATACGTATATTCCTGGACCCGTCACTATACAAGTCTACACTTGTAGCCTTGTATACCTTAGAAGTGGCAAGGGGCACATACCTAAGTTAATTGTTTAACTTCGATAACCTTAGGATAAGGCCCATTTCCACATGGCCTTATCCTATTGGGCAACCGCCACACGGCCCCATCCTAGTGGTGCCACGTGGCATCCCATGTGGACCCTATCTTATATTAGCACTAACCCTGACCCTAGACCTCTTTTCCTGACTCTAGCACCTGAACACTCCTCTACGCACTCGAAACCCCGTTTCGAGCATCGTTCGTCGTAGCATAGCCTGGTGCAGCAGCCCCCGAAGTGTGCGCATGATTGTAGAGGGAGCACGACCTCGACCACATCAAGGAGCAATGGAGACACCAGGGATGGGAGGAAGCGCTTCTGGAGCAGGTAGGTGGAGTAGAGTTCATAGTGGTTCATCTGGAAGTTAGTACTCCAGATGGGTCTGTGTGTTGTATCTAGAGTAGAGACATCCTAGAACCTTTGTTGAACATCTTGAACCCTAATCAAGGAACCCTAACTGTAAATTAGATATGTATGATTAGGTTAAGATGTTCTTATGATGATTATCATGATCGATGCTATGTGATGTTAAGCATGATTTCATTAATTGGATAAAATAACGCAATTTTGAGAATTTTCAGCACACCTTATTTGCTCAAGCACGAATACTTTCACCTAGTTCTCGAGCCCAACAAACATGAGGTAATTAACATACACATATACATACAAATTATGTGTTATACTTGTACGTGTACATGATACTTGTACAAGCCCAATAATGGCCCTACATTCTACACCAATAATTCACATCAATAATTTTCACTTCACTATAAAAACAGCTCGACTCGGGGGTAGAGATCATTCATCTCCCATGGCTTCCTCGATGCCTCGTCCAGAGCACATCCGATCTTTCAAGTGCTACTTGACTACAACGATCTGAATGAATGCGCAAGAAATGGTGTTAATCTTGATCCATGGCTCCAATCTAAGGCTGATGGTCACGCTAGTGCTGCGGGAAGCTCACTTTCGTGTTAAAGTCCACATTTTCGGCTTCGATCGGGGAGATCTAAATTTGAATAGCATCCACGAGCTTTGATGTTGATGATGAGTGAATCAAGGTTATCGATTGATGACTCTTTGTATCTGTTTATGATATAATAATGGTATGAGCACCTATAAACTATGTAAGGATGTAATAGCACAATGAATATTGTTTGATGTATCATACCTGAGTGTAGTGTAGGGTTGTGCTCTTCGACTTCCACTATATCTGCAAGCTTTTCAATCACACTTGAATTACTAAAGCACAAAAACTTCTACCATCATGAATCCACAAAACATATCCATACGAAAGATGTATTATACTTGTATGTATACAACAGTCTTATACACGCGCAATAATTGGGGTAAAGTCCACCCCAATAATTCTACCTCACTATAAAAACTTCTCACTTCGGGGCTAAAGTTCATTCATCTCCCATGGATTTTTCGCCTTCATCAGTTCACCACATCGAGGCGATCAAGTGCTCAATGAGCCACTCTGATCTTGTTGGTTGCCTAGACAGGCATCTTCTTCTTGATCCCTACCTGCGAAGAAAAGCTTTGGGCGCTGAGATTCGCTGCCCTGCGTCAATTCGTGTGATGATCGATCTGATTTGGCTTCCTGAGCGCATGAGCTATGAGATATCAGGGATCACTACTACAGATCCTGAAGATGAATGAATCACCTGTTCAACATGTTATAGTGTAAGAGCTCTTGTGTTAAGATGAAAAATAGATAGTCTATTGTAGTGATGTTATGGATAATAAATAGTCTATTGTGAAATGCTTTAATGTACCTGTAAGACTCAAGTTTCATCTCCATCCTCAGATGCCTCTTTAGCAAGCAATTCCTGTAGCTGGATTCCTGTAGCAAGCAGTTCCTAATTTCAACCACACCTGAATTACTCAAGCACACGTTTTAAAAGCATACATATATCCATACGAAAGATGTATTATACTTGTATTTATACAACGGTCTTATACACGAGCAATAATGGCGCCGAAGTCTACCCCAATAATTCACCTCAATAATTCTACTTCACTATAAAAGCTTCTCACTTCGGAGCTAAAGTTCATCCTTCTCCCATGGATTTTTCGCCTTCATCAGTTCACCACATCGAGACGATCAAGTGCTCAATGAGCCACTCTGATCTTGTTGGTTGCCTAGACAGGCATCTTCTTCTTGATCCCTACCTGCGAAGAAAAGCTTTGGGGCTGAGATTCGTTGCCTGCGTCAATTAGGTGTAATGATCCATCGATTTGGCTTCCGGCCGAATGAGCTATGAGATATCAGGGATCTACAGATCCTGAAGATGAATGAATTACCTGTTTAGCATTGTATAGTGTAAGAGCTCTTGTGTTGAGATGAAAAACGCAGAGCGTAATGAATAATAACTAGTCTATTGTAACTTGCATGTCATGAATGATATAGTAATTATGTAAAAGAGCATTGCATACCTCAAGAGTTCTCATCTTCGTCGTTAGCTTCTTTAGCCACTAATTCTTGCAACTGAGCCCCCACACTACTGGGGATCACCACTGACAATGGCCTGGTCTCTACGGCCCAACCATAGTCTATTGTTTTCAAATGTTGGTAGCGTGGCGGGTCATTAGGATTGGGTCTCCAACTCTTGCTCCAGCAATCCCTATACTGCATTGCATATGAGGTTCCCTTTTCGGCCTTGAGGCTCAAACCGGGGAGACAAACACCTCTTCGTAATGTGGGAGATTAGGGTCCTCTATTGGGTCCTCTTCGGCAAAAGCCATCCACGTCGGGCAGTTATCATGTGGTCTGATTAGCAAGAGCATTCCTTTCTTGACATCTTGGTAGGGGTCGAATATTTCAACTGGGTTCTTGGGTCTACCCGAGAAAGGCCCAACTAATGAGATGCTTCAATGTGCTCATCCACAAACACTTTTTCGGGTTCTTCCAATGCACTTTGCCTGGTGCTGGGCCAGAAATCCTGAATGACAGCTCTACCAGACTGCACGTCTCCAAGCACTCGCAGCAAGGTGGACCAGTAGTCAATAACTTCATTCATATATGTGTTGGACCATGACTTATCGTCAGCTCTAGAAATAGCTGCCCAGTGCATCATGTACTTGGCAATAGAAGCTCTCAATGCACCTATATCTTTCAAGCTCCCATATGGCTGCACGACCTTAGGTGACCCTCTCGGAATCATAGGTAAACCTTGGGTATCCTCCTTCCACATTCTGATTCCCTTTTCAGGGAGCCACTCCCTATGCCCTGGTCTCATCTTGTAGAACATTAGTGGCCATCCATCCTTCATGCAAAAGTGACCACACAAACGGTCCTTCTTATCAGGGATAAAACCTTTCACAAATTCCTTCCAATTAGGAACCTCTGACACAAGGTAAGGTGAAGGAGCCTTTGAACTACACTGCCTGAAGAGTTGCATAAGCTCCGGAATAGTCAATGCATCTGATCTTCTCATTAGAGTAGAGTAGTTTCCAAAGAGGGCATCTATGTCATCGTGGGTGTGTCCAACCATCATGAATCCCAGCTGCACTTGATCAAAGACACCTAACCAAACCAAGTATGACAAGTAAGAGAAAAGATATCTATTCTTATTCTGACCTGAGCAATTATCTAGCTGCAAGTAAAGCCTCCTAGGCAACTTGTTCGCTACCATGGGGCCTTTGATAGGAGGCATAAAATCATTTCTACTGCCATTTATCATTTTTGTCCTAAGGTTATCTGTGTTTAAAATTGCTGCACCCCAGCTGCTTTCAGGACGATCTGTATCTCTCAAATGGCCCCAGTTATCCTCGATTTATTCTCCGGTGTCTTCAAGGTATGATTCAAGGATCCCACATGAAAATTAGAATCATCGGGGCGAGAGGTCCGGTGAGAAGTGGCCCAAGGCACCTATACCATGGCCGTGCATGAGAGCACACTGTAACGACCTTGATTCGTTCAACCCTCCCATCTGAGACTTTGCTAGCTTCTCTAGACGAGGGACCATGGTCTTATTCTGATCCATCTTATCATGTATAATGGTTAAAGCGTGCTCAGGAGATCTATGAGACAAAGCTCTCCAGGACCAGTAAAGGCTCCTGCATGAAATCTGGGCCGTCATATGCGATTTTCTCTCTATTGCAAGTACCCTTCTTTCATTTGGATCTCTGGTCTTAGCAAGCTTTTCCTTTATGACAATACAGGTGTTACACTTAGAAAATGCTATCCTCTTAGCTATTGCTACCCCCGGGGGGTTCACCTAGATTATGGGGTATGAAACATGTGAGTGCACCAAATGGGTTTTTTTTATTGCCTCTCCGGTATCGTATACATAAGAAAAATATAAGGTTTTTATAGTTTGAATGTCGTACAGATACCAGAGGGAGTGTGGTGGCGCCAGTGTCCGATTCATATTCATGCTGTAAGGTCCGTCATTTTTGGTGAGCTTCTACTGTTGGGGATTCTGTGATAATATGATATGACTATGATAATATATATTATATTATATATATAAAATAATAGAGATATCGTATATGTATGGAAGGGGTTATCAAGTAAAAGTGTTTTAGGCAAGTAATTATATGATATGGGTTGTATTCTTTTACAAATAATGTAGTCGTATACAAAGGGTTTTTCATATGGAAATGTCGTATACAATGGGTTTTTTGGCAACCTAAGGAACGCACATGGCATATATACATATAATAGAGGTGAATCCCCCGGGTTGCTACCTCTGAATGATTCTCTTTCCAAGCAGACAGAAAGGACGAAGGAGAAATGTGCTTGCCTGTCATCTCTGTAACGGTAATATCTACTTCTTGGTGTATATCCTTCTTAGTCAAGACTGAAGGTAGCCTCTTTATATTTTGTCTGCTACCCTCGCTCGTAATTTTCGAGCGGTGTGGCATCGTCTCTGCGTTCTCATCTATGAACATAGATAGCACAGCATTGCCAGCCAAAGTATGAGACCTTGGCTTCTTAGACCCAGTATTTCCGTGCTCAGCAATTCTGTGGCCGTCATTGAAGAGCTTCTTCCACTTGTAAAAAGTGGAAATGGGTATGCCATAGGCTTTATGCCATGCTTTCACGCACACCTGTTTATTATTCAACATCAGGTTGCGGACTACACCATTTTCAGAGCAAAGATCTAGCATGTTATATGCAAAGGTTGTGCGCTCCGAGGACTTCATGTTCCAGTAAAAGGTTCTCATGCAAGCTATCTCCTTGGATGTAAAATTTGCACAACATTGTTTCATGCAGCACAGTGATGACCTGAAGTCTAGAATAGCCTCAGCACTAGTTTTTCTTTCACATTTGGTCTGTGCTGGGCGTGTCCTGGGTCTCCGATTGACCATGATGTAAGGTCTCTTTTTGGTGATGCCAATTTTGGGTCTAATGGAGTAAGGTTCATTCTCCACATCCTTCTCCTTCACTGCAACCACGAGAGTAGAAACTGGAATGTTATCAACGAGCACGAAGGCTATGGGCCATCTCACAAGGTCATGCAGTTGGGGCATTTCTGCACAGGCTTGGCAGCGCATAGAGATCTTTTCAGGCATTGGAAATATGCTCATGATAGTAGCAGCTATCGAGCCTTCCCCTAACTTCACGTCAGCCACAGCATGGTTTGGATCGGCAAAAACGATAACACCATAGCCATAAGCCATGTGGCAGCATTCATGCATGAGTGTGCATGCCTTCTCAACTAACTCATCTCTAGAAAGCCCTTGCACATGATTCGTCTCATTACTGGCTAACCCCTCATTGCCTCCGTCCTGCCAGTTTATGCGTTTTATCTGACCTGGTGGGGTACAAGCTTCCTCCTCTATCACAAGTCCAGCAGCAATGTCCTTCTTGTACCACAACCAGGGTAGCCCTTAAGCTCGAAATATCGCCAAAAGGCTATTTTTTTGGACATTTGCATTTTTTTTCACTACTGTTGAGTAGGATCAATTGGGAGTAGTGACAATCAAATATCGCCACCTTGTCTACGAAATTTTCTCCCTCCACTAATAAGTTAGCCTACGTCACTAAATGATGGATTCTTGGATTCGCCTCCACGTGAATTTTATTCTTGGTAATTATTCTAAAATCGCCCCTTAACCCCCCAAAAATCATGTAAAATCAATATGAATTCTATTCTTGGTGAGTTTTTTGAATTTCCATTTACCTCCAGGAAAAAAAAAGGAAAGGAAAAAGACCATGCATGTTACATGGATCTCATGATCCGACTGCAATGTCCAGATATGCAATTCTGGAGTATTTTTGCTTTTGGTCTGTTGTTTATCCAATCTTAAAAAGATGACTAAAATCAAATCTGTTTGTGCTTGCCCACCATAATATGCAATTATGCCTTAGCTAAGTTTGTGTACTTGTTGTTGTTTAGCCCTTAGTGAGGAGCTATTGAGATTTACAATCAGATAAGGTATACAAGGTATGTTGTAGAGTGGTTATAGTTGATTTTCTTACTCATTTTATCAGAATACTTGCCCTCTTGATTTGGTCATGAGGTAATTGATTTTCTTCCATTTTAGAGCAACCGTACCTTATCTTGGCTATCATTTTTTTCTATTTTTTGTTATCATGATTATTTCTATGTAAGTGCAACCAATCTAAGTAATACATGATGTATATGATTGTTTGTCTCCTGTATTTTAATCATCAACTGCTCAGTTCAATTGTTGCACAGACATCCTTATGACATGAACAAACTCTTCAAATTGGTGATGAATGATGTTAAATATAGTGAATGTCTTTGGATTGCCATCGCTCAATTAGGGATGTCACAATGAAGGTAAATTTAGGGTCCAATAAAAATTAATGCGTTAGAGTACTATTAGATGGGTGTAATCAGCTTGTTGACACTAATCAGCTTGGCCTTTCTCTTGTGAAGACGCATATGCCAATGTCTAGTAACATGTATACTCATTATGTGAGCATTACGCTTACAACTGTATACGGACATAACAAATATATATTGTATTCCCAAATTTTACTTAAGAAAAAAGCATATATTCCATCGCTTGATGGATGGAAGATTCGCCAAGGTTGCTACAACTCAAATTGAAGCCCGAAACAAAATCGCCAACACAACTAATTGAAAAAAGCTAAGATTCGCCTCACATTCTAAATTACACCTATGAAACTTTGGGCTTAAGGGCTACCCTGACCACAACACAAAAGTCCCCACAACTTCACCAATTTTTTCTATTTCCAGCTCGGGAATTGGTAGCGGCAACTGTCCATCCAAAACATTCACAATTGAAACAACAACCATACCCTCCGGGACAATCGAATTGTGATGGCGCTCGAAATTGTGGACTCTTCCCTCTGCCACCTTTTTCCCCAGCAGATATAGCGGAATTACATCTGCCATCCTGCAAAGAAGAGGTCGTGAATATCGCGGCCGCGATCCTCGTAAGCAAAAAGAACTGTGATCATAAAGTACTAACGAAAATAGCAACTGAGAAATTAAAAAATGCTTAGGACTTTCGCCACCGCGATCTTATCGAGCATTGGCAAGAACGCGGTCGCGCTTTTTGCAAGCATTCACACAAGCTGTTTCGATAAGAACTCATGTGCAAATCACATGTCGAGGAGCGCAAGTGGTATCAACTCATAGTTATCGATAGCTGGGAGTTCTTTAGTAAATAGCAAGTCTAGATGGTTGAAGATATCTCGTCGAGCACAATAGTTAAACGATTGACTTACAGACTAAAGCATTACTCATACCTCACAGAATATGGTGGCGTTAACGTCTACTTGTAGCCAAGGACCCGTCAGAAGCTGCAGTGTCATAAACAGTGTTTTGTATCATCCACATGGAGAAAGAAAGCATAAACTTGAAACACGTGTACATTGTGTAATAAACACACCAGAGTGCACAGGTTTGCTTACAAATACCTATTTTTACATATTATAATCCAAAGTATCAGCAGGCATCTTATAAAATCCATACAATACATAGTGATGTTAGTGTAGAATCAATTGAATGCCAAGAACCCTATAAGGAAACAGTTTTTAAGGACGATTTACTTATTATTGATCATGAACTAACAGCAGAGACTAGGAAGTTGTAGTTATCATTAAAATTCACTGCATCATAAACTTTGAGTTCACTTCACTGAGAGATATGCATCAGAATAGGCCTTTTACCTCGCCCGAAACCCTGAATTCGATGCAGTTGAAGAAATCCAAATGTGTAGTGGCGGAATGCAAGCGGAATATCAGCGCCCTCGTCAGCGCCTTCAATGGATGCGGGATTCTGCAGCAAATCCTTGCCCGAAATTGGCCCAGCTTAGGCGCAGCTCGAGCGTCTCCAAGATCTTGCAAAGCAATGAAATTTGAATTGGTTTTTCCCGCTTTCACTTGAAATGTTTGTTATCGAATTCAAATTTTACTGTCACTGTCCATCCGTAATCCAGTTTCTTTTTGTAGCATTTATGGCTGCATAATGTGTCAGGTACCTTTAATGAATTGACAATACGGGAGGGAATTGAACGCGGACGTCCTAGTCGATGAATACCTTTTGTACAGATTACTTGCTTTTCCAGACGGGTATATTCGCACGAACGCATTTATGGCCAGTATTAAAATACGGCCGGCCGGCCGGCAATTAATACTTCCGGCGTGTAATTAATGCGCCCGCACGTACGACGCCATAATGGCTGGCACGATAATTCACGCACCATTATGATGGGCGGGCAATTGAATTCCGCGGCCGCGTTCCTCTATAAATTCAAATTCAAGAATCTCAAAACATATTTCACTTTTTCGCCGACCGCGACTTCTTCGCCTAGCGCCTTCGAGTTTGCAGCGCCTTCTGGAACCTCCCCAAAACAACAGGAATTTCGTACACAGCCGGCGCCCGCGATCCCATGGCACCCAAGGACTCCCTCAGAGAAGGTAATTTCCAACATTTCAGCTCGGCAAGATCGCGGCCGCGATCTTGCCTACTAGAATTTGTAAGTTTAGTATAACCATAGCTGCTCAGCAACATCGCGGCCGCGGTCTTGCTTGCTAGGTTTTGTAATGTTTTGATAGATGTGGCTGCTCAGCCAGATCGCGGCCGCGGTGTTGCTGAGCATAGATTTTCTTTCTTGCGATGTTCATGAGTAGTATAGTAGCTCACTAGGATCGCGACCGCGAGCAGTGGTATTGTTTTCTTGCCCTGCTTAGCTGCTACACAACATCGCGGCCGCGATTGTGTGGAGTGCTATTTTAGTTGCTTGGAAGGATCGCGGTCGCGTTTCTCTACAGTAGTTTATACTTTTCGTTGCACAACATGATGCAGCCTATAAGGCACTCACCACAGGCTTTTGTTTACAGCACTTGCTCTCTTTCGTGGACCGGATGTCGAACCCATCCGTATTATAACCCCTTCTAATGAAAGGAAATGGTGTATTGAGATTGCACAAGCCATACCGCACATTAAAGGTGATCGCAGAAAGGACCTGTGCCTGTTCCTGCGGACTGGAAAGAAACCTCAGGACGTTGAACAAGTTGGCATAGTGGTGGCAATGTGGGAAGGCACGAAGAACAATGTGCAAGATGCTATCATATGCAGCATTGAGGACACACAGGCATTGCAGTTCCTGGAGTACATTCTGAAATGGCGCAATTATGATCCGTCTTTGATGACAGCCAGCAAAATGAACAAGCCAGCCACAGGGAAAAACGTCCCCACATCAGCTAAGGGTTATGGCTGGGTGTTGCCATCCTATGAATCTCTCTCTTTGTCAGGAATAAAGGGAAACAGAGACATATTGGTAGGTTTCTCGGCATGCAGAAATGGTTTGTCTACAGACAAGAAGCCTCCGAGCTGTGCTTTGAAGGCAGTTCGTGACGAGAAAATGCCCTCCGTGATGGACACCAATTGGCTAAGAGCCGTGGCCAAGAAAAAGAGTGTGAAGCCTATTGCTACTTTGGGAGAGACGTCAACACCAAAAAATCTTGTTGAAGAAACACAATCCACGATAAACCCCTCCGGTATTATTAACCCTACTCTTCCTCTTGCTTTGAAGGCCCCAGATAGCACTACATCCGGTGGATTTATTCCAAAAAAACTCCCTCCTTTCAAAATTAACCTTAGAAATCTGACACCTGCTGACGATAGCCCGCAGCCCAGCGGTTCTCAAACTCCCCCCTCAGTTGCAGACGCCTCCTCTAGACTAGCATTGACATGGCCACACGCACCTGCCATTCCAGTCGAGTTGAAGTTCAATTCGGAGGAGGAACGCAAGATGGCAGAGCAAACCACTCAGAAGCTTGAACAATTTAAAAGGTTTTACCCCTTAGGGGTTAATTGGTTTACAAAGATTTCTATTTTTGTTTGTGAACCTGCACCAGCAAACTTGACACACAGAATGCGATCAAATGACCATGTTCAAACTCTGGTTAAAAGCTTCAAGGCATACCCAACAGAGGTCCTCACACCTGCTGACGTCGTGCCGTTTGACCCTATTACCAGGTAACTGATTCTTTATCTTTTGGACACTCGTTATGTAGATTTGACTTGATGGTTGTCTATCTTTCAGGAGGAGGGTGACATGGAGCAATCCAGAGGATTTAAAGGGCAAGAAATTTTATATTATTTCAGGCAACCCACGATTTTGCGCCAAGACAACTCCTTTGTTGATTGCCGTCGGCCAGTTGGAGCAGCAACTAGAATTTGCCAAAGTATATGCTAGAAGAAGATCGAGGGTGCTCAACGGAAATCTTACAGACAAGGAATATATAGAGTTGAGTATTCAATGCAACGAAGTAATTGCAAACACCGTCTACAGAGAGCCACTGATTGAAAAACTGCAACAACTTCGTCATCAGCACAAGGCTTATGGCTGTCCTCCACAAGGACCTATAGGGACAGCTACAACTTCAGCTTGGAAGGTATTTATTCATTTTCTACTCGCCAACATCGATTCGCGATCTTGATGACCTTTGCTTGCGCGAGATTTCCATGAAATTGCAACGACCACCTTGAAAGTGCAGGAGCTTAAGGATGAAAAACAATTCATCTTTATGGATGAGAAGGTTTTCAAGAAGCTAATGGAAGTTGCCGGACTGTGGGTGAACCGTAAGCTCAGCGACGACCATGGTGAGTTTCCGGACAAACCATCGAAAGAGTTCTTTAACAAGACCTGGCTCCGGTTGCTACGAGGTATGTCGAATCTGAGGTGTCACGGTACTTTCGATGAGATTATAGAAGGCAAGACGTATTTAAAGGTGCAGCCAGGGTATAGTGGGAGATTTGATTGCAAACAACGGGCAACAGACATCAGAACCCTCACTTTTATGAGGCGCGAAATTTTATCTTATGCCACAAATTTCTTTTGCAAAAGGATTTCGATATTTGGGAGGAATTGCTTCGGGCTTTTCCCGATTTTGGTGAACAGAGAATCTTGGATATATCGGATACCATCTGATAATGCGTGAAGGCTAACTATAACAAGGATCATACACTAGGTAATCTACCTGTAGCCTTTCTGGAGCCAATCAGAAATATTCTAAAGCCAGAAGAGGCTAGAAAAAGAAAGGAAAAGAAAAATGTTGTCATAGAAGTGACAAAGAATGGCATCCCTACTTCCTCCCAAGTGTCAGAGAATGCGACATTGATATTTATTGACATCCGAGGGATGAACAAGGTATGGGATTGCAAGAAATACACAGACCTATTTACAAGGATAGCTACCATGACGAATGCCAAAGTTTATCACTTGGTTATTATCATGCGCTCTGTGAATTTGCCCAATTGCTTGTACAAATGGAAGCAAATTGTATGGTGGCCACCTATCTTTAGGTTCTTATGAAGAAATGGGATGGGAGAGCAAACGAAGGGTGAAAGAACATCAGTACTATATTAGTCATATGTGCATTAACAGGAGTGATGTTCGTGTAGCACCTGTGCAACCAGAGCTGGAGCTTCGCCTATCTCCACACAGCAAGGCTCCTAAGTCAACACCATTGCCTCCAATGCCGCTAACAGGTAATGAGGATGCCGATGAGAAGATAAAAAAGAAATTTCAGACTCTTTTTACAGGCAAACCAAGATTCAAATGGGCGGCAATGGAAGGAGATCTTGTATTGAAATGCCAGCTGAAAACCTCGTATGCCTACCATATTGTTGAACAGCTGGTGCCGACTGATGGTTGCGTTCTGGATTTCTTTTCGGCTGGGACAGCTTCTCGTGTTGCTCTTATGCAAGGCAAAAAGAGCGTGGCCTTCGAAAGTTCAGGTAAAGTGTGCCGTTTCCTGAGGGCGTTCTTGGAAACGCTTGAGAAAATGGCCAATCAAAGTACGGGGGGGTTTGAAGAAGAGGAGAAAGCAGAGAATGTTGAGCCTGATCCAGCGCTGCCCAACATCAGTATCACCCAAAACACAGATCTATCAAGGTTGGATTCCATTTTGGAAAACCTCGATGCTAAGTCTTACGAAGAGAGAATGCAAGAAACAAAGCGCTTGCTTGAAGAGACGGAAAAAGGTATAGAAGCCCTGGAGCCCACTTTTCAAAAATTACATGCACTTAATGAGAAGCTTGATGGGTACATGCCTTTCTTGACAGGCGAACATAAGTTTGAATACGTGGGCGCAGAACACATGGAAACAGACCAACAGCACATGGAAACAGACGAACAACACATGGAAACAGACCAAGATGAGGCTGTTGGGACACAAGAGCATCAGGTACCCAGCAAGAAGCAGAAGCTCTTTCATCCACAGCAGATTGCTACTGAATCGGAGAAGGAACTTATAGGCGGGAACAGTGCAGGGGAGAGTGAAAAATGGGAGCCTGATTCACATGTGCAGCGCATCGCAAACGCCATGGGTGTTGAGATTCCAGAGGTCACAGGTTATTCAGAGATGGACACAACACAAGCTATGGAATTGGGTAGAGAGCATGTCATCCGCATGGCCAATGATATGGGTGTGATACCTGATAGCGTATCTGAAACACAATCAGAAGAATGAATATTGTATATTACTTCCTTCAATGGAAATTTTGGTTTCAGGAATATGTATTACCATATCTTTTTGTCTTTACTACTACTTCGTGCATGTTTAATGCTAAAAATAATCGCGACCGCGATCCTCTCTGGCAAATATATGGCTTTAAATACTGAAATTTTTGTGATATGCTTGCTCCTCTGTACCTTCTTTTAACACAATGCTCTCATATGGTTTTAATAAAAGGCTCATTATTTTGTCTCCTTTCAGCTGCGAAACATCGCGTTCGCGATTCTTGCGATAAGATTGAGCATTTCCTCCTACTACATTCTACTCACGATGGACCTTTGCATGAGCTGTAAAAATTATATTTCCGAAGAACACTGAATCATTTGCAGAATTTGTGCAAAAAAACGCCAACTTTTACTCAGTTGGTAGTAGTTTCTGCACTATATGGCTAACCACTAACCTATTTCGTGCTAAACGAGAATTCCAAATTTCTCTAATTAATTAATTCATGCTTTGTTGGTTGATCATGTTTGCTCCTCTTGTATTGGGAAGGGGGGTAGAGACCTAGTAGCCATTATGTAGTATGCTCCTAGTCTAGATCCCTTAGTTCCTATTAGTTGCGGCCTGTGCATAGGAACCCACCAGGCTATGGAGGCTATGATGTGACTCAGCACTACATAACGGGGCTAGAGGCAATGCGGAGGGAGGATCCCTGCCGAGTGGGGGCTTAAGGGATCCCACAGTGGGCTAGACTTATGGTCGGTCACTTCATGTGGGCCGAGCATGGGTCCGACACCTCCTGGGGCAATGGTGCCGCCCTGCCTCTCAAAAGTTGCAAGTGTCAGCTTGGATCTTGTTTTGGGGGGTTCAGTCGGGTATGAATCGTGTGTCGCCACGATTCTCTAGTCGCCAGAGGAGCCTCTAGACCCCGGTAAGGGGAGATGCAACCCTTCCTCCTCGACGGACCAGGGAGATACAACCTGGAGCAGTCCCGATGGGTGATGCCATGGGATTACGTATCCGGAAGGCTAGTCATGCCAGAGCCTGATTGAGCCCATCTGCAAAGTATGCACAGGATGGAGTGGTCAACCCTAGCCATTGTCTATAGCCAGCCCCGCTATTGTTATGACTCGGTCTGCTCTATCTTGAGGCCTATCCAGTCAGTCGACTTCCTTATGAGTCAGAGTCATTGGTAGGAGCTCTCATGTTTTATGGCAGTAATGAGACGAAGAGTGGGTGAAGCAATGGAACAAACAATGCAACCCGAGCAGGGCGAAGCAACTGCAAAGAGGACTAACGGTAACTCGGATAGGTAATCAAACAAGAAAGTCAAATGAAGTTGTATGGCATATGTGAAAAGGAGCAAATAACAATAACTGGAGCCAAATAGATAGATGGAACAAACAGGAAGTAATATGGAAAATGGGTGGCTTAACAAGACCAAAGAGGAGGGAATCAATAGTAAAACTCAAAGAAAATGAACAATAGAAGCCCCTAGTTAGCCAGCTGTGACTAACCCAACAGCTACAAATATAAAGAAATGTAACTCACTAGCCAACATAACACCTCATCACCTATCTCTTAGCATCCTGATCAAAAGCCTCAACCAAACAAATAACTTGCAATAGACGCTTATGTGGAGAGACCTCCCTGGGCTAGAGGCTAACATAACCAACAATATGTATGTACTTAATTCATGTGAACAATATCTATAGACAAATCACATCATGAAATGTAGATGTAGGAGTTGGACGGACAAAGAAATGATTATGGCAAAATGACCAAAAACCGAACACATGGCACCTCATGCATATTAATAACCTAACCCATGCGCTTTCAAAATTTTCTCTGAAAAAAGGCCAATCGTAGCAAACCATGTGAGGATCCAAGTAAAAACATGCATCAGGATAACAAACCAAAATGAATCTAATGGCACATACGAAGCCACATGGTGCAAGTCCTAGCACCTTATGTTGAATGAGCGAACATAATAGGATAATGCAGAATCTGAGCTAATGAGAGGCTATAACATGTAGTGTCAGCAAATGTTAACTCTAGGAAACCACCACAGTGAGATAACAAGAAACCATAATTAATTTGACGACTATATGACACATAGGATAATGTAGGATCTGAGCTAATGAGAGACTACAACATGTAGTGTCAATAAATGTTAACTCTAGGAAATCGTCACAGTGAGATAATGAGAGACCATAACCAAATTTACGGCCACATGACGCAAGCCCTAACACAAGTCCTAAATGTTGAATAATGCAACATACTGAGGTTCTAGGAAATACAGTGAGATAACGAAGAGAAGCGAAGAAAGAGGTGCAAAAATAGGCAGAGGGGGAGCGTGTTTATCAGAGAACCACAACATGACGAACCAGAGGAGGACGAGTTCGCAAAGAACAGACGGAGCCTACACTCGGCCACCATATCCAACGTAGCCCAAGCCACCCAAGAAGAGGGCCACTTAAGACGAAGCAAAGATATTGAGTACGAGAAGAAGAAGGCAGAATACAAGATACATTCCCGCCGATGGACCCGATATAATTATTGGTACTGCAAACAAAACATACAGAAGTACGTTAGGGGTGGCAGGGCGAAGAACCAGCCGAAGCCGCCACCACCATGACCAGAGCCTCCGAAGAAGGCCCACCATGGACCTAACTCGAAGCAAGCCCGGGTGTTTCGAGAGATTAGGCACTTTCAGCAGTGCACTAATCTCTTGATCCAGAAGGCGCCGTTCGAACGGCTCCTCTAGAGATCATGCAGGAGTTCCAGACCGACTATAGGGTTACGCCCCTAACGGTCTGATCCTTGTAAGAAGCGGTAGAGGCAGAGCTAGTACAACTTTTCGAGGAAGGGAATTTGTGTGCCATTCATGCGAAGAGGGTAACAATGATGCCCAAGGATCTCCATTTAGCTAGAAGGATCCAGAAGGAGAAGCCTTAGGAGCTTCTAAGTTTGTACTGAGATAATTTTGTATAAAATCTCTTTCCGTAAAAATTGACTTTTGCATCAAAATTGGTCCACTCTCGTCTTACCATGCAAATGACCCCTGCGTCGCGAACGCAGATGCGTTTCACGCGGTAACAGCTGAGTGCCCTCTTTAATGCATAAATTGTCCAAATTTTGAAAGGAAAGTTGTTAAAATGCTTAGAATTAGTTCAATCTTACAATTTAGCATCTTGAATTTATCATAAATGTTTAAAATTAGCCTAGATTGACCCGCTCGGGTCTTACCACACAAATGGGCCTTGCGTCACGAACGCAGACGCGTTTCGCACGGTAACAACCGAGTCACCCATTTTTGCATTTGTACTTGTCGGTTTGAAATGAAATAAGTTGGTAGGTAGTTTAGAACAGACCCAGTCATGCACTCAAGCAGTTTATATTTTCTAAAAAGGCTGAAAATTAGCTAAAATGACCTCACTAGGGTCTTACCGCGCAACATGCCCGTGCGTTGAAAACGTAGACATCATTTATCGTGCAACAGGCCTGTGCGTTGGGAACGCAGGCATCATTTACCGCACAACAGGCCCGTGCATTGGGAACGCAGGCATCATTTGCGCGGTTACACTCGAGTGCTAGGTTTTAGAGCGGAAAAAATTTGCAAAATTGCTTGAGAAAGTCCTTCATGCACGTTTTAGCCATCTGCCATGCATCCTAGTGTCTTGCAATACCCCATTCTAGCTTTTCAATCCATTTGAACCTCATCTTAAAAAATTTCTTACAGTAGCAGGAATTGAACCTCCCACTCACAGGGATGAACCCCCTCAAACCCCCCAGTGTCAACCACTGAGGGCAAACATCATTTATATTTAAATTATAATCCTTAAATTAAATTTAAGCTTTAATCATGTTAGATAATATTAATGGCCAAGACCCTTTAGAGTTAGAACCAAGACCCTTAAGCTAGATAGAGACAGCGTTTGCATTTATCTTAGCTTAGTTGTCGCTCTTATCTTGCTTACTGTGTTCTTGTCTACATATAGGTAGTACAATCAAATCTTTTTCTTAGAAATCCAGCTAGTTGTCAACGGCTTAGAAATTGTTGTCACACGTTGGTATGATACACCAACACACTATCAAGTATCTTCCGCCATGCCTTTGTAGCATAGATAATTATCTAAGAATTCATTCTATCTAGGTAATTTAGTCTAACACACCAAGTACACCCAGAAAGTAAGTCTCCTTATACCACCCCATAACAGTAAATAAGTACCTTTCTCAGTGCCTAGTAAAGTGCCAAATGCCAAGTGGGTCATTTGAGGTAGAGTGGATAAAGGTATAAAAATAGGGTTGTAGAGTAAGTACACGTAAATAATTGTTGTTGTGGTAGTATTAGTTGACTTGTGCACTTAGGGCAGTAAAGTAGGTCAGGAGAACCTTCGTTGCAGATCCTCGAGGCCTCGACACAGGAGCCACTTGACAACATCAACAGATTGAAAGCAGAGGGCAACCTTATAGAGGAAACTTCAGCAAATCAAAAGCCAAGATGGTGTACAGGGAAGCCCAAACACAAATAATAAAGGGGAGCCTACAGGAAGGACGATTGCAACATCAAGAATAGACACAAGAGTTGCCAAGAGGGCTATGCAACAGTCAATGGGCATCATGGCACTTACAAAATTGATCACATTAGGGGAGGAACATCTCCTAGTCAAGGATATTCTCCAAGTGCCATATTATTTCGAGGAAGGGCCCCACATCGATCACTAATATCACAGCTACGCCATCAATGAAGTGTAGACGACTTCATCGACTTATGACATCAAGAGTTCTAAAGGATGAAACTGACATACCTCTTAGGAAGGGCAACTATCGCAGATATACAGGCCATAGTAGTATCAGATTTAGACTTCAAGCAAAGATGCTTTGGCTAAGGAGGTATTACAAGCCAGCAAGGGTGGGCTGCTCAGGAATAGGAATATGGCGAGACCGTAACAAACTTCTTCCTCATCAGCCCCGATACTTCAGAGCAGCTCAATCAACCTCGACAGCACCATCTCAAGATCATGACGATCAAGAAGAGGCACCACCAAATACCAGCATTACTGCAAGTGAAGTCCAATCTCATTAGCAATAGTGGAAATGAACTCAAAATCCTGGAAATCTGGAGGAAAGTCTTTAATTGCAATCCAGAATGGGGCATGTAAGGCATCTGGATTACCTGGAAAAGAGCCAGGAACATACTGTTGATACAACAAGAAATATTTCCACATATGTGATGCTCCCTACAAAATATATGGCGCCCAGCCGTACACTCCGTAGGAAATCCCCCATCCGGTCCTTCGACCGCACGGGCCCTAGGCCTCCGTCTATCCCGCACTTCAGGGTATCCCTAGTGCGGAAAGGGGACACGAAGGTGTCTTGCGCGCCCTTCCCCTATGGGCTCCTATCACATCGGAAGCATAAACAACGTCAAAACTAGCAATACAGTACATCGAACTACCTCGAAGGGTAGCACATCCATACATCCATAGATACAATAGGGATAAACATATGCCACAAAACATGAGAGCTCCTACCCAAGGCTCAGACACGTGGGGAGGTAGACTGACGGCTAGGCCTCAAGATAGAGTAGACCGAGTCATAACTATGGCGGGGCTGGCTATAGACAACGGCTAGGGTTGACCACTCCATCCGCCCCTCCTGTGCATACTTTGCAGATGGGCTAGATCGAGCTCTGGTACGGCTCTAGCCTTCTGGATACGCAATCTCATGGCATCACCCATCGAGACTACTCCGGGTTGCATCTCCCCGGTCCGTTGAGGCAGGAAGGGTTCCATCTCCCTTTCCCGAGGGTTAGAGGTTCCACGGGCGGCTAGAGAATCGTGGCGACACACGTTTCTTTCCCGACTTAACCCCCCAAAACAAGAGCCAAGCCGTCCCCTGCAGCTCTTGAGAAGCAGGGCGGCACCATTGCCCCAGGAGTTATCGGACCCATGCCCGGCCCACTCGAAGTGACTGGCCATAAGCCTAGCCCGCTATGGGGTCTCCAGTAGCCACGCTCAGCAGGGACCCTCCCTCCGTCTCGCCTCTAGCCCCATTATGTAGTGCTGAGTCATACCATAGCTCCCATCGCCCGGTGGGCATAATAATAGGAACTAAAGGGTCTAAACTAGGAGCATTACTAAGTAATGGCTGCTAGGTCTCTACCCCCTTTTCCAATACAAGAGGAGCAAACATGACCAATCAACATCACATATCCACATAGCATGATAATCATGAGAATAACATCTAAACCTAATCATACATTTTTAATTACAGTTAGGGTTCCTTGATTAGGGTTCAAGATGTAGACTAAGGGCTCTAGGAAGGCTTTACTAGAGACACGAAATGCTAACTCATGCGGAGTCCTAACTTCCAGATGTTCAAAGCTATAAAGGAGCATCTAGAGCCTGATGTTTTGGATCCAAGTGCATCGCACAAACCTGAATGGGTTCACGCCTAATGCAAGCAGGATCAAGCAGGATGTCGGTTGTTGTCGTTGCACAAAATCTTCCAGTTTGGCATGCATCAATCCAGTTAGAATCTCATGCTCAATAATAGAAAAAAATGATCTCAATGCACCAAGAGTGATTTGAATCTCTCACTCAGATCATGAACCGGCCATATACATCAATTTCTTCAAAAACGATGATCTCCTAGAAAGTTGCAGAAAACTCTTATGAGGAGTCACAAGTCTCCCCTGAGTCCTCATGTGAAATCTTTCTATGTACAGAAGGCTGCTAAATGTTAGCAAAATGAGCTGCCACTTGCATTATAAAAAGCCTTTCACCCCTTCCACGATCTGATACCATGTCTCTAAGATGTTATGAAGCTCCTGAATATCCCCAAACCGAGCATGCCAAAGCCGTTCCGGAAGATAAAGCAGCTGCAGGATCTCACCTACACAAACCCTTATTTCTGAAGACCGGCATTCAGTTTTGCAAACCTAGCCGCGATGCCCGTCTCTGGATCGGAACTAGGGTTAGGACGCCCTGATCGAGAAAACTTTCCTTGGTTCTCTAATAAAATTTTCAATAAAATGTTAACATATTCCTTAAATAAAATTTCAGCTATGGCTCTAGTAAACCACCGGCTAAGATTGATCTCAACCGTTGGATCACTATAAACTTGAGGGGCGGTGTGTTAAGGTAATTTCGATGGAAAGACAAGAGGGACGTACAAATCCCTAGCAGATGGTTGCTTTTTTTTTTCCAATAACTATAATACGATCATAATCAGCATCATGAAGTGCTTGTGCACCATGTTTGCATCTATTTCTGCAAATGCTAGATCCAACAATAGATCACTTCTCCAAGAGAAGGAGTTTCACACGCATTTCACAATGTTGAAACAACCTTAAAGATGGAGAATATGAAATGGTATAGTTCTGGATGAGATATTTTTCATCTCCACGATCATTACAGTGCAAAATGTCGTGTGATAATTCTTGCAAAATTCAAATGGCCGTTCATCAAACAGAAAATACATCAGCAACACATAAAAGTTGAGTTAATGGCCAAATTCCACATGCGGCAACGGTACCTCTCTCTTAACTAAACTTCTGGCTCCTTTTTTTTAGGGCTACAACTATGCGATTCCATTGCAGCAGTTACATTATGAAGCCAATTCAAAATAGTTTAAGATCATAAATATTATTGAGCAAATCTACGACAAAATTTGTCTGGCACTTGATTCAATTTTTAAAGATCAAGGATCAACCCTGCCAATTAATCGAGTGTTTGGGAGTTAAAGCGGTAGCGTTTTTTGTTTTAGGAGGAGTATTTTGTTAATTGCTAACTGTTGCATGGAATTAGACGGCAAGTGGTAGTTACGACGTGCCACTATAAAAATGGTTCACTCTCATCTAATTCAGTCGAATCTGGCTCTAATGAGCTCATCTTGCTATGAACAATAATAATCTTCTTTATATGATAGAATTTTAGCTTTCCTTTCTAGTGAGAAATAAAAGTATTAAACATATCTTTTAAAAAATTTCTATCTCTAAACTTCTTCAAGCAAGCTGCCAAAGATAATGCCATACCTTTTTGATGCACTAGGAGTCATGTAGCTAGAAAATGTTGTAATATTGGGGGTGTTAGCCTAAAACCTGGAATTTTAGCCTAACCTCAAAGGAATCTTAAACAAAGTGGTTAGAACCTCCAGACCACTTAGGGTGATCAATCCTTGTCATATGAAACAAAAAAATTCATTTTTTAAGTGCTAGTTTTTTCAAAATCACTAGAGTCCCTGAAACTGAAAAAACTGTCAGAGCAAAAACTGAACTTGCAGACACACCTTGAGAGATTTTGAAGGTCTGATTGGTGTTATCAGTGGTCAACAAGCAGAGGAAAATGGTGGAGAAGACTTGACTTGATTTGAATAAAGGAAGGTCAAGAAAATCGAGGTCAAAGGCAGGTCAAAAAGTTGGCCAGTGCCAAAACAGAGAGCCAAATTTTGCAGATGGAGTTTGATGGGGAATTTTGGGTTGGGATCTGTGCAGGCAACTTCAAAATAACCTCTAGATCACGTGCAAAAGGTTTGAATAGCAAAAGGATGTTTTAGTTTTTCTGTAAGTAGACAAAACCTCAAGAAAAGAACAAACTCTGTAACAGTTATGAAAAGAAATCTTTTTATATGTTTTCTCCGAATGTATAGGTGTCTAGGATTTCTATAAGGATGAGATACAACTACCTGAAGAAGATATAATCTCTGAGTAAATATTTTTGGTCTTGTTTTTGGTTTTTTTTCCTTGCTCTTTTTTTCTTTTAAAAGGGCAATGCAGAACTACAAAAAAAGGATGTACAATGAAGACAATGATTTTTTCAGGCAAAGATTATGCATTATAGCAATGTGATACAGAAGGTATGACAATGTCAGAGTGGTATTACCAAAGTTTTGAAAATAATAATGCTTGAGAGAAAATTCAAGACTGCTTGAGCCTTTCGAGAGCTTCAAAAATACCAATGAAGTAATATGGAGTGATTATTTAAGTTTGCCAACGAGGTGCTTCGATGCTGAACAAGTCACAACGAACAGGGACTTCAATCTCGAACGAAATGGAGCTGGAATCGAAGCGGAGCGAGCAAAAGGATATCAAAAATTCAATGCGCCAAAATCACGAGAGGTATGTCTCTCGAGGGGCGGTCGATTTGGTTTGGTGTGATCTTTGGTTTAAGAACCTGTTCTTCCCAAAAGCTAGCTTCGGTTGAGTGATTTGAGGCCCAAATTTAGCAATTTCCATCGAATCAAATGCCACAAAGGATCCCCATGGTTTCGGAAAAGGTTTAGGAGCTAATTTAGGGGAGGAAATTGGCGGGATTCAATCAAGTTTAGGTAATGAATTGGCGGATTTAGCATGTTCCCCTATTTCTTAGGGTTCATCGAAAATTCTTAAGGGTGATATATCCCACAGGCGAAGTGGTTTGGAGGCTAAGGTATATAAGGAAAAAATGCAGACCCACTATTAATTTTTGCGTGCCACGCAGAGGGGACACCGGCCAGGTGTCCGCCCCCCCCCTATTTGCCGCCATGGAAAAAAAAGGGGGGGGGAGGTGACCTGGAACTATGCAGAAATAGATAGGGTAGATAGGCTAGAATAGGTTTTTTTATTTTTTGGCACGCATCCCAAGAATCCAATTTTGAAGGTCTTTCCAAAGGTTTTTTTTGAATTTTAAAAGACCAAGTCAGCTCTTTTTTTCCAAGCTTCCCATCTAGAGGGTTTTTAGGTCAAACTAAAACATTTGAATTTTTGGTCCCTTTTGACCCATGGTCAATGAATATTGGAACATGTTCATGGTGAAAAAGTCATAGGAAAAAGATGGGAAAAGGGTGTAAATAGGCTATACTAGGGTTTAGGAAGATGAAATGAGAATGAGAAAGAAGCCTTCTTGCCTTTGAAGGTTTTCAAGATCACTAGGGGACAATTCTCAAATGAAGGTGGGATTCATAAAAGATAAGTAGTAGAATGATGAGAAAAGGTCTCAAAAGTGGAAACAATGGTGAAGGAAAAGTTTTGAAGGCTCTTGGGATATAGAAAGGGGGATGTAAGATGAATGGAATGAAGAAGAGATGGGTACCTCTGTAGCACTTGATCTTATCTCAAATTGTTTCTAAGGCTCAATTCATACCTCCTAGTGAAGATAGATTTGCTCAAAGCCTAAGGTCTTCCAAACTTCTATAAGGGTCTTCCAAACTTCAAGGCTAGAATAAGAGCAAATTTCACTTCTAGGGTAGCATCCTCATGTGTGTGACTTCAAACTTCTCAAGCAAGCTTCATAAGGTTTTGAGCTTTGGTAAAATGTCTTGTGCCTCCTTGATAAACTTGCTATAGCCTTTGCCTGGTCTTCAAATCAAAGGAAAATGTTAAGCTAATAGGAATGTGTCTAGAAAGGTGTTTTACCTCAAGGAAAAGACTAGGCCATAATAGGAGATCCCCAATGTCTTCCAATCTTGGTCAAATGTCTTCCAAACTCTGATGGGATCACAATAGCCTGGAACTTTTCCTTAAAGGAAATGTAAATGGAACAAAGGTTTTGAAACATAGATGCTGGTCCATGTTGCCAAAAATGGGCAACATCTCCTCAAAGGAAAGAATGGGCTGGTCCCCTCAGCCCAACAGATGTAAACTTAGACTGAGGATCTTCAAATCTTCGGTGCGGTGTGAGAATGATGTAGAGCAATGAAGTGAGGGGTATGAGTGTGAGATGAACTCTGCTATGGTGGAAATGTGGTGCGAGCATTGTAGGGAGTGAAAATAAAAGGATAGAAGGTTGAAATGGAATGTAAAAGGCAACTTATAGGCGAGATGAAAATGGAGGAGAAAAAGAATGAACCGCATATGATGAAGAAATCAAGGTTAGCATGAGTGCCAAGCAAGATGTGGAAAATGATATATGGATAGCACTCTAGAACTCCAATGGAGAAGCAAGGTCTTATGAAGAATAGGCCAGCTTTAGAAAACAGATGAAATGTTTTAACAAATGGTCCTGTCATGACAACATAGAACTCATTAATAGGTAATAATCAAAGTCTTCATCCCTTGTGGTCACATTCCTGCAGCCTAAAAGAAAAAGACACAATATTAAACCTCAAAGGAAATATGCTAATCAAAAGAAATATTAAAACCTCGACTTTGAAATTATAGACTAAACTATTCTAAGCTAGAACAAATGCTTATATAGAAGTGAAGGGGCTCAGCTGCGGGCATCTTTGAGGCCAATATCTTTAAGGTGTTGAATATTAATGGGATTTGGCAACTCTAATCCACGTACTAAGATCTGCCAACCTATAAGATGAGCAGCAAGCATCTCCTAAAATCTGATAGGGACCCTCCCAGGGATTTTCAAACTTTGAAAGCTTCCCTTCATCTGCAGCATTCCACTTTAAAACTAATTCCATAGGTGCAAACTTGTCTTGCAGTTTGTGAGCAGCCTTGAAAGCTGCTGCACTCTTAGCCTTCTTGACAAGTTGTAATTCTGCAACAAACCTTTCCTCATCTAATTTTAACAGAACTTCATACACTGTAGCTTCAAAGCTTGAGAAAACTCCAACTCAAGCTTGAGTGCCATCCTTAAAGAAGGTATTTCTAACTCATTTGGAATAATGACCTCTACTCCATATACTAAAGCTGAAAGGTGAGGCATTAGTAGCTGCTTTAGAAGTAATTCTATGAGCCCAAAGAGCATCATATAATTTCAAGTGCCAATCCCTTTGGTTTTGGCAAACCTGTTTTTACGCAAAATACTCTTAAGCACTTTGTTAGTAGACTCGACTTGGCCATTTCCTTGAGGATAATAGGCCGAAGCTTTTCACATCTTGATCTTGAGGCTTGAAACAAGGAAATTAATAACTTCATTAATAAAAGTAGAGCCTCTATCGGTCAAAATTTTAAAAGGAATGCCAAACCTAGAGCAAATATTCTCATGCAAAAATCTAGCGATTAGTATGGGCATTTGCTTTCCTTAAAGGTCTTTGCCGACCATTTAGTGAACAGATCTGTAGCCACAACAATGTATTCATCTTTGGTGAGGATGGGGGATTGATAGGGCCAACATAGTCCAATCCCCAAACTTGAAATGGACGGGGAGACAATCCCCGTAAAGAGGAGCGGGATGCAAGATTCTTTTGCCAAAGATCGGCATTGATGACAAGTCTTTATAATATCATAACAATCTTTAAATAAATGAGGCCGAGAAATAACCAGACCTCAATATTTTCTTGGCGGTTGTGTCTGCTGCAAAATGACCACCACAAACACCTTTGTGATTTTCGCAAAGTACCGGGCGACTTCATCTTCATCAACACATCTTAAGAGTACACCATCCCTATTTACCTTGCACAAGATGTCACCAACCAATGAGTAAGTCAAACATTTTAACTTAAACTTGTAAGCTTGGCTTTTTGAAAATTTAGAAGGTATCTCGATCTTGAAGGAACCTCCTAATAGGTTGTTGCCAACCTTGAGTGGTATAGTTAACAAGTCCTGCTCATTTACAACAAGGTTAGTCATTTCTTCTTCTTGTATCAACTCCTCATGTTCAAAGTAGGCGTGAGGCAAGTATAAACTTCGGGTTGTTCAATACATGAATAACCTTTACCTTTAAATCATAAGATTTGAAGCCTACAAGCCCACCTATGAAGCTTAGGGTTTTCTAATTTCTTACCATACAAAAAGGCATGGGGGGTTCTGCTGCATGTAGATAGTGGCTTGGGATTTTTGTAAAAGATGACCATGTCTCTCGATCAAAAGATGAGAGAAGCAAGCACTCCTTTCTATCTTAGCATACTTCTCTTCAGTTTGAGACCATTGTTTGCTTGCAAAAGCAATAGGGTGTCTATCTGCAAAATGGCAACTCCAGCAGCCTTTTTAGTGATAGTTATGTAAACTTTAAATGGTAATGAAAGGTCTGGAGTTTTTAAAAGTGTAGAATGGCAAATAGCCTCTATGATCTGCAAAAAGCTTTTTCACACTCATCGGTCAAACAACAAGGCCTATATTTACTTTCTCTTTTACTAACTTGGCCTACTCTAGTCAACTTAGAGATAGGACTAACAAGGTGAGAGAAATTAGGCACATACACTCTTAAGAAAGAGGTCATTCCCATAAATCCCTTGACTTCTTTAATTGTCACGGGTGTTTGAAGCTTTTTAAAGCTATGATCTTCTCTTGACTACTTGAAGGCCTTTAGCGTAAAACCTCATGGCCTAAGAGCTGGCCTTTGGATGCCAAAAGATGCACTTCTTTGGGTTTAGATTAACTCGGTTTATGCGCACAATGTAAATATCCTTGTTAGCTCGAAATATGATCACTTGTATAAGTACCCAAGCATAAATCATCAAGATAAACTCGAATTGCTTTCGGGGAGTCATGTTTGCAAAAGACAAGTATCCATAGCTCTACGAAATGTGTGGGGGCATTCATTAAGCCAAAAGGCATCCTTTTCATTGCATAAGTTCCCCATGGAGTAATGAAGGATGTCTTTGGCTGATCTTCCTTTTTGATGCTAATCTGATTAAAACCAGAGAAACCATCCAAAAATGAGTACATAGACTTGCCAGCCACTGCATAAAGGATTTCTTCCAAAAAAGGCAAAGGGTAACAATCTTTAACAGTAGCTTTATTTAGATCTCTATAATCCACACATATTCTTAGAGAACCATTCTTTTTTAGAACTGGAACAATACAAGAAACCCAAGAGGGGTTCACAATGTCAACTATCAAACCGACTCACTGCATTTTGAATAATTCTGCTTGATAAGATCTAAAAGTGAGGAATTAATTCTTCTCAATCTCTGCATGACAGGTTTAGTATCTTCACGAACTTTTATCTCAAACTCACAAATGCTCCTATCAACCCCTTTCAATTCTGAATATTCCCATGCAAAAACATCCACCCAATCTTCAAAGTACTTAATCATTTTACCTTTGCAATCTTCATCATATAGATCTCCCATTTGCAAAGTCCCGGACATACCTCCCTTGTGCACTTCAAGTTCTTGGTGTGATTCTTCTTTGTGCAGGTTGATGGTCAAGATAGGATGGGGCGAGAGAGTTCATCTTCATCTAGGACATCTTCCTTGATAGCTCCCCAGAGAGATGCTCTAAGAGTGTTTTCTGCACAAAGAATCAGCCTCAAAGTTTTTTTAGACCTTGGAATATGATAAATTTCCCAATGATCAAAAAAAGTTAGCAATTCTTGAGCTTGTGTGTTCAGATCCTCCATATCTTGATGTTTTGTTTGGTATTCCCCAAAATCTGTTTTGCAAACAAGTTGTGAGTCTCCATAGATAACAATATGGGAAATATTCATGAATCTTGCTTCCTGTAGGCCTGCAATGAGGGCCCTATACTCTGCTGCATTAGAAGAAATATTAGGATGAATTCTCCCTATCTTAGTCATCAGCTTAAGATCTGCATCCTTCAGAATAGCAGCAGAAGAAGCAATCCCTAATTTTTTAGACATACCTCCATCAAACCAAAGGTAGGCCTTGTTTTCGTTTGGATCAGGGAACTCTACATGAGCAAAGTTGATAACTTCTGCATTCATATCAACATCCAGACCTAAACTGTAGACTCCTAACTCTTTTTCCTGCAAAATATCCACATCTATGAATCCAATGTTAGCAGAAGGGTCAGTCTTGTTTACCAGTTTAATGGAAGTTGTTCCATTTGAAATAGTGCAAATGCCTTCAGACCATATAGGCCTAGCATCTACTGTTTTCATCCACCTTCTTCCCAATAATAAATCATAGATGTTAGCATGGTTAACATTCTCAAAATCAACAACCACAAATGTAGCTAAGACAATGATTCCCCCTGTATTAACAGACACATTTCTCACCACTCCCTTTGGTACTACCTTAGCATTGGAAAAGGATTTTAGAACAATAGAAGTGTTGTCTTCTACTTTGAGATTCAATGTTTTCATAACATGATAAGGCATGACATTTAGGGAAGAACCTCCATCCAGCAAAACCTTATCTAAATGGGAGGTCCCTATAGTAGCACTACAAATAAAAGCACCTGGATCTTCAGTGTGCTCGGGTAAGGCTACTGAAAATGTTATTGCAAGTTTCTTCAACAATTCTTCAACATTTTGGGTATTTTTGATAAGCTTTTCCCCTGATGATGGTGCAATCCTCAATAAAGTTAGTAAGTCTCTTTGTAACCTTGGAGTTTTTCATAAGCAAGTCAAATTCATCAAGCTCAGAATCTTCTGTTTTATACCTTTGAGCAGGGGAGGAGCTATATCCCGAGGATTTGGCTGAAATGTTACCTTAGGAGCTACACTTGGTGGGACGAGAACTTGCGAGATGTACTGAATGGAGCCTAGCACGTGGTTTGCACAACCATAACATCTTGTTCTTCTTGTTCTTACGCACAACAAGCCTCAATAAAACTAATATTGGACACTGTTTACCTTTTTCTTGCTTTGCAAGGTAATTCTTGACACTACTTGAGAACTTCTCTTCATGACCTATCTCTTTGCAAAAGAACAAAAGGACATTCTCTACCAAAATGGCCCCTTTTGTGGCATTTGGGGACGAGGATCTTGCAAAGCAATTTTCAGCTCTATGATAGGGTTTACCACGGTTTTGTGCATTCAGGTATGGCGAGCTAGAAGAAGGGGCATTATTACTATTTTTTAACTCCATGAGTTGTTTGGTAACTTCTAAGAGAGCTTGGATACCTTACTTATCTCAGATTTCATTTCAAAACACGAGGGTCTAGCTCTTGACTTTTGGCTTCTTTTATTCCTTCGAATCGCATACACCGGGGGCAGCATTAGCATAGTGTGACTCGTGCTTTCAAGTATCATGATGAGGAGGGTAGAATGGATCTCGATTTCATCATCAGTGCAGATAGCTTAGCATTTCTACTAAATCTACAGCCTTTACAAATGTCTTATGGATTGAATCTAGCTCACCAAACTTTTGAAGTTTTAATAACTTTCTATAAATCTTAGGCCTGGACATCAGACCTCTGATAAAGGAAGCAACCAGATGCAAAGTTGGGTGGGAAACATGGTTCCTATTACAAACCGGCAAGTAAGAGTTAAATCTTTCCACATACTGTTTCACACTTTCACCAGATTTAATAGAAAAGGAATTGAGCTCAAAGACAAGATCCTAGGGTGAGGTAGTCTTACCAAACCTTGACAGAAACTTTTGTTCCAATTCATCCCACTTAGTACCTATTGACATTTCAAATCCAACCGAGGATCCGGCCTCATCACCTTTCATGCATTTGATAAACTCAAAGAAACCCGGTACCTTTCTTCTTTCCATGCTCCTCATAATATTCTTCAAAATTCTTCAAGAAATGGTTAGCATTCATGGAAGAATCATAACAAGGGAAGGAACAGTATAGTGAGCTCAAATTGGTAAGGGGCTTGTGGAGGAAAAGGCAAAGCGAGTAAACATTTGTAATATTTCTTTGTGGAACTGGTAGCCACTTTCATGCTTACCCCTACTAGCTCGGTTGACACCTGCTACCGGGGTTGCTCAAGAGGCTCAGCAGTCTTTCTTGGTGCCATGGAGTTCAACTCCCGGTGAAAATCTCTCAGAGAACCTCCAAAATGTTAGCCTAAAACACGGAATTTTAGCCTAACCTCAAAGGAATCTTAAACAAAGTGGTTAGAACCTCCAGACCACTTAGGGTGATCAATCCTTGTCATATGAAACCAAAAATTCATTTTTAAGTGCTAGTTTTTTCAAAATCACTAGAGTCCCCTGAACCGAAAAAAACTGCCGAGCAAAAACTGAACTGCGTAGACACACCTTGAGAGATTTTGAAGGTCTGATTGGTGTTATCGGTGGTCAACAAGCAGAGGAAAATGGTGGAGAAGACTTGACTTGATTTGAATAAAGGAAGGTCAAGAAAATCGAGGTCAAAGGCAGGTCAAAAAGTTGGCGGTGCCAAAAAAGAGAGCCAAATTTTGCGAGATGGAGTTTGATGGGGAATTTTGGGTTGGGATGCATGCGGGCAACTTCAAAATAACCTCTAGATCACGTGCAAAAGGTTTGAATAGCAAAAGGATGTTTTAGTTTTTTCTCGTAAGTAGACAAAACCTCAAGAAAAGAACAAACTCAGAATGCTTATGAAAAGAAATCTTTTTATATGTTTTCTCCGAATGTATAGGTGTCTAGGATTTCTATAAGGATGAGATACAACTACCGAAGAAGATATAATCTCGAGTAAATATTTTTGGTCTTGTTTTTGGTTTTTTGCTCTTTTTTTTCTTTTAAAAGGGCAATCTGAGAACTAAAAAAAAGGATGTACAATGAAGACAATGATTTTTCGAGGCAAAGACTATGCATTATAGCAATGTGATACAGAAGGTATGACAATGTCAACAGGGTATTACCAAAGTTTTGAAAATAATAAGAACGAAATTGTGACGTCCCCTACTCGTATACGGTGCACTCACCGTATACAAACAGGAGTTCTTCCCCCACACCAGCTCCATGCCGATACTGGGCCCTCCACATATCATCGCACTTCGTGAACGAGTCCCGGTGGGGGGAGTGAAGGTGTCATTCTACCCCGCCTCCCCGAGGGGGCCTACCTAGTCTGCGGAAGCGTAAACATACATGTCGGGTAGCACATACATCAACATCCGTGACCATCTCGAAGGATGGTCCTCCTCAGATCTGCAGATAGACAAAGATCAAGACCTCACATAGGGGATCCTACCCAAGGCTCGAGACTCAAAGGATGGTGGACGGCTTGGGTCTCCGTGAGTTCGCTGGCATGTAATTCATGGCAATGAAGTTGGTGGGCATAAGAACATGGCATAGGGTTGTCCACTCCATCCGCCCCTCCTGTGCACACTTTGCGTAGTAGGCTGAAAAGTGTTGGGACTCGACCAGTAGCCAGCACGGGATGCATAGCCGAAGGGGCTATTCCTGGGCCTCATCCTCCCAGTTCCGATGGGGCAGGTAGGGATCACTCCCTCCAGAGATCTACATGCTAACTCAAGGTGACTAGAGGGCCACTGCCCGTATTCGACTGAACCCACTGGAAAGTGTACACCACCACTTCACGGGTGTCGAGCCCATGCCTTACCCTTTCGATTGGTAAGCCATTAGACCTAGTCACAATGATCCCGGTGTAGGCTTTACACACCAGGGGATCGTTCAAGAGTCGGGACATGAACCTCCTTCTTAGCCACCGGCCCCTTCACCCACAACCCGGTGTGTGGCTCTTGTAATGGGCCTAATCCACAATTGTCTTTGGAGAGGCTACTCTAGGAGCATCAACTACAAGCTTTAGGGCCTCTACCCCCCTTCCCAATACAAGGAGTCCACAGAAATACATCACCCAAATACATCACAGAAGAGCTAAAGAACTAGATCTAATCATAGAGTTAGGCTCTTTAGTTAGTGTCCGAGATCTAAGATCTAGATAGCTGCTATGGGCAATTTAATAGTCTAACCCTACTGATTCTATGATTAGAAGACGGTTTAAGCTATTAAATTGACCAAATACCTGATCCTTGAGTGGCTCCTCGACGAAGTTCAACCATCCCGCCGAGCTGATCAATTCAGGGGAAACCGATGGCGCAATTCGGCAAAGGCGTCACGGGAGGCGGTTTTGGCTCCAGGGCAGCCAAAACCGAGCTCTAAAACCCTAAGGGCTAAAACTAGCAAGCTAGGGTTTTCCTACCCTAAATAGACATGGGGGTTTAGGCTAGGGTTTCCAATTACCCAATTTGGCATGTGGGATAATTGGAAAGGCCCCACTTGCCTTTAGTGGCTAGGTGGCAAAATATGCCAACATGGAAAGGTGTGCCCTCATTAATGTGCACATGTGCACATTAATAATATATGAACACTCCTAGTAAGTTGCCCCCTAGGGCTACTTACCTGGCTATCCGTTGGCGTACACGTCAATCGGGGTGGCGTGTACGCGTGACGTGGCAGTACAATGTACGTCCTGGGAGCGTATACTGTGCTGGAACGTCACATTCTCCCCACCTTGAAATGATGTTTGTCGCAAAGATCGTGGGTCTCCCCACCTTGGGATCTTCCTAACTCGCACACCCGCAATCAACGTGATACCTACAATATAATCTTTATACATTTATCACGATTACTCTAAGGTAATTACTTTTAGAACATTATTACGTTATTATATTATGGAATACTTATCAATTCATAACACCATTAACAAGTTATTCACTATGTTAAGTTAGACAAAATTTCAACATTTCATATCTATAATTACTGTCCGAGGTACTCTTCATTCCTTGCAACACATTCCAACAAAACTTGTGTTGCAAGTCTTCGTAGCTCGACCTCCTTGCCCTCCGGAGCGCTCTACTGGCCTGCAGGTCGACACCACGCTAGTACCGCTTTTAATTATTTAATAAATTTTTGGTTATATGGTGACCACCCCACCTATCTACATGAATGCATGGCTAATCTCGAGGAAGAGGATGAATCTTCCATAATGGCCGTGGAGCGGCGCCCTATATGCCTATATGCCACTCATGCCTACACCTCTAGTTGCCGCCGTGGAGGATATCCTTCTGGCGTGGGGGCGTGAAGGATGGATTCCTCCTATCAAAGCATATATGGGGCTAAAGGTGCTTTCCCTATCAATGCATTCCTTAATGACCTCTTTTCTTCGAGGTCGCCTCTCCGCGGGGATGGGGACAGTAGACTTTCTAATCTACCTTCCACTCGCCTAAGCGGAAACGCCGGTCATGCCTACATTGACATTACACCACGCCCTAGAGATCACCGTAGTGGTCTCATCATCGGTAACAACGATGCACCCATACCAAGCATAGGTTGCATGCGTAGATTAATCTATACAAGAATTAACCTACACAAATCGACATGCCTGAGCCGATTTCTTCGGAGATGACCTTGCCGTCCCATTGCTCCATAAATTGTGGGTACTGCTTTACTAAATCTTTCTTAAGTACCCACGCATGCGTCTTCCACCGGCAAGTGTTTCCACTTGACCAAGCTTTGGAGGAATTCTGATCTCCTCGCTTTTTCTTGAAAGCTTTATCAAGAATCAATTCTCGGAACTATTTCCAAATGTTGTTCCTCGTCATTTCCAACAACGTTGAGTGTCCAAGACTTCGCCCCGGATTTGGAGTATGCTTCTTCAACAAACTCACGTGGAAGACCTTATGAATCTTTAGGTGTGCTGGCAAATCCAACTTGTAGGATTGATTACCTACTCTCTTGATTATTCTGAAGGGTCCAGCCCACCTTGGAGCAAGCTTCTTGCAATTCCCAATCCCGAAGCCACCGCTTTACCTTGATCTTGAGCCAAACATCATCTCCAACTTTGAACTCTCTACTGATTCGATGCTTATCGGCGATGCTCTTTTTGTCGACTTCTTTCGCTAGCAGATACCCTCGAACCTCTTCCACGAAGCCGCCGCGATATCAGCCAACATCTGGCCGCGAAACTTCTACTTTTGACGGGGTTGTGCCAAGTGTCCGAGTTAAAATCGATAGCCATAATTGATCATAAATGGCGACATTTGGGACGATTCTGCTTGGTGCTATTGTATGCAAACTCCACCAAGTGAATAAATTCTTCCCACATACTTTGCTTATTCGGACATAGTTTCAGTAGCATGTCTTCTAAGATCCTGTTGGTCCGCTCGATCGCCGGCCATCCGTCGAGGATGATACGCCGTGCTCATGGATAGCTTTGGTGCGAATTGTCGCGAAAGAGGTCTTGCCAAAAGGCACTCATGAACTTCGGATCTCATTCGGAGATAATCTCCCTTGGCATGCCATGAAGCCCGAAGATCTCTTTGGTGAAGAGCTTTCTTTGTATCCATAGTCAGATCGTGGTCCCGCAAGGCACAAAATGTGCCATCTTTGACAACTTGTCGACCACTACCATCAAGGCATCCTTGCCTCTCGGCCGTTCTTGGGAGTCCTGCGGATGAAATCCATGCCGATTACCTCCCACTTAGCGTTTGTAATCGCTAATGGCTCTAATGCCCCTCGAATTCAAGTCGCCGCCTTCGCCTGTACGGCATAGCCGACATTCCTTGATGTAGCGAGCTATTTGCTTCTTCATTCCCGGCCAATAATAGGCTGCTTTGCAAGCACTTTGAAATATGTTTTCATGAATCCCGCATGGCCGGCTATTGGGTCAAGCAGCGTGTCATGGAGGATCAACTTCCTTACACCTGATGATTCGGCACGCACAACTTGTTCTTATGGTATAACAGGTTGCCTTCCTTCTTATAATGCTTGAAGGCCTCCCGCTCTTTATCCGTTCTAGCCTCCTTAGAGAGGCTTGCCCATACTTCCACGAAATCCACATCCGTTGGCAAGGACTCTTCAATCCTCTTACCAAAGTCATTTGGAGCGTCGAAATTGCGTTGCAATGCACTCTAGTTGTCGGGGGATGCCTTGAAAGCGCATCTGCTACCACATTGAGTTTCACCGCTTGTAGACTATATCAAAGTCGTATTCCTCGAGGAACTCCATCCATCTCCGCTGCCTCAGATTGAGGTGTGGTTGCGTGAATACATATTGGAGGCTCGATGGTCTGGTATCCAATTGGAACTTCCTTCCCAAGAGGTAGTGCCTCCATATTCTTAACATACGACAACCGCAAGCAATTCGATCATGCGTTGGGTGGCAGCGTCTCGGCGCCGTTCATCTTCACGAATCATACGCTACCACACGCGGCTCTCTTCTTGCATAAGCACCGCACTGTAGCTATCTTTGCCTGCATCTGTTGCTACAAGCTTATCCTTCTCCGGGTCCGGCAAGGTTAAGGCGGGGCTGTTGTTAAAAGCTTCCTTCAACAATTCAAATCCCTTTTGGGCTTTCTTGTGCCAATGCTCTACCCAATCTTTCACCTTCTACGCCTCGTCAGTGCGTTAGCGAGGGGCTGCTATCTTAGCAAAGTTCTTCACGAACTTCCTCAGTAGTACCGCTAGGCAGAAAACTTCTGACCTCGTGCACATTCTTTGGCGCCGCCACCGAATCTTTGCTTCAATCTTGGCGGGTCCGCCGAGATGCCTTCTCGCCGAGATCACATGACCAAGGTATTCCACCTTCTCATTGCAAGGCGGTGGCACCGACAACTTGGCATGCATAACCGGTGCCTCCTCAACTTCTCTAGCACCCTCTTCAAGTGTTGCCGTGCTCTTCAAGGGATCTGCTATACACCAAAATGTCATCAAAGAAAACAATCACAAAGGTGTCCAGGAACTCCCTGAAGATATCGTTCATGAGCCTCATGAACATGGGCATTTGATAAGCCGAAAGGCATCACCGTGGAACTCATAATGCCCATACCCGGCGTCACGGCATGGGTCTTGTGGATATCCTCCTCCTTTATCCAGATATCGATGGTAACTTGGACCTTAAGTCGATTTTGGAGAAGATCTTTGCTCCTTGAAGCCGATCCATCAAGTCGCTCGATCTTGGAAGCGCATACTTGTTCTTAATGGTGTGCTTATTCAACTGTCTATAGTCTATGCACATCCTCAAAGATCCATCCTTCTTCTTGACAAAAAGAATGGGCGCTCCAAACGGCGAGACACTAGGTCTAATGAAACCTAGGTCGAGCAGCTCCTGCAACTGCTTCTTTAGCTCCGACAACTCCTGCGTTGTCATTCTATATGGGGCCTTGCTTGTCGGTTTTGTTCCCGGTTCGAGTGCTATCTCGCACTCGACTCCCCTATAAGGAGGGAGCTGCTTGATCTCATCTGGAAAGAGATCGTGGAACTCCGTGATCAACTTAGCTATTTGCCTCGGCAACTTGCTGAGCATCTTGTCTTCTTTGCTTCCTTCCAATTTCGCTCACTAATCTCAAGCTTGAAGATGTATGCTACGCTCACTCTTGATGCACTTGAACGTACCGTTTAGGAAGACATACACTGCATGATGGGGACAACTTCTTTACCTGTTATCTCAATGATCTTGCCGTCGGGTGTTGGGAAGGTCACCTTCCGCTTTCCACAATCAATAATGGCCCCTGCTGGTCCAAGGTACTCCATACCTATTATCAAGTCGTGACTTGCCAATGCCCATTACCCGCCCCTATCCGGATCTTAATCCCAAGCAAGTCGATGTCAAAGTTGATTCTTTTACTCGCCAGCGCTTCTTATCTTGCTCCACTTGCTAAGACAACGGGCCTTGGCTTTGACTTTAATGGTTTCAACTTCAACATTTGAACCATTTCGGGAGATGCAAAGTTATGGCTACTTCCGAATCTATTAGGACTATAAATGACTTGGCCTTGGCCTTTCCCATCGTGGAAATTACTTTATATCGGCTCTCGCTTGCTCAGTATCTATTGCGGCAAAGATATGACACTCACCCACAATGTAGTCGCGGGCCTCCCGCCCGCCGTCGTCGTCAGACAGTGTCCCAATCTCCCAACTCGCGAAGTATTTGCACTCATGACATATGGGCGGTTTTGTCGTCCTATGGCCTGGCTGGAAACACGGGCAAAGCCGCTTTTTCTATGCACTCTGTCTCTTTTCCTTGGGCATGGCTGGCCTAGAAAGGATCGCGACCGCTTTGGAGTAGTTTGACCCTTCCGTTTGTCTTTGAAGGACACCCGCTTCTTCTGCTGTTTCCCTTGATTGCCACTATATGGGGCTCTAGCTGGTCCCGGCCGGCTGTTTCGGGCTAAAACCGCCTGCTTTGCCTTGCCTTTATCTTGGTAATGTTGTTGCCTCGCTTATTCCGAGGTCCTGTCCCTTTGCAAGCTTATTGCCTTGGACTCGCTTCGATACCGTTCTAGGGTTTATTGCCCTTACAAGCTTGCGGATCTCCTCATTCAGGACCTTCAATGTAGCTTTCCGCGCATGCTTCTCACCTAACTTTGCTTTTTATACTGACCTTAGCCTCATAAATTCCATGTGTTTACCGTCTTGCGACTTGTTGCCTTCTTTTGCAACTTTGTAGAAGCTGGCGCATCATCTTTGGACTTGTGCTCTCTTGGAGCGTAATGGCGCTTTGAAGGCTTTAGCAAACTTCTTGAACACGCAAGCATCCTGCTTAAGCCATGAGCCTTGGCATAGCCCTTCCACCAAATGCGTCTTTTTGCTCCCCGGGTTATTTGTTGCCACCCGCCTTTATCCTTATCCTTCATACTATAGGCATTGCCGTATTAAGCTCATCTCGTCAAGCCAAGCCTCGCTTCCATGCACGACGCGTTGTTCGCCACGAGAATTGCTCGAGCTTCGGCCTTTCAAACATTTCCCAATCGCGAGGAGTCTACTTTCTTCGGTAGTCGAGGTTCTTGTGTCCCTTTATTAGTCCCTCGGGTGGTTCCTCGCCTTTAGATGCGCTTTCGGACTTGGTTCTCGCTCTTCTTCTTCCTCGGGAATCGAGTCCGAATCGAGCTTGAGTCGGAGGAGTCCAAGCCGGGGACCTTCCTCTCTTTGCTCCTCTTCCCGTCTCTACTCGTTTCTCCGAGCTGATGCTTGCTATGGGCGGTTGAGCGTTACCCACCGAACCCCGCTTCCCAATAGGCGCGGGCTAGCAAGGCCTTTATCCGTTCGGAGGTCCGTCCTCATTTGCGATATTTCTTCTTCCGGAGTCATTTGTCCAAACTCTTCAAGCTGTGTTCCTTGCGGGCGGCTGGGCGGAACTCTGTTCCCTCAGAAGTTCCCGGGCAGCTTGTCGCTTCTCTCCGCTTTAGGCCTCTAGGCGCATACACAAGTGGTTCATATCTACATGGTTAGTTTTCCTTGCTTTCTTGTATTATTTATGTTTGTTGGCATGGTTGAGGGGACACAAAATATATCAACAAAACATTTATAGTGCAAGAGAATGTTATATTTATATTTTATATTACACTAATACAAGAACTTGTAACCATCGCTAATCATTTCGTTGATTTAAGGTAAGATGGATTATCCTCCAAGAACTTTTTCACTTGGGCCGTTCTAATCGAATGGCCCAAGTTCCTAAGGACATTGGCCGGAGATCCACCCCAGAATGCTCTTGCTAAATCTTCTATTCTCGCGGTGGGAGGTATAAGCCGTTGCCACGGCGCGAGCCTTGCTCGCCACCAGAAGGTATGGCTAAGTCGAAGACGCCGAGTGCTACCGCTCTTTTCACCAGGATTGCATACCGGTGTTACGGGTAGCCGTGCATGCCTGGGCCGAATCCCGAGAGTGCAATCGCAACGCGATACTCCTTCCTCGCCGGGGTGAACTTGCGGTGGATAACCGCTATTCTTCCATCCATCAAAGAATGGCGTAATAGCGTAATGACTGCGTTAAGTAGATGGGTCCCTGGGCTACTCGGTATCCATTTCGCTCGGTGTCCGCTTCCTCAAATCATCAACCTCTACGTGGTGAGCTCCTGTAGTCTCTCGACCATTCTTCGGCCCTCCCGAGGTCGAATTCGCTGTCCTATCAGGGAGGTCTTTGCCGGATGAGCTTTCGTTAGGATGTTTGAGGTCGCATAGCGGATCCCCATCTGTTCTCGAGAGCAAGGAACTCTTCCTCCGGCCGGTAGCTTTGTTCTCGCCCTTGTGCACGCCTCCATGATCCGGCCTCGATGTTGCTGTAGGCTTGGATGCCTGAGGTAAACTCTCCGATGTAAAAGTGTCGGCTTCCCTTACTTGAGGGGAAAGTCGGACTCTCCTCGGACGATGAAGTCGCCCAAGTCCGTTCTCCGGAGTTGGTGCGGCAACTCTTCAGGTCGGTACTCCCTTCCCCCGCACTCCGGGAGGTTTTGAATGTCATTTCGGGAGTAGAAACTCCTCACCTCGACGATAATGGGAGCCGGGCTTGTGATGCCTAACCCGTGGGGTGGCGCGACTCGAGAGTCTGCCGGCTTCTTCGAAGTCTTGCCACTCCCGCTCCGCTTGTCGCTGCTCCTCCGCTGGGTCGAGCTCAACATCGTCTTCCTCCTCCTGGGATTCGCTTTCATCCGAAGTCTTCTTCCTTCCCTTCCCGCTCCCGTTTCATCGCGTGTGAGGAGCCGTTGTTCTCACAAGCACGGCTAATGGATCCACGCCCATGGGGAATAGAGGTTTCCCCACAATGTTCTAAAACACGGTGGGTGAGAAAGATTGCCGTGGCGTGTTGAAAGAGAAGTACTTGGTCCCGTTGGACAGTTAGGACCATTGGCTCGTGTGGTGGCGCTTTGTTTGTGAGGTATTTGGCGCATGTTAGGGACATCGCCTAATCGCCCTGCAGGACCGCCTAGGAACAAAATATCCTATACAAGGAGGGAGTTGCACTAGCGCTGGTTCTACCCTAGCTTGGAACTCAGTCAAGACTCTACTATAAGTGTGGGGTGCGTGCAAAGGTTGCTTGGACGTCTACCTCCTTCCTCGAAAATCTGGAAGATTTGGTCGACGTCGCCTACCAAGAAGCATGGCGGCCGGGCGCTATACCATCTCCGAAATCGAAGTTGCCATTGATTAATTGCGTAAGAAGGTAACAAATGGTTGCAAGAGCCTCGGGGAGTTAGGAAATCGGCTAGAAGGGCGGGAGCAGATTTGTAGGGTGCTATGTGAGAAGTGACGGGTCTATTTATAGAAAAGGGGAAACCCTAATTTTTGGATGACTTGGAAATTTCCTAGGATTGGGTAATTCTAACTTATCCGAGGTCAAAATAGGAGTTTGAGGACTATAGGAGATGCTTGAACAAGGCTAGGTTACCTAAAAGATGCTATGCAAGATGGGTTGAAGGTGACTTTGACAAGTCTGGTGAAGAATTGGTAAGAGGTCTCACGACTTGCGCCTCGCTTCAATCCTAACTTTTTGTTTTGCGACGAGGCGCGAGCTGTGAGACATCAGTCCCATTTTAATCAAAGATGTCAAACTTGGGTAAACTAATGGTGTAAGGGTGATGGGCTCATCAAATTAGGCAGAATCGACCCCTTATTTGGTCAATTTGGAGCTGTTTTGGTCAAGCACATGAGGTCTCACCTTTTTGCGCCTTCGCTTCAATCCTAACTTTTGTTTTATGACGAGTATGAAAGTGTGAGACATCATGTCTCTCGGCCCCAAATGTCCTATTTCCTTTGAAATAAAAGCTAAAACTTATTAATTTGCTCTAATTACTCAAGTTTATGTCATCAAGGTACACAAAATTGCTCTATATTACAAAATTTTTAATTATTTACAACAAAAGTTTCTAAGGGCGTTCTCCCTTAATGCGGGTCGCAAGACTCATGTCTTGTCGCATTAAGGTTACCCGCTTTGGCGTGGATAGTGCAGGGCTGTTGAATCTTCAAAATGTTGCACTATCTTTGCCTCGGCCGCCCTCTTCATTGCATTGCCGGCGCCTCGTCAGAGTGACTCTAAAAGTCACGTTCTATAGGCACGCATAACTTCACGCACCAAGAAGCGAAGGGGCCGCGGGGGGATTAGGAGACCGGCTGCTTGTTGGAAGTGTCTAATCTCCCTTAGCGCTCTTCTCTCCACCTCCTTCCTATCCGCTTTCTTCTGGGTGGCGGCTTGGGAACAGGCTTCGGTGGTGGCGGCCTTAGGGTTTCTTTGCTTCGTTGGTCGCCCTCCCTCGATGAACTTAACTCTTTTTTCTTCATAATATTTGTTATAGGCCTCCCATTTCTTCATGTAGGCCTCGTGCTCTCTCTCATCTTCCTCTCATAAATCTTTACCACATGGGTGGCGTAGGCTTCGAGGCGGGTGGTGGTTCTTCTTTTCTATCCCATGCGGGTATTGAGGGGGCTTACGACTTGATCTTGGTGGGGTTGCTTTCAGTGCCGGCTGCTTTCGGGTACTTCTGCTCGTCGCTGGGTGCTTGGAAGAGCTCCCACCCGCGGCGTTAGGGTTGAAGTCTTCATCGAGAAGAGTCGTCGTCGGAAGGGTTTGGGGGTTCGTCGGGGTTGCGGCTCCTTGATAATAATGTTGGGGTTCGGCCTCTTCCTTGGCGGGCGGTCCTTTGTTCTCCTTCGCCCAGCCACGAACTTCCCTTTCGCTTTCTTCTTTTCTTCTGCTACCTTTTGTTCCTCCTCCTTCCTTTTCCTCTTTTTGTCTTCCCTTCTCTTCTGCCATTTTCGTACTTCGATGAACCTTCTAAGGTTACGCTACCTCCGTGGCTCCGGACACATGTCACTGCTCATCTGCTTTCGAGGATTTCCGTGGGTGCGTCTGAATGGTACCCTTGTTCTGGCTGCTTTGGATCTCCCGCTCTATTTCTTCGTACACCTCCCTCGTCTCTTCGTCCATGGAGTTCGGTGATGTGGCCTCGTCCTCCTCCACCTGCTGGTTGAAGACATCGATCAAATCGGAGGTGTCCAGGGTTGCCCTTAAGGGGCTATTTATAGCCAAATGGCTATATTTTGAATATTTTCGAAAATGAAATACTAAAGCTGAATAGGTTACTTTTGAAAATAAATTATATTCTTTCGCCAAAGTTTTACCATTTCGTCCGCCCGCCTTTCTTAAATTAGCCATGCATTCTTAAGCTCAGATCTAGAGTTTCGCCTCCAGTTCCATGGATCTAAGTGTTCAGGATCATAGATTATCCCCTTACCAACATTGTAGATCAAGTAATTGTTTGCTAGCTCTAGTGGACCATAGTAGAATACTCAAATTTTGCTAAACATAATAGGTTTCCTTAATCCTGTAAGTTGTATGTGAATTGACATCTAATTTATTTATTTCAATTACCACATTAACGTTGGCAAGGTTCGCCAGAGTTTCTATGAAACAGTTCAAGTCGCAAAAAGTAATCGCCTACAAAATTAATATAGAAAGCTTATGATTCGCCTCATCTTCTAAATCACGCCTATGCAGATATGGCCTTAAGGGCAACCCTGGAGGTGTCTTCCTCTTCGTCCGAAGGCGAACGACCCCCTCTTGCGAGCCTCTCACGAAGCATCTTCCGAATGATCTCTGCCTCAGTGGCGCTGGTGGTTTCGCCTGGGCGACGCTTCCTTGCGGTCTGTTTGGTTCGGGCCATGTTTTACGGATCGTCAATCGGATAAAAGCGCCGAAAGATCGCCTAAGTTGGGAAGAGCGGATTTCTAGGGCTTGGACGAAAAAATGAGGGGGTTCTACATCTATTTATAGCTTGTGGAATTTTAGGTCAAAACTCAAGTTGCTCCGTTTAACATGCTAAGGCACCAACTTATCTAAAACTTATACTTATTTCAGACTTTTCCTACCTATTGGTCTCACAGCTTGCGCCTCGTTCCAATACTAATGTTTAGTTTTGCGACCAGGCGCGAGCTGTGAGATCTCATACATTTCTAGGGTTTTTAGGTAATTAAAACATGCTATTCTAACTAATTCCTACCTTAGAATTAGCCTTACCACATTATTTATCTCAAATTCATCATGTTTTGGTGTTCTTGGCTCGATGTCTCATAGCTTGCGCCTCGCTTCAAAACAAAAGTTAGTTTTATTAATTGTGCCGAAATGTGAGACCACCTCACTTGGAAAATTTTGGCTCATTCTTTTTAATCTTGTTAAATTCCAATTCACTTAATTGTTACTAGCTTAGCATAACTACAAAGGTGAGAAAAAATTTTTCCCACTTTTCGAGGCTTGAGGATCCTATCAAGTTAGTACTACTGGGAACATGGTCGGTGCTTTTGCTCTTGGTCTCCAAGAACATTGCTCGATACCATACCGTGGCGTCCCCTACTCGTATACGGTGCACTCAACGTATACAAAGCAGAGTTCTTCCCCACACCAGCTCCATCTTCGATAGAGGGCCCTCCACATATCACCGCACCCGTAACGAGTCGATTGGGGAGAGTGAAGGTGTCATTCTACCCCGTCTCCCTCGGGGCCTACCTAGGCATGGGGGCGTAAACATACATGTCAGTAGCACATACATCAACATCCTGTGACCATCTCGAAGGATGGTCCTCCTCGTATCTGCATAGACAAAGATCAGCACCTCACATAGGGGATCCTACCCAAGGCTCAGACTCAAAGGATGACTGACGGCTTGGGTCTCAGTAGAGTTCGCAGCGCATTTAATTCATGGCAATGAAGTTGGCTGGCATAAGAACATGGCATAGGGTTGTCCACTCCATCCGCCCCTCCTGTGCACACTTTGCAGAGTAGGCTGAAAAGTGTTGGGACCTGACCGTAGCCCGCCGGATGCATAGCCGAAGGGGCTATTCCTGGGCCTCATCCTCCCAGTTCCGATGGGGCAGGTAGGGATCACTCCCTCCAGAGATCTACATGCTAACTCAAGGTGACTAGAGGGCCCTTTGCCCGTATTATTGAACCCACTGGAAAGTGTACACCACTTCACGGGTGTCGAGCCCATGCCTTACCCGCACTCAGTGGTAAGCCATTAGACCTAGTCACAATGATCCCCGGTAGGCTTTACACACCAGGGGGATCGTTCAAGAGTCAGGACATGAACCTCCTTCTTAGCCGGGTCGGCCCCTTCACCCACAACCCGGGTGTGGCTCTTGTACACTGGGCCGAATCTACAAGTGTCTTTGGAGAGGCTACTCTAGGAGCATCAACTACAAGCTTTAGGGCCTCTACCCCCCTTCCCAATACAAGGAGTCCACAGAAATACATCACCCAAATACATCACAGAAGAGCTAAAGAACTAGATCTAATCATAGAGTTAGGCTCTTTAGTTAGTGTCCGAGATCTAAGATCTAGATAGCTGCTATGGGCAATTTAATAGTCTAACCCTACTGATTCTATGATTAGAAGACGGTTTAAGCTATTAAATTGACCAAATACCGATCCTTGAGTGGCTCCTCGACTGAAGTTCAACCATCCTGCTGAGCCTGATCGAATTCAGTGGAAACCGATGGCGCTTAATTCGCTTAGGGCGTCACGGGAGGCGGTTTTGGCTCTGGGGCAGCCAAAACCGAGCTCTAAAACCCTAAGGACCGAAAACTAGCAAGCTAGGGTTTTCCTACCCTAAATAGACATGGGGGTTTAGGCTAGGGTTTCCAATTACCCAATTTGGCATGTGGGATAATTGGAAAGGCCCCACTTGCCTTTAGTGGCTAGGTGGCAAAATATGCCAACATGGAAAGGTGTGCCCTCATTAATGTGCACATGTGCACATTAATAATATATGAACACTCCTAGTAAGTTGCCCCCTAGGGCTACTTACACGGCTATCCGTTGGCGCACACGCCAATCGGGGTGGGCGTGCTGGCGTGGCGTGGCGATTACAATGTACGCCCCGGGAGCGTATAATGTCTTTGGAACGTCCGTAAAATGGAGCTGAAATCCGGCGGAGCAGAGCAAAAGGATATCAAAAATTCAATGCGCCAAAATCACAGAGGTAGGTATGTCAGGGGGCGGTCGATTTGGTCTGCGGATCTTTGGTTTAAGAACTGTTCTTCCCAAAAGCTAGCTCGGTTGAGTGATTTGAGGCCCAAATTTAGCAATTTCCATCGAATCAAATGCCACAAAAGATCCCCATGGTTTGGAAAAGGTTTAGGAGCTAATTTCTAGGAAATTGGCGGGGATTCAATCAAGTTTAGGTGCAATTGGCGGATTTAGCATGTTCCCCTATTTCTTAGGGTTCATCGAAAATTCTTAAGGGTGATATATCCCACGGGCGAAGTGGTTCCGGAGGCTAAGGTATATAAGGAAAAATGCAGACCCACTATTAAATTTGCGTGCCACGCAGAGGGGACACCCACCCCAAGGTTCGGCCCCCCCCACTGCCACATGGAAAAAAAAAAGGGGGAGGTGACCGGAACTATCGTAAATAGATAGGGTAGATAGGCTAGAATAGGTTTTTTTTTTTGGCACGCATCCCAAGAATCCAATTTTGAAGGTCTTTCCAAAGGTTTTTTGAATTTTAAAAGACCAAGTCACTTTTTTCCAAGCTTCCCATCTAGAGGGTTTTTAGGTCAAACTAAAACATTTGAATTTTTGGTCCCTTTTGACCCATGGTCAATGAATATTGGAACATGTTCATGGTGAAAAAGTCATAGGAAAAAGATGGGAAAAGGGTGTAAATAGGCTATACTAGGGTTTAGGAAGATGAAATGAGAATGAGAAAGAAGCCTTCTTGCCTTTGAAGGTTTTCAAGATCACTAGGGGACAATTCTCAAATGAAGGTGGGATTCATAAAAGATAAGTAGTAGAATGATGAGAAAAGGTCTCAAAAGTGGAAACAATGGTGAAGGAAAAGTTTTGAAGGCTCTTGGGATATAGAAAGGGGGATGTAAGATGAATGGAATGAAGAAGAGATGGGTACCTCAGTAGCACTTGATCTTATCTCAAATTGTTTCTAAGGCTCAATTCATACCTCCTAGTGAAGATAGATTTGCTCAAAGCCTAAGGTCTTCCAAACTTCTATAAGGGTCTTCCAAACTTCAAGGCTAGAATAAGAGCAAATTTCACTTCTAGGGTAGCATCCTCATGTGTGTGACTTCAAACTTCTCAAGCAAGCTTCATAAGGTTTTGAGCTTTGGTAAAATGTCTTGTGCCTCCTTGATAAACTTGCTATAGCCTTTGCCTGGTCTTCAAATCAAAGGAAAATGTTAAGCTAATAGGAATGTGTCTAGAAAGGTGTTTTACCTCAAGGAAAAGACTAGGCCATAATAGGAGATCCCCAATGTCTTCCAATCTTGGTCAAATGTCTTCCAAACTCTGATGGGATCACAATAGCCTGGAACTTTTCCTTAAAGGAAATGTAAATGGAACAAAGGTTTTGAAACATAGATGCTGGTCCATGTTGCCAAAAATGGGCAACAGGGGGATGCATGTAGAAAATACTAGTCAACTTGCAATCTTCAAGCATAGAGAAGATAAGGAATGCAGTATGGGACCCAACAAGAGAACAAATGCGTTGAATCTTGTTCTAAGCATGAGCATCATCAAGATCAGATGTAAATACTTCATCTGTGTGTGTATCCCTGCCAAATATATTGTTCATCAGGTATGCCAAGTCCCTGGCTTTGCCTCTTTCATTCCCTGAGATAGACTGTCTTGCATGTTCAGTGTTAATGCCATGGAAGGCACATTTGACTCAAGTGTCCCGCCTCTGCATCTGTATCTGGCTTTTGGCTTGGAGTTTCAAATAAGTTTGTCGTTCTTCCAAAAAAAAAAAGAAAAAGAAATTGACTCAAGTGTCTTGAACAAAATATTTCCACACTCAAAGTGGGACATTCATCCTTCAATATAATCATGAAACCTACCTTCAAACAGATGCTCGAAAAAGGAATTCAATACTTCGATCATATTCCTCTGCTTTAAGGCAGTATATCCTAAATGCTTCAAGTGCCAAATTAATAGAAATCTTCAGTAAATTCTAGTCCCTCTGCCATAATTACTATTTATCCAAGCTCATTCTTGTGTATATGAAATGTTGCTATGATGTCTAAACTGGATACAATTATCTTGGTTTACAACGTTTGTTAGAATTGATGATCCAAATTAAAAAATCATAAGCAATCATTTGCTCATGGATGATCAGTCTAAGCTGAAAGCTTTGAAGACTGTTGCAACTTCTACGTCTTCTACATTTAAATCAGATATATGGTGTCTTTTGAGCTTTAATTACATTTTGCAAAAAAAAAAGGTTGTATGGTCATAAAAGCGGGGATTCTAGCCAGCGCTGCAACTCCACAACATTTGGGTGATCCCCATTAATAACTCAACATGAATCGGGAATCAAGAGAATGTTCTTAGCTCCCCCACACAACACCATCAAACAAGGGTTTGCCCTTTCGAGCAACCCAAAAATAATTATACCTATAGTGATCTGGTGACGATTAGTTATAATAGCTATTTCCTTTGGACTCTTGTGTTAATAGCCATCATGAAATGACGGCCCTTTTGAGTGAAACTTATGAGTAACCACTAAATTGACCATAATCCAATTTTTAATAAATTAATGTTGTAATAGAAAAACCAACATGAATAATCACTATTTAATTTAAAATAGTATTAAAAACTCCCACAATTGAAACCAATGTGAATAACCATCATCACATTGAAAACAATACTGAAAAACTCTTACAACAAGCCACTACCAATTCGATAAACCATGATATATTAAAAAACCATAATGAATTACCACTATTGCATTGAAAACCATATCAAAAACCATTATCAACTCAAATAAACCATGCTTCAACAAAAAAACAATATAATTAACTATGTACTGATTATAAAAACCACAATAATATGTGGTTTTTATTAAGGATAAAAAAATCTGCATAGGAAACCACACCAATAGTGGTCTTTTAGTGGTAAATTATAGTAGTTAATTTTTTGGGTGCCTTGCAGCAGGTGTGCATATGATATCTGATTGGTATAATAATCAAAGGCAGTTGCTGACATAGGAAGAGTTTAGAGCTAAGTTCCTCCTTTTAAGGTGGGATCGAGCTATTTGGCAGAAGGTGTCTTCAATTCTTCCTCCAGTAGCACAAGTGGATGACCCCCAACCTTGGGTAGTTCATGAGCGTGTCAAAGCAGATAAGTTGGTGAATTCCATGTACAGGGTCTTGCTTGATGCTGACGTCTTGCCTCCTTCGTCCAAGTGGCCTTTGGTCATTCCTAGGGATCGGCAGAAAGCAGTATGGAAATAAGTATGGGATAAACTACTCCATCCCAAAGTATCTGTTTTATGGTGGCAAGTCACTCATCGTTGTCTGCGCGTTAATATTCTGGTGCACAGATTTCGTCCAGAGGCATCTGCACTTTGTCCCTTATGTGTACAGAGGGACGAGACAATTGAACATTGCTTCTTTCTATGTAGACATGTCAGACATGCTTGGTTGTGGCTTCAAGGCCTCTTTCATTGCAATTTGAATAGCCAGCAGGTGTTATTAGCAGTCTATCTAAGTAGTTGGGATAATTTGGCAAAAAGGGCGTTTCATTTGGCTTCTGCATGGATCATTTGGTCCATTTGGAAAAGAAGGAATCTTCTCATATTCAAAGGTCTTGCTTGTTCAGATGCACAGATCCTTCTTGATGCCCAGCAACGAATTGTCAAAGCATTCAGGTGCTCATCAATTGCTAATGAGGTGAAGAGCCGTATTTGGGAGCACTATCTTCAGATTCATACTTACTTATGAGTTTTTGCTTGCTCTTCATATTATTTAGATGTTGTATTTGAGTGGGGTGGTCTTGCTCTGGTGGACATTCTCTCCACTGAGTTATTAGTCCCCATTGTACTCTGTAACTTTCTCTGGATAATAAAGGCTCAAGTCCTTTAAAAAAAAAAATTGTATTTTTATTGAATTTCTTATCATTTGTATATTGTTTTGAATGGTATTGAGACTATTTTTTATTTATGTTGATAATAATACATAGCTATCATGACTACAATAATGCATGATACAACACAATATTAAAATGGCATCTAGACATAAATGTTTTGACAGTTAAATATTGCAAACACAACACTTTTAAGGCACTTAAATGACAGCCATCATACACACATCAAAATCTATATGGCATTAATGGCATTTTAGTGGCGCAAGCAATATACATATATGGCACAATGCATAACACGGAAAAGACGCCTGGAAGCAATCCAGCCCTGCGGTCCAATCGTATCGCGACATGTGGCGCCGATTCTTTCTCTGAAAATCGTGCAGGAAATTTACTCGCCATTCTGCCATTTTTTACTCCCTGTTCTGTTTTTTTTTACTCTTTATTCTGTTGTTTTCACCTGTTGTTCTGATTTTTGTCGCCACGTGGCAGCGCTGGATTGGTTCCAAGCATCTTTCCGGTAGGGCAAAGTCCCTCCGGGCTTGATTCCGGAGGGTCGCGGGGAGGCTGGGTTGACCCTCCGGAATCAAGCCCGGAGGGACTTTCCCTTATTCTTAAATGGCAAAAGAATGATACAAATATGTCACTTAGGTTGCACATAAATAACACTACTATGTCATACGCGTGTCATTTAAATGGCAGTTGAATGACAAAAAAATGTCACTTAATTCACACGTAAACGACAAATATTTTACTCTAATAGCACAAAAAGGGCGGATCATAAAGGACACAAAGATGCACAAATGGCACACGCAAAAAATGCCATTTATGTATGTAGAAAATGGCACATATTTGTGCCATTTATACCTATTTTTATAGTAGTGCCATAACTTCAACCACCAAACATGTTATAACATTTGGCCGCGTTTGATGAATGGACATGTGTCATGACATTTTTTTTTAGTTGGAAAAGTACAGCTTAGTCCCAATTAGGCAACACGCCAGAGCAATGGAAATCTACTTCAGATGCTTGGCTTATACACAACTTTCTCTTTAAAGGATGGTTGCCATACCTATGTTTGAAACTTTTGACTAATTATGTATACAGGAATGACCTGCTGCTGCAAATTCCGAGATGGAAGCAGTGCCGAAGCGGGGTGCACGGAGGCATTGCTGACATCCCAGAATTTGCAGCAGCAGATCATTCTTGCAACGTGAATGCAAGGTAAAAATGATTCTGTTGGGTGAAATCGAGAAGAATGGTAGGTAGAACAGCCGGAATCAGGGGTAGAACAGTCAGAATCGAAGGTAAAAGAGAAGAATGCCATGGTAAAAATTTTATCGCAAAAGACAAAACTCTGTTTCGCATTCCTTAAAATAAATTTTGCCACATGGCACCATGCCATTGGCTGTTGGTGCAGAATCGTTGTGGCATGGCTGTTGGTGCAGAATCGTTGTTACCTTGCATTTACGTGTTTGATGACTTATGCTTTGTGCAATTTATACATTAGCAAAAGCGATCTTAAGAGAAGATTTAGGGTTATAAGATACACGTGCCCGGGGGTGACATAACACGCAACCCAAACCCAAAACTTATGTGCGGCTAAACTTGCGCGCACATACTTAATTAATTTTCTTTACTCTGAGGTTTTTCTTAATTGTAAACAACGGGGAGGGCTTTTTTCCTCCTGGATTCCTGTTTTTTTTTCGTTTATGGAAACTTCTGTTGGTGGCGGAGCTTAAGCGGCGCCGCCACTATTGTTTAGATTCAGAAAATTTCGAAAACAATTTGCAAACATTCCGAAGACATGGAAACACTGCTGCAATTCTAAATTCATATTACAATCCAAAATTCTGAAGTTCTTATGTTCCAGATAAAATCCAAAACTTTTACAATGTCTTGAAATTTTTACACAATCCTTCAGATCTTGAAGCGAAATCTTAAAGCCAGATCTTGAAGCGAAACATACGCCATAGCAAACAAATGCATGCTCTGTCATAGCCGCAGAAGAATGCCATAGCCTATACTTTCTGCCATAGCCTGCTCGCCATAGCTGCAGAAGAACCCCATAGCCGCAGAAGAACAAAATCACAATGCAGAACCTACTTTCCTCCTCTATGCTGTCCACAACTGCAAGAAATAAACAAGAAAGTGTAGAAATTTATAAAGAAAACTAAAAACTAAAAAAACTACCTGCGGAAGCTCGGCAAACTCCAAAAAGTCGCCAGAAGACTCCAGAACTCCCAAGAACTCATCACAAACTCGCCAGAACTCGTCACAAACTCGCCACAACTCCTCGGAACTCAGAAAGTCGTCAGAAGACTTGAAGCAAGCTTCAAATCCAGAAAAACTTCAAGCTAATGCTGATCCGCCACTGTACAACTCCCAAGAACTCGCCAGAACTCAAAAGGACATCACAACACTTCAAGAAAGCTCCAAATCCGGCAAAATCGCTATCAAAATGAAGCTAAGACGATGGCGCCACTGTCAAACTACACGACGAGGCCAGTGCCACAGCAGCGCCTCAAGAAAACGTCTCCGAGCTGCCGGAGTTACGCCATCGCCAAAGCTTGAAGACAGAAGAAACAGACGGAATTCATTAAAAAATTTCCACGTAGGCGACACGTCGGCGCCACCTCGGAAAAAAGCCCTCCCCGGTTGTTTACGTAAGCGAACCGCCACGTGTCGGAGTTTCCGTGGCGGAAACTTTCAGGCGGCGCACCACTCGCGGCTCCGCCGCTCGTGGCGGCGCCGCCTGAAAGTTTCCGCCACGGAAACTCCTCCCCGTGGCGGTTTCCTATTACAAAAACCTCAGAGTAAAGAAAAGTGGGGAGGTTTGGGAGGTTTCCCACGGGAAAATCTGGAGGTTTTCCATATCTTAAGAGTTTGGCGGAGATAGTCTGAATGCTTTTTTATATGGCAAAGACGAAGTCTCTGGTCCGGCGGGCAGCAACAATAGAGCCTTCCGCGGATAAAAAACACCTTAAGGTAGGGGTTGAATCAGTATTAGATTTTATGTTTGGTTTCTTGAGTTCTGTGAAGTTCTACATGTAAATTGCTAGCAGACATTTTGAAATGTCCTATAAGAAGACAAAAGCCTTTACGTATTGTGCCGTTAGATTAACCATCATAGCGTCCGAGGTCTCTATCAAATGGAAGTCTTGAAGGCCTACGAGAATCAGGGTGCCAAGCCAAAAGGCAACGCTTCCAGCCGAGAGTACTTTTAAGTTGTTTGAAATGCATGGAGATAAGAACGCCATTTACCATGTTATATATAGTATATTAAAAATTTGTATCTTAAACCTGGAATTTTCATTTTAGCAGCTTCGACATGGAAAGATAGTTTATTCTCCTAGATTTGAATTGAAAGAAAGATAGGACAGATAGTGGAAAGAATAGTGGCCATCCTCTGCAATTCTGTGGCCGCGATAAATGTGCCAAATTGGAATTTCTTCAATTGATTTGACTCATGGAATCATTCAAGATGTCATAGGAAAGATGTAGGGGTGCCTATGATTTTGCATTCTCCCTTGGCTTTACTTCAAATCATTTTAACTATGATATTTTTATGGGAAAAACTCCAAAATACCCTTTAAGTTTTGCTAAAATTGCCAAAACATTCTTAGTTTAGGTGTATGCCTAATGGAAACTTTTCTGGAATACTTAAGTGGCAGTTTATGTACATTCGAAAATTCTTTTCCTGAATTGGCTTCATTGAAGAGAATCCGTTCTAAGTTATTACTCTACGTTTCATTACATAGGAGCGAAGTAACGTATTCCCGAAATGGGTCTCTTCTACGTGAAAGAGAATCTTGGCTAAGCCTGCAATGGTGTCGGTCAAGGGAAATTTTCTATTGGCAACATAGCTCATGTTTAATAGCACTTTCGTATCTTAATGTGCCAAATGTGAATGACTTGAAGCTAAGCATAAAGTTAGGCTCTAATTACCATCTAAGGCTTCAGAAGTGGTTCTCCTATAGTTGATGTGCTGATATCTGGAAGGAATATCTTCTCAATATGTTTGTGTAGCATCCATGTGCTTACCTGGTAGACAATGGATTCCAACCTGAGTGTGAAATACTATCAGCAGAACAGGGTATGTTGTGAGAGTAAAGCGTACATTGAAGCTGTTATTGTGAATTGAGATAGCAATATTGATAGCAACATGTCGTATCACAATGGAGGAAACAGCTGGTCATTTTACATACCCACACGAAAAAGCTGGACATATTTACTTGCATCTGGCACAGATTTAGTATGGACAGAACCAAAGTTTCAATACAGCAAAAGGGTGCCCCACCTAGAATGCCTTTTGCTTTTGTTCACATTCCAAGTAGGCTAAGAGAATTGAAACAATAGGCTGTGGGCCTACATAGATCAATTCTCTCGTACTCATATCCTTTGCAACAAAAAGTTGAGCAACAGAATTTATCAACCAAGACAAACAGCCAACATCATCGAGCTGGACAAACACAAAAAAAAACCAAGAGATTTTCCCAAGATCATGACACAAGCAAACCAAGATTGGCTGAATTGTGATTCTCAATATCTTTGACAATCTACAGCCAGCTTGCAATGAAGTGAAAGCTACAAAGATAATATATACAACAATTAAGTTGTTAATGATGGTGTTGTTGAAGGCGGCGGCATAGGTAATGATGATGATGAAGACGATGATGATGATCCCTCTGGACATTCTGGATGATGAGGATAATTGTGGTAGTGATGCTGATGATGTTGTTGATGCTGCTGGAGAGTCTTAGAAAGTCCAGCTATTCGAAGAGTGGCGCAGCCAAGACAGCCAAGAAGACCCTGTTTATAAGGAAGAAATGTCTTTCGCCTAACATCATCACAGTTTGTTCTTGGTGACTTGTAATGCAAACCATGGGAAGATTGACGGACTCCGGGATTCAAGATCTGCAAACCAACTGCTTGATTCTGCAGCAGTGGACCAGATCCCTCTTTCTGATTCTGCATCTGAGCCTGATTTTGGTTCTGATTTGGGCCCCCAAGAGCTTGAACCTTAGTTTGAGGCCTAGGAATTTGAAATGAGCCTGGCCTCTGATTAAACTTGTGATTCATATTTGACGAAGAAGGCACAGATCCATGATGATGAAGTGGAGTCGAAGAGGATGAAGAAGGTGCTGAAGAAGGAAAAGGTGCAACAGAAGCAGAAGAACCAAATGAATGTTTATGGAGGAGGGGGTTGCTCTTTGAGCTTTTGAAAAACATTGGACCTTCTCCAACAGTTGCAGTGTAACCTGCTGAACTTGGAGTTGTAGATCTACTACCAGAAAAAGACATGGAATGCTGAGGCCTGATTTTGCTTGCTGGGATCTGCTGCGTATCGCGCGAAGTGAAGGAAGAAGCTCGCGATGAGCTTCGGCTTCTTCTGCTACCAAGTTGAGCAATTCCACCAACACTAAGCTGAATAAACTCCTTAAAAATCTTACTTGGGGAGGAACTTCTAGAGCTTTTTTTCTCAGAGCTTGGACTTGAACTTGAACCTGGACAGGAACCTGAACCTGAACCTGAACCTGAACTTGAACTTGAACCTGGACATGAACATGAAGTTGAACTTGAACTCGAAGCTTGAGATGGTGTTTTAATGCAAGAATCTGACCCTTTTCTAAACAACCTCATAGGAGATAAACCTCTGGATTTGCTGTGTGCTTTTTTAGGCTGTTCTTTTCTGAAAAACTTCCCTTCCATGCCAACATACACTCTATCATCCTTAAACCCTTTGAGGCTTTTTTCCAGATGGTTATTATTCTTCACCAAACGACAGATTCCATGCATAACAGCTTCAAATCTAGGAGATTTAGGAGAAGCAGAGAAGGAAGAATCCTCAGTGCTGCCAAAGGAGCTTACAGTATTGGAGGAACCACTGGAATCAGAGGAAGTAAGCTGCCAAGGAGAGGTCTGGAGGGGCTGGAGAGGCCGGAAGGGCAAGATTTTACCTTTGAAGAAGAGCTCATCTGCGGGAACAGAGGTTGGAGCAGAGTGGTCGGAGTCTGACAGTGTGGAGCTGAATTGGAACTCTGATTCTGTACTGAAATTTTCGCCCCTGTAGAGCTTAGGAGTTCCGGGCATTTCATCCCAGGACCTATTTTCCTCATCCCAAGAAAATGGATGCAGGGGGCTCGCCGGAGCGCTGGCTTCTGGAGAACCCACATTGCTCTGCATCGGGCTTGTTGGGGCGCTGTAATAGAAACCCATCATCCCGGTGTTGCCTGCCGAGTTGTTTTTTCCATTCCCTGATCCGCTGCTGCATTTGTTGTCGAACTGGAAATCTTCGCACTCTGTGAAGGAAAATCCTCGCCTGTGTGCCTCCCTTTTGCTTGGGCTTGACGGAGCACTCACAAAGGGCGTCGATGCCGAGCTCCCTGCCTCGCTGTTGCAGTAGAAATGCCGCCCTGGTTGACGGATCTCCATGGCTGAGCAGTTTGGGGAGTTGTTAGAAAAGAACTATATCGCTCAGCACTGCCATCATTTCGAACGGAGAAAATGTGGAGAAAAATGTGTATAAACAGATGGATTTGATTGGAAAACAAAAAACAGATTCTGATACAAAAAACAGAGCTGCGAGCTCAAATCGTGATAACCCAACGTGAAAAATCGCTAGATTGTTGCGCAGGAACAGAATAATGAGGATTTTATCAAATGATCGGACAAGCAAAGTAAGGAGAAAAACGAAGGATTGGGAGCTTTAAACCGATAAAACGAGAAAAATGAAACAACCCAGAAGGCAAAAAGGACAGCACGTAGCAAAGGACAGGATTCGGAGGGCGAATTTGGAAATTTGGATGTAAAAGAGAAATTTTTTTACCGAGGAAAGGATGAAGAGAGCAAAAATTTTTGCAGCAGAAGCTTATCCTTTTGGGCGTAGGGCTTGGATTGGATTTGTGAAGGCATCTCCTCTCTGTGCAGGTGGAGGACAAAGAGCAGTACCTTGGTTTGAAAAACAAACGGGTGAATATGGCATTTTCAATGGAAGAGTTATTTATTTTGGGTTTTTTATGAGCCTGATGTTGATGTTAGTTTGTTTTTCTGTTTATACAGATTCAATGCTCTTCCCATATTTTTTCTGCCCCAAATCTCGAATTTCTCATCAATCATCTACATAGTTTTATATTGTTGGTCTTTTTATTGTATAGATATATTATGCTGTATGATATGACTATTTCCACTTACCCCTAGCATATTTATATAGTTTATAAAATATAAAATGTAAGCCTTTCTCATCGGTCTGCTTGTTCAAATTCCCATCAGTTTCTATTTCAAATTCCTGTCAATTTTCCCTTTGACAATGCCTATGCACGTCTTGCTCTCTCAAGATCTCGTTAGTTTTCTCCTTTTAGAACTCATCCTCTTTCTTGCACGTCTATATTGAAAGTATTTCTAAAATGTGTCTATAATTATATAAAATGCCACAGAAATCTCTCTTTTGACAATTCTCTTTAGTATCATGTTCCAATTGCAAGTTCCATGTGACCTTGCAACTCGACAATGGCTCTGCAAGTTTCAGAGCCTCAATACTATACCTCTGTTAGAAATATAGATAAATATAGGCATTGTCCAGTCCTTTATGCTACTACGTCGTGCATCATAATATACGTAAAAATTGAATGCCAACATGAGGTAATTCTCATGGGTCCATTCAAATTACATTGCTTACAACAAAGGTGTCCCAAGGACGATTCCATGTCTTTCTTGAATTCTAAATCACAATAAACTCACTCAGCAAGCAAGATGTTGATGGTGATATTTAGGGTGCCCTTGAGTTCTTTGTGGCATTACCAAATATATATAAATTGCTAATTTTGTGGCAATGCAACAAATTATGGGGGACCTTTGTTGATGGATGAGTGATTCCTTGTGCCATGTCTAGAGCTCAACATCTCTTTTGCCACTAAGAATATCATGACCTTTAGTACTAAGATAATTGGTACTAATTGTCCTTATTATAGAGGGTCGATTTCATGTAATCTTTGGACAAAAATGAGCAGGAAAAAGAAACACGCAATATCAAGAGGATTCTGCAATAAGTACTATGCAACTGCACATGCCACTTTATATCGATACTTATTTACATACATAGTATTTTGATGATTAAAGACCCTTTGCGTGCGTATTAAAGTGGTATATTATGCAATATTGGATGCAAGTTCAATACCGGGACAAAGATTACTAACAAACAAAAAAAGAAAATAATAAACAACATGGAAACTGGGTCGATCAATGCCTCCAGAATGGAAAACAACGGGCTGATTTTGCTCGATTGGTGATCAGCAGGTAATCTCTGTGGCAAATCCTCTGTGACCTAAGTTTCCATGTTGTGGCCGCATGAAATTGGGTCGCTGATTCCAGGACCTACTCCCAGCACCTGCTGGCCACGGGACCCCCTGGAATCAACTCCCTAGTTTCCATGCCGCCATACATAGTTGTGTGTGTGTGTGTGTGTGTTCTGTGTGTGTCCCCGGGTGTGGATGGGATTGTGTTTGATGAGACTCACAATTACTCAGTTCACACTCAGTGGATCTTTTGCACTCTTAGGTGGCGGTTACCCTTGGCCACAACCTCTCTTTTATTTAGAGTCTCAAGGATTATGATATGGTTCGAACTTGTGATCTCACAGACAAACATTGCTCTATGGGTACTTGCATGCCAATTTCAAAGGAGGTCTTGAAGTCAAGATCTAATCCTTTATGCATGGCATACTTGTTAGAAGTTTATCCTTATTTGGAGGGTTCTCAAAATAACAAGAGGATGTAGATTATTTTTTCATCTAGATGCATACACACGACTCTCAATCACTTAAACAATAGCAAAAATTTATTTGAGTCTCGATGGCTTGTATATAAAACTTGTGACAATGACTGTTAATTACATCTCATTCATTAGAAGAGATTTAGCGTGACATTAGTTATGGGAACACTAACAAATCCTTAAGCAAATATTTCTAGAACTATTTAAGGCCATCACAAATTTAACTCTTTTGTAATATATAACGGAAAATATTGCATACTTGAATGTTGTGTCATAAGGTGCGTTCACATTTGGTAAAGGAGCAATGACATAAAGGATGCATTGAAAATAGAAGGAAAAAGTACAGCAGTATCATGCTACTGAAATTGAGATCTCAAATGTCTTGCACATGGCTTCAGATACTACTGTGAGTTGCATCGTGCATACACCTTTGGTCTCCAACAAGTTGACCTAGTGTTTAATGGAATAAATAATGGCATATCAATTTGGTTATTAAGCTTTCACCATATCTAAACCCTTTGCTCATTTACCTTAAGCAGAGCTAATCAATTGCATGTCATATGAGTGTACCTTTTGTCATTTGTAGTTAGTACTATTAGAATGATGATAATGGAGCCAAGTCAAGAAAATGTTGGACCCTTCTATATACAAGTAACAGTTGTCATAAGGTGTGCAATATAGCATGTACCTCTTGTGCAGTCATGTTTAATCACATGCGTTATCACTATGTTAGCACGGCCTACCAGAGGAATATACACAACGTGGTCCATTAGTACAATGACATGAACAAGGGGAGCCATTATGGATGGAACCTAGGATTTTTGTCAAGAACAAGCTTGCTTCGAAATTTGAGACATTTCTCATAACCACCAGCAGTTATTGGACTCATTCATAATGATAGAACTAGAAGGCAGCACATGGGCCGCCAACTCTTAGGAAAGCGGACATGAGATGAATGCCATGCCAGAGGCAATAAGACAAAATTGGTAAGAGATTAAAACAAGGCCTGGCCCTAGTTGAGATAGTAGATTGGCCACATGGTAGTGAGTTCCGATGGAACTATTACAACTTTGTCTCTTCTATTGCACATACAGAATAAAACGACACAATTTGTACTTGTATCATTGCTAGCAAGTGTGAACTTTGTCACTATAGCACATACATGATAAGAAAATGTAAAGCGGAGTGTGTGAAACCTCCAATGAAACCATTACAACTTTGTCATACAATTTAGCTGACAGAATAAGATGATTGTATCTTTGCTAGCAAATGTAACGAAAATACTATAACTTTGTCACCATATTATGGACATGATAAGAGAATGTGATCTCCAATGTAATTGTTACAGCTCTACTGGAGTGCAGGCATGATAAGATAGTGCGATCTCCAATGAAAGAGAATGTGATCTCCAATGAAATTGTCACAACTCTACTAGAGTGCAGGCATGATAAGAATTGTGATTTCCAACGAAAGTGTTACAACCCTGTCACAGTGGAGGGCAAGCATAAAAAAACATTGTGATCTCCATGAAACTGTTACAACTCTCTCAGTGGAGCCATGGCATGAGAAAAATAAGTGATCTCCAAGAAATTATATGTTATTATAAAGCACATACCATTGCTAGGAACGTTGGATGGCCCGATTTAAGCCAGCCTTCCAATCTAGGCCGTTGAATGGGGAATCCGATGAGAGATAGGGGGACCGGGTATCAGCCATAGGCATGGCAGATGGGAAGAATCTGGGCCGTTGAATTGCGGGATCCGAGGACAGATAGAGGGACCCGGTATCAACCCCGAGGCAGGCATGTGAGAAAAATTATGGCGATGGCGATCCCCATAACAGAGGCATGTTACCCATTATTTTAAACACCAGTTGGACGTACTTTGCAGTCTTGGCCGTTTTAGATCTGCCCTGTTTTTCTGCTATTCATTCAGATTCAACCTGTGCTGCAGCGGCGGATCTCCTGGTAAGTCAATGCCTGCATTATTATTCTTTATAAATTTTAGGTATCTTTTAGTTTCCATTTTTTAGGGTTGCCGCAGTAGGCCTTTCATTCCGGTGGCTCTTGGCTCTAGAATGTAGAGAATCACCTGATCCATTCATTATTATTACTTTCCTTCTTTTCTGTTGCTCTGCTTCCATTTTTTCTTGCTTCAAAAAAAGTGCCTGATTCCCTTTCCTTTTTCCTAGTGCGTCTCATCATTCAATTATTGACAGCTTCTCCTTCCTTTGGAAGTTGGGATTTGAAGCTTTGGTTTTGCTAATTAGTTTGTTAATCAATGCTTCCAATAACTTGAACATTATGGAGCTCAGATTTCTATAGAGAGATAATATATATAGAATCTCTGGTAGGTTTGCTGTTGCTTGCTTTCTTCAGGAGAAAGTATGCTATAACACTATTATATTCCATTTCTTTTTGCTTTTCTGTAAACTGCTCTTTTTAGAACAGTTGGGTTTTAGATTTAGATAATGTTGCCACATCTACAGGGGTTTTTCTGTAACTCTGACAGAAATGTAAGACTAGTATCCAAACTCTGTCTTATCGTGATGATTAACGTGAAATCTTTTGGCTTCCTTCTTGTGGATGAAATAACAAAAATTGATATCAAATGATGCGTTTTTGGATGTAGACATGGTTTTTTCAGTTTTAAGAACATAATCGTTCATATTTTCACGAAACGGAATTGTATAAACAGATGGTTGCTCATGCTGTAACGGCAGCAGTTTATTTAATCGCTCCTAAACATTTGGAAGAAAACTACCTGGATATCTTCAGTTTATTGGTTAGTTTTTATAAAACATGCTTCCGCTATTTATAATAATAAAATAATAGCATCGTGAACAGATACAGCATGAGGCGTCCAATTACTCCAATATTGCGTCAAGCAGGGGCTCTGTAACATGCTGATAGAAACCTTAAAATGCTTTTTCTGGGTTGCCCTTAGGGCATAGTTACCAAAATATACGGCATGCCAAAAAAAAAAACACAAATATGAAAGAAGGTTTGCAAATTATCTCAGGCATAAGGTTTTGGCAGTTGTTGATCGAGAAATGGGGATTAGGGTTTTTGCGGAAAGAAAATTTAGTTTGCAATCAATGGTTCAGAAATAGAATATGCTGGCTGGCATATGTAGCGCGAGCATGGCGGGGCGACAAAAACGGCACGTATAGCTATGGCAGCCATAGCTAGGCTGGCTTTAGCTATTTTTTTTGCAACCACACCTTGGCGATCATCGCTTTCTGGCATGGCATCTGGAACTAAGGAGCAAAGCCATAGAGGAACATTTGCAGAGCTGGAAGAAATGCAGAGTAGAGCAGGGTCGATTTGCATGCAGGAGAGGGCCGATTTGGATTTGGAGCTGGGCAGGTGCAGACCCAGACCGATCCCGTTGATTGTTTTTGGCATTAAGGCGATGCAGGGGAAAGATGACGAGAGGGGCTGAGAAGTGGAAAGTGCAGACATGCTTTAAGTACCTGTTGTTGGAAACAGGTCTATGTGAAGCTGCTTTATGAATCCTTCGAAGTGGTTGGGAGGTTCGCAGTCAGAAGAAGACTGCAACTTGTGGTGAACATGCAGTTCTGTCTGTTTGAGCTATGTCACGTTTTCATTGAATGGCACTCTCATTTGTTGTTATCTGTGTTATCTCATTTGTTCTTCACTCACATTTGTTGTTATCTGTGTTTTGTAAATGCATGATGGTAGTTCATTCATTTCTTATGTGTATGGATTCAAGTATACCATGTATGTATATACGTATCTAGGCGTATGGGGTGCACAAACTTATACATGGGGCTGATGTGTAAATTCCACAGCCCTTCATTTGGCATATTCATGGAACTATGTTTGGATCCAATGATCCCAAAAAACAATAAGGATAGTGCAATAAGGATATATGAACTACGGATACGGATGATACGGCAAACTACACAAAACTAGCAGGATTGTGCTTGTAAAATGAACATCAAGGTAACGGGGGCCACATTTCGGCTGTTTTCAGCTCATTTTATATCCCTTAATAGTTCTTCTTATGGTCCGGTGAGTTGATTTTGGGTCACTTGATTTATCCATTGATCACTTGATTTTGGTTATTCCATAACACAGAAAAAGCACAAAAATTCAAGATCATATTGATTGTATTATAGAAATTCAGGATTACACTGATCAAAATAGTAACAAAGTACTGATTAAGAAAGTTCCATTGATTCCAAAAAAAAGTATTACACAAGTTCCACTAAACAAGTAGGACAGAATTGATCAACTGAAGATGGAAGAACACAAGAATTGATCATGTCTTTTCCTTCCATGCTCATTTTTACAATAATGAGCACAAGATAAACCAGGACAGAAAGGATAAAAGGGAAAGCCATTGTGAAGCATCAAACCTTTAACAAGCTTTGGTAGAGGTAAATGCTAACGGGATAAAGAAGTGTGGAAAAAAAAAACTGGCATAGAAATAAGCTAGGCATGTTCTTGAAGCAACTGGCATAGAAATAAGCTAGGCATGTTCTTGAAGCAATTGTTAACAGTGATTCTAATGTTCTAACAGACTCCACAGCGCATCCACATAAATGTAGGCACCTAAATGCACAAAGAAATGCGTTAAAGACGCAAATGGGATAAATAATCTTAAGAAAGGCATGAAATGAAGTTACCTTATCAAATCTTCACAAAAGATCCTTCCAAATCTACGAAAAACCAGTTAAAGTAAGATCTCAGGACTCTATTAGTAAAAGATTAATAGATTTGCTTCCTTACCTGAGCTTCAGCGACACAAACTCCAAGAAAAACTCTGAAAACCGGCGACTGCCGGAATGCAAAATCCACAAGAACACAAAGAACAACACCAAAAGTATGGCGATCCGCAAAAAAATCTGCTATGTCAACTGGTAAACCATGTACAAATGCTATGGCAATAGAAAAAAGGCAAGCGCCCATACCAAAACAGATATCGCCATAGTTCTGTGCACAGCTATGGCGACGGAAATATCGCCGGAAAAAAGGAGAAAAAAAATAAAAATAAAAAACTTTATATAGTTTGCTGACGTGGCATCCAGCTGGCCGAAATGTGACCCCTTTATCTTTATGTAAGGTAAAGGCCGTTGAGGCCATTATTCTGGCAGAAAAGGCCTGGCGGCGGCAAGGCTCATTAGCAGCGCCGCTCACGGCCAGCCAGCTCACCTCGCCGCCGCCAGGCCTTTTTCGCCAGAAAAAATGGCCTCAACGGCCTTTACCTATTACAAAATATATTGCAAGTGAGATTCCAAATATAGGGGAGGGTGACCCCCCTCTATGGGATTACCATTGTTTGACTCTTTTAACACCCGTTATCTGCCAATAACTTTCCTCCTTCGCCTACTGGTGGACCTTCATTCGACCACCAATTTGGCAGTTTCTCTCCGTCCGACACTTGCGAGAAGCTCTAGATGCAGCATCGATTAAAGGAGGCGGCTTCGGCGAGGGGTGCTCAGCTTAGTCATTCAAAACAAGTATTGTGACCTTCTTCCTTTACTTTTTTCTTAGCAATTTGAGCTGCTTTAGCTTGAGAAAATAGATAATTTAGGCTTTTCTTTGTGTTTTCAATTCTGTGGTCATGAAAGCTTGAGCCAGGGTTTATCACTTACACCATTTTTCTATCTTCGCACTAATCTGTTAGTAGTTGGGACGCTACCACAACATCAAATTATGTCAATAGAAAGAAAAAGCGCATCATGGATGAGCCTAAAATCGTCATTTTTATTTATACTCTTTGAAATAATGGGATTTATATGTATGGTTTGAAATATGAACTGCTTCACCCCATGCATTGTGTTATGGGATTTATCTGTTGTTTGTTAACGGCAGGCAGATATAGTTCTCTAATTAGAATCTAATAGATCAAATATCAAAACCACTGAGGCCAAATGTGATTATTTATGAGGGCCCTCATTTGTCCAATTGCTCATTCAATATCCTGCCTGGTTAAGGCTCAAAAATACCATTTTTGTTATGATTGATGAACAATATGGAAGTGCAAGCTTGTTACTTGTCTCCTTCTGTTATCTGTAGCAAATTAGAAAATTGAGCCATGGCATTTAAGTTGTCATTCTTTTCATCTAAGACACCTACATACTTTTGGGTGCCCCTTTCTTCAAGCAGTACATACATTCACATATAGAAAAGAAAATCTTTGTAGGTTATTGCTCAAGGAGTTTTGCTAACCTTGAGATCAAGCAGATGGGGATGCATCTTAATGCAGTGAGGACGAAAACATGGCATTGGAGCAAACTGTGTACACAAGTGGAGATGCTGGTATTTTTTATAAGAAACACAAAGAAACAAGTCAAACAAAGACCAAGCATATGACATGTTAATAGAGCCAATGGATAGAAAATCCAAAATTGCACAATTGCAGTTTCAATTTTATATTTCCCTGATGTGCTTCTAAGGCTTGGTCAATTGCTGGATATTGCGAGTCTATATATCTGATATATGTGGTACCCTTTGTATCAGCACACGGCAAGTGAAGATAGCAATGAGGAGGACATGGAATTGGAGATGATTGGCACAAGTAAATAGTTACATTTTGGGTATCAGGCACAGGGAAACAAGTCTGATGCAGATAACACGTTTACCAACATTAGCAGGACCGTTAAATAGAAAACCAGAAATAGCACAAAGTGCATCATCGATTGGTAGATTTATTGACCTAATTTAGTTGATAATGTTAAAACTGCAAATGGTTTCTAACATAATCTGATTGCATCTCAGTGGACAAATACAAGTTGGCACAAGAGCAAATTTTGCACACAAATAACTCGTTAAATCCTTGTGTTTTATCCTTCAAGGACAAAGAAACATGTAGAACACGGATTATGCATGTACTTACTTTATAAAGCTTGCTAGATAGAGAAGCAGAAATAACGCAGATGAATTTTGAGTTGGTGAATATGATGATGAGCTAAGTTACGTCCTATTCTATTCTAGTTATAACATGGCAGAAATTCTTAGTGGTTATTATTGTCTTTACTATTCATCTAACCCATTTATTGATGGTCTTGCAGTGTCCAGGGAATACAACAACATCTAAAGCCATGAGGATATGTCATTAGAAAAAACTGTAGACAATGGCAATTTAGATTCTTCCCTTTGAGCCCTGAGGGCACCCACATCTCTTCTTGTTGCTGGGGCTGCTCCTATTGCCGAGGTTGCTCCTGCTGCTTGCTGTTCACCTGCTCTTTTTGGTGTTGGGGTTGCTCCTACTATCGAAGTTGCTCCCGCTGCTTGCTCTTCACCTGCTCTTCCTATTGTTGGGGTTGCTCCTACTATCGAAGTTGCTCCTGCTGCTTGCTCCTCACCTGCTCTTCCTATTGTTGGGGCTGCTCCTACTGTCGAAGTTGCTCCTGCTGCTTGCTCCTCACCTGCTCTTCCTATGGTTGGGATTGCTCCTACTGTCGAGGTTGCTCCTGCTGCTTGCTCTTCACCTGTGGAAGCGGACGCTACGATCTCAATTTCTCTCGAATCTTGCAATCATTCGCCTGAAGTGCTAAGCCGTTGCTCCTCCAAGAGTGATACGATTCGTTTGAAGAGCCTGAGTGGCTAAGTTCCTCGTTTGGCCTAGGCCGCAGAACCTCAAGAATTTGTTTGCCGTCGTCCACCGCGAGTGCTTCAATGTTCAGGCACAAGCTAGAGCTTCCAACCTTCCTATCTACTTGTTTGGTCCTCCCAACAACTTGGCTTCCTTGATCGTGGCCTCTTTGAGAGCTCTTTCCTTTATCAATGGTTGACTATGTCTATTCGTGGCTCCGTTGGGTCGATCTCGCAAATTGTTCGTTCATTGCACTTTTATGGCAGCTTCGGAGATTAGCTTATAATTCATCTTACAAGGATAAAGGAGAGGTTCAAGCTACCATTTGGGAACTTCTAAGGAGTAGAGGTGCTTCCATAGATTTAGTGGCTACTTTCTATTAATTAAGTTATTAGTGATTATTAGTCATCTATTAGTGATTATACTATGGGTTATTAATTAAGGTACTTTCTCTAATCACCTTAACTATTTTTTGAAATTTCCCTATTTCTTTTGGACCAAGTATTGGTCATTTCGCGCCATTTTCTTTCAAGTTTTTTTTTTTGAGCGATTTCTCGTTCAATTTTCGTTTGAAAGGTGCGGTTCATGAACAACTTGAGCTCAATTTACTAGAAGATTTCTTTTGACTATATTATTTCTACCACTTAGACTATAACTTAATCTAATATGACCCTGCTAATGGGAGAAAAAAATTTCTCCCACATTTCGTGGTTCAAGACTGGAATTCTCATTCCATTCCTTAACTAGGCCCAGTTAATCTACCTATTAGGGATATGGTCAGTGCTGGAACATGGCTCTGATACCATTGTGAAGCTCTCTACAAAATATACGGTACCCGACCGTACACCTCATAGGAAATCCCCCATCCGGCCCTCCGGTCGCATGGGACCTCCGTCTATCTCGCACTCCAGGATGTCCCTAGTGCGGGAAGGGGACACGAAGGTGTCTTGCCCCGCCCTTCCCCTATCACAAGGCCCCCAAAAATGAACTTGTATAAAAAAATTAGCATAAAAACCAGTATGTATATAGTTTTTTATACAACAATCCATAATGTAAAAAAAAACCATGTGTCCTTCGTGATTATGCAAAACTAATAGTGGTTCATATCATATTTTTTGTACTGATTTGAAATTTCACACTAGTTTCTAGAAATCATCATTAGTTTGTAAGATTGTTTTTAAGTGTATATTGATTTAGCAAAAACATTGCTAGTTCATATCATGTTTAATTACATGAATTTGACAATCATACAATAGTTTTTTTAAATCATCAATAGTTTGTAAGATGTGTTTTATGCATATATTGATTTTGCAAAACCAATAGTAATTCATATCATATTTTTTGTACTAATTCTAAATTTCACACTAGTTTCAAAAAATCATCATCAGTTTGTAAGATTGTTTTTAAGTGTACATTGGTTTAGCAAAATCATTGCTAGTTTATATTATGTTTACTTACATAAGTTCTACAATCGTACAATAGTTTAGAATATGTGTTTTACGCATATATTGGTTTTGCAAAACCAATAGTGGTTCATATCATATTTTTTATATTAATTTGAAATTTCTATATCATATCATAATATATATAAGGTTTTTAGGATGTTAGGTTTCATACATACCTCCATCCATATATGCCCATGAATGGGCCTGCTAATCCCAACCGTTCGCAAAAAGATGAAGCAAGGAGTAGGTGTTTGGCACAAAATACAAGTTCAAGGCGTTTGCTGATATAGGACATAGAGACAAAGGTAACAGATCTGGAGAAAGAAAGAGCAATCGGTGGACTCCACAACAGAAATCTGGTCTGTATTGCAGATCATGGTGTAGCAGTTATTGGGAGCTTCCAAAATAAGGTATGCCCATACATAAAATCTTTGTGCATCATTACCAATGTACTGGATCTCAACACAAAGAATCATGAGTTACATAATATTTGTCATATGTTTCCATGGTCGGTGATTCACAAACAGTCCAATGCAAGTGGTCAGCAATTAAATAACATATGAAGGATTTATATGAACCCTTCATAACAACTGGATTTTTGCCTAGACAAATCTTCAAGTCATGCTTTACGATCTGAAATGGTATGTTACACGAGGCACTATGTGGAAACAAAGACTTGAAATATATGTTTACCTTATCCAATGTCTTTAGGTGAAATGTTTCGAGATATTTAAGGAGTTCTGTCAAACAAAGACAAAGCATTGGAAGCTAACTTGGAAACCAAACTCCTTCCGCCTGATGGAAAATAGAGATGGTCCTTAATAGCAGGGAGCCAACCACCCGATCTGTATATAAGATAGGCCACCAAGGAGACTGACTGCAATGGAAAATGACCAGATCCATATTGGCAGGACAAGCCAAGGCAAACTCCAAAGTCTTAGGCACCAAGACGGGGGAGGAAAACAATAATTATTGAAACCAGTCCAAGAATGAGAAAAGGCATCAGGGGATAAAGGCCAATCAGGGATAGGGTGCCAACAATTAAAGTTGGGAAGCTAGTGATTGGAGAGATTAGCAAAACGGTCAACATCATGAGGACCCCAGGCTTCATCAATGATGTGAAAAGCAGTCTGAGAAAGACTGTAGTCATCAAAATCCTATAACTTAGACATATAATCAGCCCATTGGTTTCGACTTCTAGGAATCCAAGCATGCTTGAGGGAAATTTTATAATGCAGGCATAAAGTATAAATGCGCAAGCAGAGAAAATGCAGATCCAAGATGGGAGATCCGCCCTTATTAAGGATATAGAAAGCATTAAGCGTATCCCCAAAGGCCATAACTCGAGAAGACCTCAAAGAGGGCCCATGCTGGCTAAGAAAGATAAAGGATGCTAATTCACTAGAAGTGGATAGAGGGCCAGAAAAGTTGGAGCAAGAACCAGACCCATGTAATCACACCCCCCAGCAAGAACCACTAACATCATAACATAAAGAACTATACGGAGAAACAGGTTCCCAAAGGTAAGCAAAGTTCAAGATATCAAACCAATTCAACCAGGCATGGATTTTGGTACACAAGCGAGGTAAGACGAAGATGTTGAGACCAAGAAGTAATGAATGCATATAAAGAAAATAAATGGAAGGAGAGCAGCCTAACAAATGGGCCGAACACAAGCGAAAAGAGTCCAACATTCCCATGAAAGAGGCCAGGCTGTGGCCATGTACATGCAAGCAAGACGCCAACTTAGAGGCTAAAGCGGTAAAATTTTCTCTTCTAGAAGGAGCAATGGAGAGAAAGCCTGTGGAAGACAAAGCCCGAGAACTTAGCTTCACAGGATTGCTGAGTTGACATTTATGAAGCGCTAAAACAAACCTTACATCCGCAAAAATTAAGAGCCTAAGAACATGAAAAATTAGCAGCACAAACCGCAAAAAGGAAATCATCAATGTAAGGAGAGCAACGATAGCCAAAAGAACACCATCTACAAACCAATTGCATGAGCTTGGTGAATACAAAACAAGCTATTGCAAGGCCGAAAGAAAGGGATGTGAACATATAAAAGCGACCGTCAAATCCAAAGCCAAGAAAAGTCCAAAAGCCTGGGTGAATGTCAATATGATGATAGCCCGACTGTAAATCAATGGTGAAAACAAAATCCCCTCGGCGCAAGATAGAAAGCACATCTCTAATAGTCTCATACTTGAAAGTGGTCTATAACAGAAAGGAGTTCACAAAACGAAGGTCAAGGATCAAGCGAAATTTGTTATTTGCCTTAGGGACCACACTAAGAGGGGAACACACAGGCGACTTATCAAGGCTCGCTAAAAATAAGATAGAAAAGAATAGATTTTTTAACGTCCAACAATGTTTATCAAACAAACTAAACAACACAGGTCCCTTGAAGAGGGTATGCTCTGCCCTTGATAGAGAGCTCTCCAATACTCGTTGCATCCCAATACCGTTGCATCCTAGCCCTCCAATCATGGAATATTCCATGAGATATGCCATTTCCTACAAGCCTAACCATAGGGCCAAAAGGAAGATGGGGTCAATCCCCATTTTCCACGTTATCCTATGCTTTTCACGCCCATTGGTCAGAGTCAATGATGTAGTCAATAAGAATACATAGAACGAATTAAATTATACCACAATTTGAATCAGGGAACCGATGAGAAGAGTGCCCTATATCTGCGCCATTACAGAAACAATAAAGTGTGACATGTATGAAGTGCACAACAACTAGGAAGATTACTTCTAATTACAAATTCCCACACAACTTCATGTTGCATGAACATGCCATTACAGATCTGCATAACAAATAGAAGGGTGAGAGAGAAGCCACCTTACCTATGACATAGTGCAGCCACAACAGCAGAGAACGAAGCATGGTTCCAATTAACGAAACATCAATAGTGTCTATTACATTGTTATTCCTTTTCATTATGTATCATTTGCATGCCTTTTTTTTCTTTTCGAAGAGAAATGTTCGCGGCGGCCTTGGCCGCCGCGATAAATATCTTGTAATTATAAAGCAAAGTCCTAGACAAACTCAAGAAATTACCAACAACTATTCGAGATCTTTGCCATTGCCATATGAAAACAAATAATACATAGCTACAACAAAAATAGCCCATTATGGACCATTTAATTATATAACATTTTTAACCTTTATAGGAATGACATACCTTATGAGGAAGGTGGTATATAAATTCAAATGCAAGCTATGATATTTCTCGCAATTCGCATACTGAAGGTACATAATTGCTCGACATTTTGATGTGATTCTAGTATTTAGCAACAAATAGATCACCAAGTTTGATCCCTAACTATTCCAATCTAGGCATGGACTAATTTTAGCTTATAAGTGGTACCAAGATATGCTTTGAGCATGGTATATGCTGAGGAATAATTTGTATACCATAGAGAACAACTTATTTACTAGGTGATCTACGCCCCGATTTTTTTGCGCCATATGAAGTGGTGAGGCGGCTCTGCCAGCCGAGGCGGCGTATGAGCGACGTAGATTACCCTACATGATTAACATAAGGTTCATATTACGAATGAGATGGTGCCGTGTGGCGAAGCTCTTGGCAAGGAAGCGGCTATGGCACAAGGAAGTGGGGCAACTTCAAAAATGCAGGCTCCGCATTTATATGGCAAAAATCCAGCTTTTGAACGATGGCTATGGAATTCCTTGAGCCAAATAAGTAAACCTGTATTGCAATATCTTGGCATGTTCATCTTTTAAACAACAGCTCTGTATCTGCAGCTTACTTAGACTTCCGAAATTTAGGAAAAAAACCATTTAGATGGTTGATATCTAATCCTTTTTTTGATCTGAAGCCGAGGCAGACATAAACGACCAGATTATGAAGCAATTAATTCCTCATTTTCTACTTCTCCAGACCAGATGTCGCCTATACAAATGGAGCCACCCATTAGATAGGAAAAAAGCGTGGCATATGAGAGGGATAACACTCTGGAATGAGGGTTCATGCCCTATTATAACAAACGAGGTCATAGGAGACGACGTTTGCTTTGGCAGCAATGGTCACATCCTGTACTTGCATTAGAGAGATATCCCCATACGTATTTGATGCCATATGGGGAGCGTTCTACCATAAAGAGGTGTGAGGTATAAATTCCTCTATGCTTGATTTGGCATATTCTGGGAATTGTTCTAGGATCCAATGATCCCAAAAAACATTAACACGAGCCATTAAAGCTTGGCAATTGCTATATGGCAAAGGGGTAGATTTCTTGTGAGAACATTTCTCCCGCATTTCAAAATTTTGCCGCTTGGAATTTTGAAGCGCCTTTCGTATGGCGCTCTTCCTGCTGCGAAGAGAAGAGATTGGCAAGAGAAGAGATTGGCGATGGTGGCAGAGGCACTGGAGCAGTGGCGGCGAAGTTTTTCTACAGATGTGGCGAATGATCTTAGTCCGACAGTGTAAGAAGTAAGAGCTCGATGTTTATGTCCGTATAAATGCATGATTCTCAACTGCCGCAATCTTTCGGGAAATGGAGGCAGAGGCCGATAAGAAGATCTGCAAACAGAGGGTTCGTGCCTTTTTAATAGAAAAGAAAGATTTCTTTTGAAACAGTTCGATTAAGGGGGGCTTATCTGGCCGGAAGCTTCAGACGATCTCACTCCTTGTTGGGCTCAAAGGTTCAAGCAACTTTTTGGCAGGCAATGCTTTGCAGGCATGTAGCACTCAGACAGTCCTCTGATCGCATCTATTGTCCTGAAAACATGCAACGAGTAAAAGCTTTATTTCTTTCTGAGCGAATAATTCCAAATGCTCAAGTGCCCATTCTGGATATTTACCTCTGGGGGCCGGAAATCTGGAGGTAAGAGGTTTCGCAGGGGATATGATCAGCTTGTTCCTTGAAAGAGCTTATTGCTAGCACTTCTGCAGACAAACAATCCGGATAAGAAAGGAATAATGCAGAAGAAAGCCGTATCTGCATACAATCGATAGAGATGAAATGCTGCAATGTTTTTACTTTGAAGATTAGGTGTTCGATTCACAGGCTAGATCCACATCGGCTTTATGGCGATGTTGTTCCTTAATGTGGCCAGGTATGCATCTGTTTAATCCTTTAGCTTTTCTTAATTTTTTTTTGCTCGAACTAAACAGGGTGTTTGCGTCCTTCAACATGATGCTTGAATCCGAAAATGATGCTGCATTTGGAGATCAATAGGCATTCAACCCTTCTTTTTTTTCTAGCTTGGACGGAGCTTGAAAAATCCTTTGTAGCATAAAGCACAAAGCTCGGCTATGGCAGGGTCCAACGATAAGATTAGGTAATGTCTTTTCTGTCTTAAAGATATTTTAAACTTTTGCTTCTATTCAGTTTTGTTTTCTTTGCGCATGTAGCACAAAGCTCGGCTCTGGCAGAGTGATAAGTTTAGGTAAGGACCTTGGTACTTTTCTTTCTTAAGCTTTCCTATGCAAGATCTTTTAAACTTTTGTCATTTCAATTAAGATGTCAATTTTGGCTTCATTGACCTTATGCTTTACCAGGCTGTAGATAAAGAGCCACCTTCACAACCTAGCAGGCCGATGCCCTTGATGGCAAATAATTTGAGTGGTGATTCTGCATTGACAAGGCTGAGCTGAGAAGCCCAGTTTCAGTTTTGGATATCCCATTCCTGGATGGAAACCCAAGTCTTGTTGGACATAAAGAGTCTTGTAACTGAACTTGAAGGTATGATCAATTTGTGCTGTCTAATTTCAGGAAGAATTTTGTTTCTGTTACATATGCATATGACGGTCTAGTTCTCACATATTGGCTCCATTGACACAGAGGTTTGTGTCCATCTCATGGAATTGGACAACAGCCAGCCAGTTTATACATAGGCTCTGGATTGAAGACCACAGATGCAGCGAAACTTGCTGAAAGCCCACGCCATGCATTTAAGAAAGGCTATAAGAAATATATTTTTGTCAGCAACACCTTAATTGACTTGTGTTAAATATGGCTCACTTGCAGAGGCATGAAATGTTTTTGACAAGATGCCACTCCGAGATGTTGTTACATCACTAGTTTCAGGATACGCAGAAAATGGACTTGGCATGGAAGCAGAAACTAAACAGAAAATCTCCAAATGCTGTCACTTTTGCTTGCTGCTTGAAAGCTTGTGGTAGTATGAAATAGAAATAGGCAGTGAGCATGCATAAGCAAGTTATTAATATGGGAATGGAAAGATATCCTTTTGTTGGCAACATGCTGGTTGACATGTATGCCAAACGCACTCTGCTTGTTGAAGCGAAGGAAGTCTTTGACTTGCTGCCAAGTCGGGATGTTATTTTCGAAATAATCTCATGGTATACAAAAAATGGGCCTGCAGTAGAAGCTTGGGATTCTTTGATCAAATCAAGCTGATGGCATTCTCCCAAATATAGTCACTTTCGATTGTGCTTAAAACAGTAAATATCCATTGGATTGGGTTGAAACTCTGTGGATATGTCAGTTTTTTCTAGAGGAAGATGGATAAGGCAGAGACGAAGAGGCAGCGAAATGCGTTACAGATTCTTGGTAAGGGCATTTACAAGGTTTTGAAAAATAACTTTTAGTTATTTGCTTATGGGTTTTGCATTTGTTTTTAAGGTTTTTTCATGAAACTGGTTCATTTCTGAACCTAACAGGATGAGAAGCCCAATTTGTCTATGATCAAGAGGGGAACAGGCCAAGGATGTATTGGAAGATGAGTATTGATTTATCGAAACCCTGATACCTTTAGAAGGGTAAGGCTATTGCCATTACACATCTAGTGTTATGTATCAAATCTTGTTTTTAAATAAAAAATATTCAGTTTGAGCCCTGTGCTTTTAGACCTTGTGCTCCAAATGTTGTCTTTTATCTCCCCTAATTAAAAGCAATGAGTCATCAAAGTAATATTGTCTTATACAATGAAATCTTCAATAATCATTACATACAACATCATACTTTGTAATCAAACATGTTCTAAAGCATTTAAGTTTATTGTGCTAATATACTGTGGTCAAATATCCAATATCATATGACGAAATTTCACACGAAGCACTATTATTAAATATCATATACATGATTGCAAAATCGTATCGATTAACTATTTGAAATTATAGGGAAAAAGTCATAGTAACAGATTTAAACCATGGCAATTTGCCACGTTATATGTTGTCCATTAATTGCTACAAAATATCAGCCATTTTAAATTGCTAGAAAAACTAAATAAAATAATTATGTTATATTATCATGGAGAAAAATAGGTTGAAAAAAATGATAATAGCATATTTAAACCAAGTACATTTACCACATTGTGTATTCGTGATTAATCACTATAAAACATCATAAAAATTAACTACTGTAAATCATCATGATAATTATGCACTTAAAATTACCATGTCCAATATACTGAAGAACATAGATGTGATCAAATACCAATCTACTAAACTAGACATACTAAACAATAGTACATATCATATAGTTTAAGTTGTTACAAAGACCAATTAAGTTTTCCATGTTCCAGTACCATGTCACAAAACAATGTTAGCTTACCACCTTAGAAAAATATGTTCATGAACCACATTAGATAACTAGACATGGTTTGTAAACTTTTGAACCCACTAACATGTACCGATTTATAGATTTAATTTTCACCAACAAACCATGGAAAAAAAATTATATTGGTTCAATTTTGGGGGCCTTGTGTATGGGCTCCTATAACATCGGAAGCATAAACAATGTCAGCTCTAACAACAACAATACATCTGACTACCTCGAAGGGTAGTACATCCACACATCCATAGATACAACGGAAAGAACCATATGCCATAAAATATGAGAGCTCCTACCTAGGCTCAGGCTCAGGCTCATAAGGAGGTACACTGACGGCTAGGCTACAAGATAGAGCAGACCGAGGTATAACAATGGCGGGGCTGGCTATAGACAATGGCTAGGGTTGACCACCCCATTCGCCTCTCTTGTGCATACTTTGCAGATGGACTAAATCGGGCTCTGGTTTGACTATAGCCTGCCAGATATGCAATCTCATGGCATCACCCATCGAGACTACTCCGAGTTGCATCTCCCCGGTCCGATGAGGCAGGACGGGTTGCATCTCCCCTTCCCGGGGTCTAGAGGCTCCATGGGTGGCTAGAGAATTATGGCAACACACGATTTGTACCCGACGGAACCCCCCAAAACAAGAGCCAGGCTGACACCTGCAACTCTTGAGAGGCAGGGCGACACCATTGCCCCAGGGGGTGTCGGACCCATACCCGATCCACTCAAAGTGACCGACTATAGGCCTAGCCCACTATGGGTCCCCAGTAGCCGCGCTCAGCAGGGACCTCCCTCCACTTTGCCACTAGCCCCGTTGTGTGGTGCTAAGTCACCTCATAGCCCCCGTGACCGGGTGGGTTCCTATGCACAGGCCGCATATAATAGGAACTAAGGGATCTAAAGTAGGAGCATCATCTAAATAATGGCTACTAGGTCTCTACCCCCCTTCCCAATACAAGAGGGGCAAACATGATCAATCAACATCACATATCCACATAACATGATACATAATGAGAATAACATCTAAACCTAATCACATGCATCTAACTTACAGTTAGGGTTCATTGATTAGGGTTCAAGATCTAGACTGAGGGTCCTAGGATGGCTCTACTAGAGATACGAAATGCTAACTCATATGGATCTACAAATGACTCTAACCCAAATCCCTGCTCCTGAGGAACTTTCTCCTGCTCCCGGCATCTCCACGACTTTCAAGGGGTTTGACATAGCTCCCACTCCTACTGATGCACGTACGCTCCTCGGGCTTCTATGCTGTGTTGTGCCACAACAGACGGTTCTTGAAACAGAGTTTCGAGCGCGAACAAGGTTCCCAAAGTATTGGAGCCAGAAAAATGGCCTAGGGTTAGGGTTTGGCCATTTATAGATTAGGGTTGATGTCACATACCACGTGGCTCCAATGGGGTGCTTCCGTGTGGCGGGTGCCCAATAGGTTAAGGCCATGTGGAAATGGCCTTAGCCTAAGGTTCCCTTAGTCATGCTCCCTTTTGCCACCGACTATAGTATACAAGGCTATAATGATAGATTTGTATAGTAACGGGCCTAGAAATATACGTATTTATGGTGTATATTTTCCAGGAATGTCACACTTGGCGTGTTTGAGCCACCTTAGCATGTTTGAGCCTAGGTGGCATGTTGGAGCCTAGGTAGCATGCTGGAGCCTAGGTGGCGTGTTTGAGCCACCTTGGCATGTTGGAGCCTAGGTGGCATGTTGGAGCCATCTTGGCATGTTTGAGCCACCTTGGCAAGTTGGAGCCTGGGTGGCATGTTGGAGTCCACATGGTATGTTCCTAGACGACATGTTTGACCATCTTGGAATATTTGAGCCACCTTGGCATGTTAGAGCCTAGTGGCATGTTGGAGCCTGCGTGGCATGCTAGAGCTTACGTGGCATGTTTGAGCCACTTTGGCATGTTTGAGCCTAAGTGGCATGTTGGAGCCTAGGTGGCATGTTTGAATCACCTTGGCATGTTGGAGCCTAGGTTTCATGTTGGAGCCCACATGGCACATTTGAGGCTAGGTGGCATGTTGGAGCGTAGATGGCGTGTTTGGGCCATCTTGGTATGTTTGAGCCTAGGTGGCATGTTGGAGCCCGCGATCTTAGGTGGCGTGCTTGAGCCATCTTGGCATGTTAGAGCCTAGGTGGCATGTTGGAGCCTAGGTGACATGTTTGAGCCACCTGGGCATGTTGGAGGCTAGGTGGCATGCTTGAGCCACCTTGGCATGTTTGACCCTAGGTGGCATGTTGGAGCCCGTGTGGCGTGTTTGAGCCACCTTGGCATGTTGGAGCCTAGGTGGCATGTTGGAGCCCACGTGGCTTGTTTGAGCCGAGGTGGCATGTTTGAGCCACCTTGGCATGTTAGAGCCTAGGTGGCATGTTGGAGCTTGCGTGGCATGTTTAGCCACCTTGGCATCTTGAAGCCTAGGTGGCATGTTGGAGCCCATGTGGCATGTTTGAGCCACCTTGGCATGTTAGAGCCTAGGTGGCAGGTTGGAGCCCACATGGCATATTTGAGCCTAGGTGGCATGTTGGAGCCTAGGAGGCATGTTTGAGCCATCTTGGCGTGTTTGAGCCACCTTGGCATGTTTGATCCTAGGTGGCATGTTAGAGCCTAGGTGGCATGTTGGAGCTCGCGTGGCATGTTTGAACCACCTTGTCATGTTTGAGCCTAGTGGTGTGTTTGAGCCATCTTGGCATGTTAGAGCCTAGATAGCCCGCGTGGTATGTTTGAGCCTGCATGGCATGTTTGAGGCTAGATGGCATGCTACAGCCTAGGTGGCATGCTGGACCCTAGGTGGCATGTTGGAGCCTAGATGGTATGTTTGAGCCTAGGTGGCATGTTCGAGCCTAGGTGGCATGTTGGAACCCATGTGGCATGTTTGAGCCTAGGTGTCATGTTGGAGTCTAGGTGGCGTGTTTGAGCCATCTTGGCATGTTTGGGCCACCTTGGCATGTTTGAGCCATCTTGGCATGTTTGGCCTTGTTCTACTTGGGTAAGAGAGAGGGAGGGAGGGAGGGAGGGAGGGAGAAATGAAATGAAATGTTTTATTACGTCCTTTAGAGACCTATCAGGTCTATAGAACGAGAATATACAAACCACAATATATCACCATAATCATAAACCTCCAACTCCTCACTCTCCACATGTTTTTACTTCTCTTTCAAGCAAGTACATCTTTTTTGTAGCACCTCATCTATATAAGAACACAGGTGTTTTGTTGAAAGTCCAAAGAGCGCAACAAATGAACTTTCTTGTATAGAGTATTGAATTCTAATGTCCTCATAGCACTTACAGTGTAACAAGGTGTGCGCTTCATCTTCAATCATGCCATCTGGACACGATTCACATATACGGTCTGTCCTTTTTATTCTCTACCATCTTCCAGTCTCAATTTTCAAATAGTGTGAGCTTAATCGCATGCGAGCAAGCAAATGCCTATATATTTGAGATAGATATATTCTCTGACAAGTATTTTGCTACCTGTAAAGATGGGTTAATAGATTGCTGGTAGAAAGACATCTTTTCCTCTTGGACCGAGCTCCAAGCTTTAGCTTAAAACTTCTAACAAACCAAATCTCATATTCTATCTCTCTTGCCCACCAACTCAATTACACTGATTTTCCATTTCTGTAACCAGCAAATTACATCTTGGTACCAACCTATATCCGTAGAAGCTCTTTTAGCTATACTAGGAAGACGATATTCACTTGATACATTGACTTTGAGCAAATAAGAGGCAGGTCATTGCTTCTTCCTTAAGAGGCAGCATTCCCACTTCTACAAGCATCATCGCATCTGGCGTTTGCATTTTCACCCCTAGTTCAGCGCGCAAAAATTGCGTTTGCAAATTCTCTACCATTTCCCATAGCTTGGCCGTCAGGCTTGGAGCATCATACTTCACAGCCATATAGTATAATTGTTTGTACAAGTGATCTATAGAGCTGCATCTTCAAATTCCAATTTCAGAGATGACATTGCTTTTGCATTGCACATAGTGCCTTAAGCGCATTATTGTATCACTGCTCTATGCAATGATCCCATAAGTAATTGCTACTAAAAATAATTCCCAAATACTTAAAAGAGGTTACTGTTTCCAATGGCATGTATTTATAAGTAAAATCGTGTTTGTTCCTTGTGCCAACAATCATAACCTTTGTCTTCGTAGTGTTCATCATTGTACCTGTTTTTGAACAAAAAGTTGACAGGGCCTCAAGATGCCTTTCGCGCAAACAAAGCCACATCATCTGCATATAAAAAGATGGCAATGACATATGCAAGCAGTGGGGATCCAACACCACCATGGAAAACAATTCAATCTTCTAATTCATAAATAAAAATCCCAAATAGAGTGGGGGACAATGGGTTGCCCTATTTCATGCCAATATTGCTTGCTATTCTTCCACTGGCACATTCTGACCAGGGATGTGAAAGCCATGTCTAATGGTAACTGGGACATCCAATGCTTTCAATCTAGGGAAAACTACCAAACTACCCCTATGAGTTTATGTAATTATCAAAATGCCTTTATGAGTTTCAAAATTACCAAAACGCCCCTACACACCTACTATACACAAGGGCATTTTGGTAATTTTGAAACTCATAAGGGTATTTTAGTAATTACACAAACTCATAGGGGTATTTTGATAGTTTTCCCTTCAATCTATCCCATAACTTTCCCCTCGACACGGTAAACAAGGTTGCAAATTAAACGAGAGTGTTGCAGCAGTCCCGTTTCAAAGATTCTCTTTAAAAAAACACCATGCTCTTAAAATTGGCCTTTTTGGGATAAACTTGAGAATTTCAAAAGGTTCAGTTTTTTTTCCTCTCATTTTGGCTCCTCATTAAGTGAAAAGTTTGTTTTTCGCAAAGAACACCCTTGAAAATGGCAAAATATAAACATGACTATATAATTTCTGAAAGTGAGATATCAAAAACGTTTAAATAGAGAAGAAAGAATAATAATTATTTCCTAAAAAATTTTCAGTACATTAATTTGGCACCCTAAAAATTTGGTGCATATTAAAGAATACGCTCGTCAGACGTTGCAATTGGGCATCTGTCCCAAGTCTCCATGTTTCCATCAAACATGTTTGACATGTTATGACGTTCTATTGGCTGAATAACAAATAAGAAAATAATTAAGTGAACAAATAAACACTAGGACACATAAAACAAAAAATGTAAAAACAAAAGTGTATTCTAGAATACACATTTGATTTCTTAGAAAGCAAAGGTGTATTCCAGAATACATTTTGGATTTTCAGAGAAAGCAAAAGTGTATTCCGGAATTCACTTTTGCTTTCTCTGCAAATCCAAAATGTATTATGGAATACACTTTTGCTTTCTCTTAAAATCCAAATTGTATTCTGGAATACATCTTTGCTTTCTAAGAAATCAAACGTGTATTCCAGAACAACATGCTGCCTATGTTTTAAGGTTAGAGCGGCTCACATCTGTTAAAATCGCCATTCTGCATTTTAAAATCTTTGAAAAATGGATGAAGACTTAATGTGAACCTGAGATATTCAAAAGTGTGAACCTGAAGAAAACGTGGTATGTGCAACATTCAATAAAGATATGTGGCATGTCTGTACATTGTGTAGACGTAGACTGTGAAGGATGATGCAAACGATTTGTATCATCATCTATGGTTTGGCCTAGTGGCCATTGATAAACAATCATGATGCAAACGAAGTATGATTTGTCCATCATCTATGGCCTGGCCTAGTGACCATTAGTTTGTTCTATTTGAGACAATGACACAGACTGGTTTTTTTATGTTCTCTTTCTTTGTCAATAAACATTCATCATTGCTTTTCATCCTTGTCATTGCCCTTATATTTTAAAGAACTTGTTTTCTTCCCTCAGTATTTTGCCTTATATTGTAGAGAATGCCTAAGCAAACCAAACCATCTAATACAAGCCATCCGATATTGTAGAGTTGCTCCCGAGGGTCCTAAGCAAACCAAACCATCTGATACAAGATTGCCATGACAGGCCTAGTATATTTACTTGTGTGCATTGAGCTCTTGCAATGAATAATTAAAAACTTGAACATGCTACAATTAGAGAGACCTAAATTAACTTGAACTACTTGAGACCTAGGTTTGAGCACTGCTTAGTAGAATGAGTAAAATTGAATGCATTAGGGCTTTGTAGTCTTAAATCAATCCTAGACATATTAGAACAGCGAGCACTTGTTGATCCTTTTAAGCAAGGTCAAGGTTAATGCATGCAAGAACAAGAGCATTTACTTGAATTCAGACATTGTAAGTAAATGCAATGATTCAAGATCCATTATCCGGAATTACATATTTTGGTTTTGGCATTGAAGGCTTTAATACATATTGAAGAAGCACAATCTTGGTGATTGTTTGTCCAAAGCAGATAGGCAGATCAACAGAGATTTATCAAGCAAGCAAATATTTTACAGGTAGATGTTCTTAGTGAATACGTGATGTGAGAGTGTCCAACTAGTGTTGCAGCATCAAGACTTGACAGCCAAAACCAATGTGAACAAGTCTGTTTGCAACCATGTTACCTGCAAATAAGAAGAAGATTAAGGGAAAAATAAAGGAGAATGACTATATGAATATATAAACTAACTTTAAGAAGGGCTTACAGCTGATGGCTTCCAAATACCAATTGCAGTGACCAATATTACCTGTAATTATGTTCAGTTCTAGCAGTCAGTGATCTTATATTCATCGTATCTAAAGCCAACTGAGCTAAATAGTTAGCATATAACAAGAACAAAAAAAGGGAAAAAAAAACTCACATAACACATACAAAGAAAATTTGACGTTTAGAGCCCCCTTTCAGTTATGAAAAGAAGAAAAATTGGGATAAATGAAGAATGTATGTAACAAATAGAGCAATGCTAGACATATGTGAAACATTTAACAATCATGTGCAACATCTCTGTAAGTGGGCTATGTAGTTAAAGCGCTACGGATTCAAAAAAAGTGATTCAAGGAGATTAAAATAAAAATCTGTAGAAAACTGGAGCCTACAAGACAAAGGAAGCACAAGACAAAATATTGGAAGAAAGGTTAGATAAAGCCAATGAGCATGCAGTAAAGCCATGAAGGATGATGCAAACGAAAGACAAGGCTTCAACATGACAACTGATGTCAAACGACAATGCTTGCTTGTTGGTTCTGCAGATGATGGCAAATGATATCAAATGAAATACTTAAATGCAATTAGGTGAGAAAGCAGAGAGGCAGTCCATTTCCAGACTTAAGTTTGTAAAAACCATGCCGCACAATCAGTTTGATGCAAATAATATACAGCTTAAGGGGAAAGATGGCTAATGCCAAACAAAACAAAGGGTGTCAGGACATAAATTATATTTGAAGTGTGGTAGGTGTAGATAAAGGATCCAAAGGAAGATGGAAGCCTTGGAAGATCACTAAGGATAAGAGATACGGTTGTAATGCCCTCTACGAATCAAATGAACTTCTTGCCCACCTTGAGAAAAAAATCATGGAATCTGAGATGATCCTAGAGAAAAAAGCCATGGAATCTTAGTGCAAATCAAACGACAAAGAATCAATTTGTGCTACCTATTTGTGAAAGTGCAATCAACCGACAAAGAATCAAACGACAATGATGTTCAAAGATCACCTGTTTTGAGACTTTGCTTGCAAACTTCCCTTGCAGATAATGATCACCCGTTTTGACAAAGACCTATTCAGAAGACCTTGCAGACAAAGACCTATTCAAAGATCACCCATTTTGACAGACTTCCCTTGCAGACAAAGATCACCCGCCAGAGAGGTGCTGCCAGAGTTGGGTATGGCAAAAAATCCGCATCTAAGGGAGGCGATATGGAGTTGGGAGTCGGGAGTCGACATGGTAAGCAGAACCCTGATGTAAAAAAATATTTGTGTCCTTGTTTAATTGTTGTAGCCAGCGCCCTAGCTTACCATGTAGGTAAAATCCATACCAAAGCCATGGCCACACTGAAACGGGAGATCGAGGTTTCTATAGAAAGATCGCCGGAGCAAATTCTGCAGAAAAAACACGTCTCTATCCCTTTGAAAAAAAAAACCTATTCTGAAATACAAAACGTACATTTCCTTCTTTTTTTTTGAACTATGATCCAGTATCCCTCTTTTTCAAAAAAAAAAAATCTATTCCGGAATACAAAGTATAATCCTCAATACATTTCCCTCTTTTTTTTTCACCGTGATTTAGTATCCCTCTTTTTCGAAGTCGTCATGCATCTCTACAAAACAAACAAAAAACATCGCAAAGTTATTGAAAGCCGAGAAACCAACCAGGTAACTCTATAGGGCGGAAAACCTACTTTATGTTATTTTGTTTTTTCCTTCCGCTATTCCAAAATAGGAAGTGTATTTCAGAATACAAAAAGAGTTTGATATTTTTTTTTCCGTTTCTCTATTCTGAAATAGCAAATGTATTCCAGAATACAAAAAAAGTTTTACTTGTTTGAACACAATATCCTTTTTTCTCAAGACACGTGGAAAATCGGACATTTTTTGGCACTTTTGGATCAAAGAGCTTGATTAATCGTTGTTTTTTGTTTCATTTCGCTACTACGGAGTACAAACTATAATCCAGGACAAAAAAAGGTATTCCACTACTCGAGTTCTCTTTTCGCGAGTATTTTCATATTTTAGACAAAAAAAAATATACTACAAATTCAGTTACTACTTCATTTTTATTTTTGGTTAAAAGTTATGCTCTCTTAGAACAAGAGTTCTTTTTAAAAACACGCTTCAGGAAAATTCTAATTGGTTGCAAAAATGTCACTTTGGCACAGTCAATTCTCTCTTCGCACAAATTAGCTGTTTTTTGGTGGTGTTGGGGGGGATACAGCTTTTATGTTTTTTTTTTTCTTTTTTACCCCTCAATTTAGCCCTTAAAAAAAATCTTCACAGAATATTCCTTTTGGTCCCGTTTAGATGATTTGCTCTCGTTTAATGTGCAATCGTGTTGGTATCAAATGCGGTTTTAATAAATGCAATAAAAACAGGCTTCTTTTTACCTTTGACGCCCTCCACAATTGCTCTCAATATAACCAGCTGGTCTATGGTGGAATGTTTAGGTCTAAATCCAAAGAGAGAGAGAGAGAAATGAAATGAAATGAAAATGAAATGGTATTACGTCTTTGGAGACCTCTCAGGTCTATTAGACGTTATAATGAGTGTTAATATAAATCATTTGGGAAGTCCACATCAGAAGCTTCCATATCTCCCTCTTCCCAATCCTCATCACTCTCTATATCATTACATAATAAAGTTTGTAAATTTTTTACACACGATTATCTATGTTGTAGGACTTCAATGATAAAAGAACCAACAATATTAGCATCTAGTTAAACAGTTGGTGCAAGCTATTTACTGTTATACCATACCTTAATATCATCGTGTAAGCAGGGCATTGAACCATCACATGGTGCTCATCTTCCACATTACTCCTACATGCTTTACATGTTCTTCTTTCCCTAGGGATTTTTCCCCACCGTCCTGTTTCCATCTCTAGTCTGTGTGAACTGACTCTCAGCTGACTTATTGCATGCCTCTTACCCACCAAAATATCTTCCTACAAATATGCTGCTCGTGCCAACCTCGGATTCATATTCTGTTTGTACATGCTCATCTTAGACTGTGGGTTTAACCATATTTTTGCTTTAACTTTCTGTTTAATCCATTGTTGAATGTCTCCATCATGTCTTAGCGCTTACTCAATTGATATACCCCATCTAGTCAACCATTGTCGGACATCTGCATACCACCCATGATCATTACTCCGTTGCTCTATCAGGCCATGCTCATGTAACTCTGTAACAGGGAGTTAGCATCAAGATACAGAATCGGATCTGGTTCCGCTCTACTCCGAAGTTACCAGCCCAAGCCTCGGGCCAGCAAGGATTCCCATCCACAGCATCGGCCATAGGTACCAGGTTCTGGATTGCTTTGAATTATTTTGGACTGTTTGGTGTCCCAGTATTGCTCTTAGCATCGCGCCCTCACTGCCCTTGCGTAGACCCTCTTGATCTGCCTCTTTTTGGCTTTCTCTCTCTAGGGTTTACAGTCTCTCTCTAGACCCAAAACCCCAAACCCCAAAAGGTGCTGCACGCCTTTCACGAGTCCCCAAATTGGATTCTAAGCACCCTTTAGGCAGCCGGAGACCCACAAACTTTGGCCCCCAAAACCCCATTTGTCTTCCCTCGGCTTATCTACGCTTTGCCCGGTTCTGGCTCCTTTACCGCTGCCTTGTTCTCAGATGGCACGTAAGATCAAACGTATGGCCCGGGAGACCCGTAAGGAGAAGAATCTCATTCGCCTGCCTGAGCCAGTTCTGTCCCGGCCCTATGACCCCACGATTGCACCCTATCTTCAGGCAGCCCCATCATTCGGACCTCAGCGCCCTATACTGGCAGACCCAGACACGGCCCCAGACACGCAACCCGCTCCAGAACCATCTTTAGCTGCGGCTTTGACTAGGATGGATGCTTTCGATCCATTGTTTGCCTCAGATTTGTTGGTTGGAATCGCATACGATCAATCCACAGTCACACTCCTGAGCACATCGGCTCGGTTGCCCTTGGGAAGGCGGGTCCGGCTTCTAGAGATCTTTGCTTCTACGGTCGGCGGGAGCTGATTGAGTCGCGGCAGCGATCTTTGCACCCGTACCTCCACGGGGTAGTAGTGCGAGCATGTGGGCGCCATTTGCGCCCCGGCCGATGATACCACACCTGTGCCCACACGGCCGTCATCAGGGTTGTTTGCCCACTGCACAGGTCCCGCTTTCGCAGCCTGACCAGGCCACAGCGCGCCCATTAGCCCTGAACCTACGCATTGTGGGTTTAGAGGAAGCAAGCGACACTCCTGGGGCAGTTGAGGTGACCCGTTTCTTTTCAGAGGTGATGCACGTACATGCAGATGGCATTCTCTCGGCTTGTCGAAGTTGGGAGCAAAGACGCTACCGTCGTCCCCGTCATTTGCTAGTCAGTTTCAGGGATGCTTTATCTAGGCTGCACATCCTCCGCCATGGCAATCACTTGCAAGGGACCTCCTTCTCCGTCCAGGAAGATCTTACCCCAAGCCGCCTGACTCGTCGGACGGAAGGATGAATTATGTCGAAGTCCGCGAGGCTCGTGCCTCGCGGAACCGAAGTGGGTGTATAGAGGCGACGGGGCTATCATTCGGGATCACCGCCCTTGATCCATGGGTCGGGTAATGCGTGTAGCTGATTGGACTTCGAGATCTGCTAGGGCTTAGGCCCTTTTGTTTTGTTTTATTTTAGTATTGTGATTTGCTACGGGGCATAGTCCCCCGAGTTCTCTGTACTGGGGCTAGTCCCCACGTTTGATTGTGGCTTTGGCCTTTTTGGTTTGGTCACGGGGCTTGGTCCCCGAGTTTCAGTCTAGGCTTTTGCCCTCTCTTTTGTATTGGGTCCCATAACCCGATTGGGTTCCGCGGACGTTAAAAATTTCTTCCTTCCTTCCTTCTATGCGAGATCCTAGCATCATCTTGCTGTCTCAACCTTTTCACATATTTGATGCACCTCACGATTGCTTCTCCCTCCATTGGCACAAGGCCACATTCAGCTAGGAGCATTGGGAATGGAGTCTGCATTTTCACGCATGTTTCTTGTCTCAAGAATTTCTTTAGCACCTGCTCAATGTCCTCTCAAAGGCCTTTAGGCAGGCTGGGCCCCCAAATCTCACATCCATATATACAACCGTCTGTACAAGTACAAAAAAGAGCTTAATTTTCAGCTCCCATGCCCATAGGTGGATTTTTCTACTTTGGCTCTGTAGGGAATATAATGCCTTAAGCCCTCCCTCAATCCTCTGCGCTATGCATGCATTCCATCTGTGATTTCTATGTATAGTTAGGCCTAAATACTTATAAGAATCACAACTCTGTACCTCATTTCCATTATATTGAAAGCTGAATTCTTGTTTAAGTATCCCAAAAACCATGACCCTTGTCGTATCCAAATTTACCTCCATGATTGTCTTTAGAGTTATCAGATGGTCCAGGGTGGATCTTTTAGTTCGGAATCCTGCTTGGGTCTCTGCTCTCACATTCTCCTTCTCTGCCCACTGGCTAAGCTTTTCATCCATGATTGATGCAAATAACTTTGAGAATAAACTACTTACCATCAATGTACGATAGTTATTAGCATCTTGTAGATCTCCTCCTTTATAAATTGACACAACTCGATTGGTTTGCCATGCTTCTAGAAATCCTTCTGTCAACACTTTATTCAACATTTGCGTGACCACTTTGTATAGCTTATTATCTGCCCATTTTAGAAGCTCAGCTCCCATGCCTTGAGCATCCCGTGCCTTACCATTGGCTAGCCTATTAATTCCATCCATCACATCATGCTCAGTGATGATCAAATCAGACCTTCCTTTTCTGTCATTTTCTATCCCCTGCATATGGTATAACGAGCATACTGTTTCTATAGATCTTCTGCTGCAAGAGGAACAGTAGCTGGTTTAGTTGATTTCAACTTACTCCAAAATATCTTTGGCTCTTTTAGATATTCCTTACCAGCTCCTCTTGCTTTTTCTTAAGATAGATTCGCTTCTTTCTTCTGATAAGCTTTCTCAAATCCTTTGTTAATTGCCGTTTCTGTTCCCCTTTTGTCCGTCACACTCTATTTTTCATGTCTCTGCATTCATGATCATACCATGAATTGCACTTGAGCCCTTTAAGGATTCTTTGTGGTACAAAATATTTTTCCACAGATTCCAGCAAAATCATTGTGATTGTGTCATTTAATTGGGTTATTTCAGCTGGCCAAATCAACCCTTGGCTTCTCCTTTCCGTCTCTTGTCTATAAAGGCTCCCTTTCTGGAGATCAAAGCGCATCTTTTCTACTATTTTAGGCTGCACAATTTCTGGCATCGGACAAGAAATTGCGAACATCATTAGTGCATGATCAGACTCATGTCTTTCTTCCATCACAACAAAATTTTGGATATATTTGCTTGTGGCTTCACTACAAATCAAATAATCCACAACACTCCTTTGTCTACACGTACGTCCGCCTGAGTTTAGGAATCTAGCAATGCCATTAATTATAAGTAAGTTTGAATTGTTGCACAAATTCAACAGATATCTCCTTGTTTTTATCATTGTATTATCAGCCGAAGATCTTTTCCATCCATTCATCTCCAGTATTTGGTCATCCTCTGTCTCTAGCCATAACGGGTCTTCACCATCCACATATTTAGTAGATTGAGTGCTAGCTGTAGGGCTATTGAAGTCCCCAGTTACAATAACATTTTCCTTTTCCTGATGCTTCATCATATCTTGCTCTAGATTATAAAATGGGTCATCACTACTGACATCTGCTGCATTTGTATAAGCTTGCATATGACGTGGAGCAAAAATAGCATATCGCCATATATATTGTGTCTAACCCCCCTTTCACTTTCAACCATAGAAATTGATTATTGGTATCCTTCTTGACCCCCTCAACCATATGATTGTATTCAGTTCTCACATAGCAATCAACACCCCCGTTCCCACAATCACCTTGCTTGAATCTTGGATTTCTAACAGAGTAGATATTTTGAAAGTGATCAATCTCTGGCAGTGCAAATAAATTGTGCTCTTTGGTTTCAACAAAACAAATCATATCGATTTCTTCCAGTAAATCTTCCATGCTAAGAACTTCATCGATCGTTAACCAATTAATCCATATTGCTACCTTGAAGGTCCCCAACATCCCCTATTCTTCAATGATGGCCTTTCCCTTTTTCCAAGTGACTTTTTTATTGTTGGCTTTGCTTCTCTGACTCTTTCCAGGTCTTGTTTTTTGGCTAGCATTTGATCTTTAGTTAGGTCTTCATTCACCCAAATAAACTTCCCATTCAGCTTGTTCCTGTTTTTCAAGATTGCAAGTCTGGCCTCCCTATTATGAAAATGAACTACAATATGTCTTGTACCTGTGTCTCTTTTTCCAATGTGGAATGCCTCTATTATTCTCGAATCTTGAACATTTAGATTCTCTGTAAAAAATACTTCCACAGCAGCCTTCGTGTTCTCATTTGCATTTTCAGTTAGCCCAACAATTCTCGAGTTCAGAGACCTTTGACATTTTTCCTACTCCTCAACATATTCCTGGAATTGCATTTTTAGAGGCATAACATCCTCAGAAGATTCACTGCTGGTGCACATTACGTTTGAATGTTGTTCATGTCCTTTTTGACATCGTCTATTTCTGCCCTCATAGTATCAAGTTTCTCTATAGCCTGGGTGGTTGCTCCATGATTGGGTTTTAATTTGTTCCAGTTCTTTCCTCATTTGGATCAAATTTTTGGTAGTTTCAACTTTCATCTTTTCCAATTCCGGTGAAGCTGGGCAATCATGGTATCTTTCATTTCTTTTAGCAATTCCTGCATCATATTAGTGGCAAATTCTTGCATGAATGATTTCTTGAAGTCATTAAGCATAGCCTTCATGGTAGCGACTAAAATAGTTTCTGCCCATGCATGTTTAGAATCCGATTTTTCACTTTCATCTTCATTATCTGAGTCGGCTGGTATTGAGTTTTCGGATGACACCTCGTCATCCTCTACTGCCAGAGATTCAGCTTTTTTATTTCGTTTATCTCTGTCCAGTTTAACCTTGGAAGTCTCTGCACTATCTGATGCTGCCAAAGATGACTTTTTTATTTTTTCTTCCCCAGTATTAGTCTTGGCTGTGCCACTGCAAGTTTTGGTTCTTACAATTTTTCCATCAGGAACAACCAATGCTGTTGACCCCTCAGGATGTGAGCGCTGAGACTAGCGCCTAGGGTTCCGCTTTGTATAAAGATATGAGAGAGAGAGAGAGAGAGAGAGAGAGAGAGAGAGAGAGAGAGAGAGAGAGAGAGAGAGAGAGAGAGAGAGAGAGAGAGAGAGAGAGAGAGAGAGAGAGAGAGAGAGAGAGAGAGAGAGAGAGAGAGAGAGAGAGATGAAATGAAATATTTATTATATACGTCTGCAGACCACCAGGTCTATGAGATGTTCAACAAGTACATTCAACATTATAGAAAATATCATCTAATGCATCTTCAGATAGTAATGCATTAGCCTCCTCTCCCAAATCTCCAATAAATTATGACCAATTTTCTCCCTCATATTTATAACATCTCTTATCCTTATAAGTTTACCTTCCAAATTTAAAAACTCCAACGAAGTTAACACTGAGATATTGTACCTGCTTGGATGTTGGGCATCTCAAAAGCACATGTCATTCATGCTCCACTTCTTGCATATTACAATTTTTACATAGCCTCATTTCATGCGGAATATCCCCCCATCTACCAACTTCCACCCCAAGTCTAAAGAGAGAAATGAAATGAAATGAAATTGTATTATTACATCTGTGAGACTGCCAGGTCTATAAGACGTTCAAATCTATACATCATCATGTATAAAAAAGATCGTCTAATGCATCATCAGTAAGTAATGCATTAACCCCTCCCATCTCCTCCTCATCCATTTCCTTTACCTCCATTCTTTTTAGGCATCCCTCTCTGTAACCCATGATTTCAAGTATGTATGCCCCAATATGGACACCTGGAAGATCAAAGAAATCAACAAGTGTATAAGCTTGCATACCATGCTTAACGCGGAAGTCAATGTATGCTCGACAATGGAGAAGCACATGTGCTTCGTCCTCAAGTGCCCCAGTATCACATAACTTGCATGATCTAAGCTCATGTGGGACATCATTCCACCTGCCTATCTCAACCCCTAGCCCGTGCGAGCTCAGTCTCATTCTGCATATGGCTTGTCTATATCTAACTGAGATATTTTCTTGAAGGTAACTGGCTCCCTTTAACATAGGGTTGATGTGATTCCTCTAAAACTCCTTCTTAACTGCACCTTTTCTCCAGCGGTCTGCCCTCTGTGCGCCGCCCTGTGCCCTCCAGCGCCGCCCTGTGCGCCTAAGCTCTGAAGCCCTTGAGGCCATGCTCATGTAACTCCGTACCAGAGAGTTAGCATCAAGATCTAGAATCGGAGCTGGTCCAGCCAAGATTTCCATCCACAGCATCGGCCGTAGGTACCAAGTTTTGGATTGCTTTGAATTGTTTTGGACTGTTTTGGGTCCCACTATTGCTCTCAACATCGCGCCCTCACTGCCCTTGGATAGACCCCCTTGATTTGCCCCTTTCTGGCTTTCTCTCTCTAGGGTTTACAATCTCTCTCTAGCCCCGAAAACCCCAAACGCCCAAAAGGTGCTCTGCCTGCCTTTCTGAGTCCCCAAATTGGATTCTAAGCACCTTCTAGGTAGCCAGAGACCCGTCCAACCTTGGCATCCTTTAACGTTGCCTTGTTCTCAGCATGGCCCGTAAGATCAAACGTATGGCCCGGGAGACCCGTAAGGAGAAGAATTTCATTCGGCTACCTGAGCCAGTCCCGCCCCGGCCCTATGACCCCATGATTGCGCCCTACCTTCGGACAGCCCCATCATTTGGGCCCCAGCGCCCTCTTCTGGCACCACCAGTCCCCGATGCCTCTTTAGCTGCGACTTTGGACATCCTTGATGCTCAGCTCCAGTGCTTGCCTCCGGGGGTACTTGATGGGATCCACACGGTCCGTGCCCAGCGCCACTCTCAAGGCGTACGCCCGATTGCCCTTTGGCGGCCGGGTCGATTACTAGAATTCTTTGCTACGGTTGCGTGGGGGCACGGCCCGGCCGGTTCGATGGTGGGTCACCGGCCGGCTGCTGAGGGCCCTCCCATGCAGGCGAGTGGTGCGCCTATGACCCACCGACGGTCTCCATGTGCGCACGGCCTCCTCCGGAGGATTTGCCGCCCCCCTGTCAGCCGCGTCGAGGTCCCGCTCCCCGTCTTTGGGTGCGGCCCACCACTCACTCACCGCCCCTTTCTGCGCATTGTGGGCCTTATGAGAGGCGGGTGATTTGACCCCCACAGGCGGCCTCTTTTTTTTGCTCGGGAGATGCACATCCATGCCGACGGCATCCTTTCAATCTGCCGGGTGGGGAGCGGGATGTCCCGACCGCCCCGCCATCTCTTGGTTTGCTTTCAAAATGCTCTTTCCAGCCGCACGTCTTGCGACATGGCAATCATTTGAAGGGGACCACCTTCGGTCGCGAGAAGAGATCGACCGGTGCAGCTCTGCGCAGACGGAAGAGGAATTGTGCCGTCCGCGTGAGGCCCGCTGCCAGCAGTAAAATGGGCAAAGGTGTCTGAGGCGGTCGAGCTATCATTAGGGATCAATGGCCCGATCCACAGGCGATCTTGGTCTAGCCACGGGTTTTGAGTGATAACGGGCTTTGTCCCCATGTTTTGTTGTAACGGGGCTTCGTCCCCATGTTTTGATTGGTTTTTGCTTGGGCTTCGGCCCACGGTTCTGGTGGGGCTTCCGCCCCCTTTGTTTGTTCTGGTCCCATAGCCCGATTGGGCTCCGTGGACGTTAAAAGTCTCTTCCTTCCTTCCTTCCAGCACACACGTGTGACATTTTTTTTTTGAAGCCACACGTGTGACATTTCTCCTAACCCACCCTCGAATATCATCTTTATACATCCCCAGATCATCCATATACATCCCCCACCTGGCTAGCCAAAGTTCTATGTCTGCAAACCACCCCTTTATATGCGTCTCCTCCAGATTCAAGCGTGGGAGGCTATCATCAGGCATAATATAAAGGACTTTATACACATAATGGAGAGTCCTGCAAAGTGCTTCAGCTTCCAGGGAAAACATTCCACACTCCACTAAAAGCATATCATAAGGCGTTTGCATTTTGATGCCAAGTTTCGATCGAAAAAATCTTTTCTGTATTTTCCCAATTTTCTTCCATCTGAGGGAGAGAGAGAGGCAGTCCAGAGAGAGGGTATGTTGGAGCCTAGATGGCATGTTTGAGCCACCTTGGCATGTCAGAGCCTTATGGCATGAGCCACCTTCATGTTCGAGCCTATGTGGCATGTTTGAGCCACCTTGGCATGTTGGAACCGACGTGGCATATTTGAGCCTAGGTGACATGTTGGATCCTAGGTGGCATGTTGGAGCCCACGTGGCATGTTTGAGCCTAGGTGGCATGTTGGAGCCTAGGTGGCGTGCTTGAGCCACCTTAGCATGTTTTAGCGTAGGTGGCATGCTGGAGCCTGCATGGCATGTTTGAGCCACCTTGGCATGTTAGAGCTTAGGTGTTATGTTTGAGCCACCTTGGCATGTTGGAGCCTAGATGGCGTGCTTGAGCCACCTTGGCATGTTTGAGCCTAGGTGGCAAGTTAGAGCCGCGTGGCATGTTTGAGCCTAGGTGGCATGTTGGAGCCGAGGTGGCATGTTTGAGCATCTTGGCATGTGTCACCTTGGCATGTTTGAGCCTAGGTGGCATATTGGTGGCCGCGTGGCATGTTTGAATCACTGTTTTAGCCTAGGTGGCATGTTGGAGCCCAGGTGGCATGTTTAATCCACCTTGACATGTTGGTAAGGGATAAAATAGAGAAAACTTCACGAACTTAAAGAGTTGGCTCCCTTCCCCAAGTCGAACAAGGCCAGGGTTTTGTGTAGTTGCCTCACCAGAAGGGAGAGGCCAGATCCCAAGAGATGGATCTCAGAATGGTTGCACGAGGCAACCTTTCCTCACATCACTCTTTGGGGAGGCCGTATACTAATGCCCCCCCTTCCGGAGCTCGGTTCCCAGATCTGACCGTTGAATCCTCTGTCCAAGCAACCTGCTTTGAGTAGGTCCTAAAAAATCCAAGATCGGTCCGAAAGAACTTAACAAACCACGAAGTGTCCTACATGCGACCATGTAGAAATCCAAGTGTTTTCTCATTCGGGCAGTGCAAAGGCTCCAGAATGGCGATCTCGCTTTGTCATATCGTCCGAAATGATAAAATTACCCTAGGGACCAAGTTACATAGTCAGTTTTGGCAACGAAAGAAACACGAACACTCTATATGGCAGTATTCCACAGCCACCTCCTAGGCCAATTGACTACGAATGTGTTGGATATGAGCTAAGGGATACTCTTCTACCCATGAAACAACAAAAATTTTAGTGGCCCCGGCGGGCCATTTGGCCACAAATTATAGGTTCAGACAAAATGCGACGGCCGGCTTGAGTAGGATGCCTTACCCTTGGACTACTTGCAGATTCGCGGCACTTTATTGCCTATTATGACATTAAAATGGCCAATTAGATGTTTGCTAATTAAAATGGTATCGGTCCCAAGTGAGAACTAGATATGCTTATGGAATGGACATTTAGGCCACTTGGCCAAATCCTATAATGCCTTAAGTTCGCCAAATCTTAAGTCATTTAGAGGCCCCCTCATAAATTCGTCACTTATGGGGGGCCAACATTATTAGAAATTTTTATTTCTAAATATATCTACCAACTAAGAATAATCTCGCTCTTTTGGAAAATCAAATGTCGAGGCACTTTTCAATCCTCTTTACGAAGACTCCGGCATCCGATTTTCGATTCTCCCTACCAGCAATCTGTGCATTATTGAAATACATGGGGTATGAATTCAAACTCATACAATATGTAACTTAAACACATTTATATAGGGTAGTGACTTCTTTATGTTTGGGCAACTAACACTATATTTCATAAGCATCTAGCTAAAAATCACCATTTGAGCTACACATTACTAGATATTTGGCTGCCACATTAGAAAAAAATAGGAAAAATGGCAAGTTCAGGCTACACTTTTGGGGGCATATTTTACAAGGAATGGCCAATTCATTATACTTATACAAAATTATAGGTCCCTTAAAATTTTCCTGCCATGAAACTTGGTCTCCAAGGTAATAACGATGTTCTAAGCCCATTGGAAGAGTCAATTCACAGTTCCGGAGTGCGGGAGTTGCCCGTTCGTTGCCAAGGTCATAGGGAGAGGACATTTGGGACAAGCTGCTTTCGGAAGGTTTTAAGGGTCCTCTTCTGGCGTCAATACCCTCCCTCTACCTAACAACACTATGCATGATTCTGGTTGAATCTTACTAGAATATGGCTTTCGAAACATAAACCCTGTGTATTGCTAGGTTATTGAAGGATTTACGTTATGGAGTTCGAGTTTTGGTCGTTTGCACTTGGGACATGGTCGAGAAGTTGCAAGTGAAGACGCGAAGCAATAGGAACTGACGGCATAGGATTTGGATATATCCTCCTTCCCCTGTGGCATTGTATATAGATTATTATTAATAGAAGCATCCAAAAGAGTAGGAATTATTGACCTTGTCATAAAGTCTAATGCATCCTGCAAGATTTGATCATATGGCTTGTCTTCCTCTCCCATGCCCACTGAATCATTTTGGGATACGTGTATACAAGATAACACTTCTCGAATGTGTTAGTTCATACACAAGCTTTGATATGGATATGGTGTGTTAGAACCTCCAGGTTTCTTAAGGGAACCAATCTTTGTACGAAATCATGCAAAAATGCATCAATTTTACATTAGGATCCCTAAAGCAAAAGGAGGTAGTTGCACTCATATCTGAATATCTCTAGCTGTGGTGATCTTCTTCAAATGATTTTTGGAGAAGCAGCCAGAGAAACATTGAGGTGAGAGGAGGAAAAAAATTTAGTTCAATTTGGATCTGGAATGTCTGAGAAAATCGGGTTCAAATTTAGAAGAACATTTGGCCAGTGCACTTTCTTGAGACAAAAAAAGGCCTGCACATGCAAAAGATGATATCTCAAGTTCTACTAAACATTTTGGTTGATTTCTGAAATGGCTATCAGAGAAAAGTTGTAGGAACATGTGGGAAAAAACTGGGCCTGATTTGAAACCATGACGATGGAGAAAAACGAGTTCAAAGTGGATCAAAAATTCTGTCAGTGAACTATTAGAGAAAACCAGCAAGCAGATTTTTTGGATCTCAAGCTTTATAAGGGTTTTTTGCATGATTTCAACTAGCACAGGTCTGAATATGACCTAAAATCATGTGCGGAATATAAAATTATAGTTTGGATCATCAAAAGTGTCTCTGTAATAAGTTATCATGAGAAGTATCTCTGTTATTACAGAGACACTTGTGATGATCCAAACTATAATTTGTATTTTGTACATGGTCTTAGGCCCTATTCAGACCTATACCAGTTGCAATCATGCAAAAAGCCTTTAGAAAGCTCGAGATCCAAAAATCTGCTTGCTAGTTTTCTGTGATAGTTCATTGCCAAAATTTTTGATCCACTTTGAACTCGTTTTTCTCCATCATCCTAGTTTCAAACCAGGCCCACTTTTTTCCTCCATATTCTTACAGCTTTTCTCTAATAGTAATTTCAAAAATAATCCAAAAATGTTTAGTAGAACTCGAGATATCATCATTTGAGTGTGCGGACCTTTTTTCGTCTCACGGAGCTTAGGTGGCGTGTTTGATCCATCTTGGCATATTGGAGCCCAAGTGGCATGGTTGAGCACCTTGGCATGTTGGAGCCTAGGTGGCATGTTTGAGCACCCTAGGCATGTTGGAGCCTAGGTGGCATGTTGGAGCCCACGTGGCATTTTTGAGCCACATTGGCACATTAGAGCCCACGTGGCATATTGGAGCCAACCAAGTGGCCTGGTAGATCCTAGGGGCACAACGTTTGAACCAGAAAAAAGAACACATGAAATCAATTAAACTTATGATAAATATTTTATTAGAAATGGCATTTTTAGGCCATTAATGTTTGAATTGGATTTTTGGAGTCACCTTGGCATGTTGGAGCCTAGATAGCGTGTTTGAGCCATCTTGGCATGTTGGAGCTCACGCGACATGTTTAAGCCACCTTGGCATGTTGGAGCCTAGGTGGTATGTTTGAGCCATCTTGGCATGTTGGAGCTTACGTGGCATGTTAGAGCCCATGTAGAATGTTAGAGCGCACGTGGCATGTTTGAGCCAAATTGGGTGGCATGTTTGAGCCTAGGTGGCATGTTGGAGTCTACATGGCATGTTTGAAACAGGGTGGCATGTTGGAGCCTATGTGGCATATTCTTTAAAACAACATTTCAAGCATAGAATAAAATAACATATGTTTTTCTGTAACAGTTCACTGACAGAAGTTTTGATCCACTTTGAACTCATTTTTCTCCATCATCCCAGTTCCCAATCGGGCCAAGTTTTTTTCCATATGTCCCGATTGGGTTCCGCGGACGTTAAAAATTTCTTCCTTCCTTCCTTCCTATAACCTTTCTCTGATAGAGATTTGGAAAATAATCCAAAAATGTTGAGTAAACTCGAGATATCATCATTTGAGTGTGCAAACCTTGTTTTGTCTCAGGGAGTGCACTTCCATTTTTTTTTCCCCCAATTTTGAACCCTATTTTCTCAGTTGTCCCATATTCAAATTGAGCCAATTTTCTTCCTACATCTCACCACAACTTTTCTTTTATTGTTTCTCCGAAAATCATTTATAAAAGATCAGCACAGCTCGAGATATTCAGATCTGAGTGCAACTACCTCATTTTGCTTTAGGGATCCTAATGTAATTGATGCCATTTTGAAAGTTTTGCACAAAGATTGGTTGCCTTAAGCAACTTGGAGGTTCTAACCAAGTAGAATCTACTGAGGTTGATCCAAATGCCAGGTTTCAAGTCAACACGTGGCGATGGATGGGCGACTTCCCCATCCATGGAGGGTAATTGGGTCTCATAGACTTGTTAGTCCTCATGGATATTAATGTTCAATTCAAGTCAATTCAATTTGGGATCTTCATATGCCTTTGCTAAGCATGAGGACATTTTGACACAGTGCATGTAATGACAACATGGATACTTCATGGCGAGTCATATGGATGAGAGTAGGGCAATGATTGTATGGAGGTGCTTACAAAATTATCTATAAAGAACCTTAAGAAATCACACCACTTTAGAGAAACATACTTTCTAAAAAGACACATCCTTAAAACTACTTATAAACCATACCTCAAAAAACTACACCTTCTTTAAAACAACACCACAAAAAACAAAAACCACAGTTTTTTTAAGAAAAAACATACCTCCTTAAAAAACCACACCTCTTAAAAAACAAAAACCACAGCTCCTTAAAAAAACAACAGTGGACGTTTTCCGTCCACTTAAAAAACATCATCATCAATCAGTAAAATCACACCTCCACAGATCCACATGTAGGTTTTCTTCTGATCTCTGACCTAGAAAAACTAGAGTTTTTAACAATGGACCACAACTTGGGATCAGCGTGCTACTCCGGGTTGCATCTCCCCAGTCCGATGAGGTAGGAAGGGTTGTATCTCCCATTCCTGGAAGATAATAGCTCGATAGGGGCCTAGAGGATCGTGGCGACACACGTCCTTATCCGTCTGAACACCCCAAAACAAGAGCCAGGCCAACACCTGCAACTCCTGAGGATCAGGGTGACACCATCGACGCAGGAAGTGTCAGAGTCATACGCGGCCCTCTCAAAGTGAACGGCTATAAGCCTAGCCCACTCCAAGTCCCTCGCTTAGCAGGGACTTCCTCTATCTTGCCACTGACTCTGTTATGTGGTGACCAGTCACTCCATAGCCTCCTTAGCCTAGTGGGCTCTATGCACAGGCCGCATATAATAGGAATTAAAGGATCTAAACTAGAAGCATCATCTAAACAAGGCTACTAGGTCTCTATCCCCCTTCCCAATACAAGGGGTGCAAACATAATCAATTAACATCATATATCCACATAACATAATAAATAATGAGAATAATATCTAATCCTGGTCACATGCATCTAACTTGCAATTAGGGTTCATTGATTATGGTTCGAGATCCAAACTGAAGGTTCTAGAATGGCTCTACTAGAGATACAAAATGCTAACTCATCTGGAATCCTAATTTCCAGATGATCTACCAAGGAAACTACTCCAAACACCAGCTCCGGAGGAACCTCCACGCGCTCCTGGTGTCTCCATCACTCTGCGAGTGGTTAGAAGTAGCTCCCACTCCTTCTGACGTGTACATGCTCATGGGGCTGCTGAGCTATGCTATGCTGCAGTAGACGATTCTCAAAATGGAGTTTCAAGTGCGAATAAGGTTTCGAGACTATTGGAGCCAGAAAATGGCCTAGGGTTAGGGTTTGGCCATTAGTAGGTTAGGATTGCCATGTCATGGCATGTGGCTCCAATAGCGTGCATCCATGTGGTTGCCAATGGGATGGAGCCATGTGGAACTGGTTCCGTACCTAAGGTTGGCTAAGTCATGTATAATGACTTAGCCATGTTTCTTTCTCCACACTAAGGTATACAAGGCTACTAAAGTAGGCTTGTATGGTGATGTGGCCTAAAATATACGTAATTGGGTCCTCGCACGCTACGGGTGGCATAAATGACGCCATTTTTAGCCCGAAATAATAGCGCTAATTAAGGGGGTTTAACTGAATTTTTAAATTTTATTTTAGCACTAAATCCCGCCCATGGGATCCTAAACCGTCGAACCTTTCCCCTTTTCCTACTTTCTTGGAGTTTCTTGGATCGGATTCAGAAACATAGCTGCTCCCCATCGAGATCCCTGTACTCTGCTTGGTTAACTGGCCGGATCAAATTGCTGTGACTGTACTGCTCCTACAGCAGTAATTATCGAAATCCGTTATTTGTACCATTCTAAACAATTGCCAGTCATTAGATTCAACAAAATCCCCAATCGAGATCCCATTTCCCTGCTTGGTTAACTGGTCAGAGTAAATTGCTGTGACTGTGCTGCTTCCACAGCAGTAATTATCGAATTCGGTTATTTGTACCATTCTAAACAATCGATTACCAGACTTTCGAGATCCCATTACCCTGCTTTGTAAAAAGCTCGGATCAAATTGCTCATCTGAACAATTTCCCAGACTCAAGAAAAGTTGTTTTAGTGGTAAGCATCTAATCTTTGTTGACAAATCTTTAGAAATGGTAAATAATGTGGAAATGGTTTCATTCTATTATATTTCATGCTTCTATATTGAAGACAAAGGTTAATGTAGCAGGTGTGGAGGATTGCATTCCAGGTGTGGAGAATTTTTTGGGCTTGGTATCAGCGGAAAGTACAGCTTAGTAATGTTTGGTCGTGCAAGTTCAGTAGTTGATGCTAACGAGTTTAGCATTTGGTACTATGTTTGCAGACAATCAGTTAGCAAATTATGCTTACAGGTTATATTGGTGCTATGTTTCGCAGGCAGTACTTGCTAGTTAACATGTGCTGTGTACCCGAGTTACTTAGTGATTTCGTGCTATGTTTGCAGGCAGCATTTGCTAAGTAGCAGGTTACATTAAGAACGCGAATTTTGTGCTAGACTTGCAGGCTCAAATTGTTATTAGCAGCGGTTGCTAAGAAGATGAAGTTCAGTGCTAAGTTAGAAAGAGTTAGCTGCTATTTAGCATGACATGCTAAGCATTTGCTATTTTGCAGACAGTAGGCCCAAGGTAATTGGTATTCATGACAATTAGTAATTATTTGGAAAAAGTAGCAGTTCATTGCTAAGCTCTTATAGTACTATTCAGGATACTTAGTGCTACGATTTGGATTGGTTTAGTTTTTTGCAGACACAATGAAGAAAATTCCAGTGATATATAATTTCAAAGCTGGTGCAGGGATAGAATGGCAACAAAAAAAACTCAACCTAAAGTGACCATAGATGAAGAGGAAGCAAGGAGGATGTTTGACACATCTGTGTTGCCTTCTGAGGGCATGACCTCTTCAGATGTAAGAAAGGCAGATGTGGCTGAAGATGAGATAAGCAAAATATTTGGCTGTGTAAAACTGGTGGGTACCAAGCAAATTTATAAGTCTAGTCGAATGAATCCACTATTTGTGGATTAGTTTATGAACATCTACAAAAGATGTTACCAAAGAACTGATGTTTGTGTTGGAGAGATTGGGAAGTTTTTTGCACGGACATTCACTTTGCATGTGAGAGGACAAAAGATTAACTGCCAGTCATTTGTGGTTAAAACGAAGAAAAGTGTTACAGCTAAGGTTGAGAAAGAAGATGAGTATGAGTCCTCATTTCCTCATACAAACGTTGTTGGTTGTGTAGTGGACTATTCTGTCATCAACTCCTTGATTGCTGGCTTAGATAAGCAGAAGGATGACTTGAATGTTAGAGTTAAAAGTGCAGCCAGTGAAATGAAGGAAAAAAGAAAGTTGTGGAAGAAGTGTAGTTACGAGGTGGATGCTGCAAAACAGCAAATTGAAGCAGCAAAGGCCAGGTGTGAGCACTCCAGTGTCATTACATTCTTGTCGTCAATGCTGGTTTCCAAGGAAAAGGAACTTTTGGAGGCGACAACAGCATACAAGAGTATGGAGGAAATTCACAAATGGGTAATTGCTAATGACCTTTGCAATTACATAGTGCTCAATAATTTTTCTTTCTGCTTCATCATTCTTATTATTTTTAAACAGGCGGAAGACGAAGAACATAGACTCCAACCAAGGCTGGAGAAGTTGAAAGAAATAGCTTCATCTCTAAATAAGATGTCTGGACTGGAACTCAACCTTCCATTTTTGGAACATCCAAAATTCTCTACCATAGCATTTGCAAAATTACAAAGTTGTTCTTTCTGTACATATGCCTATGACCCACTTTGTGTCTCAGCCATTGTTTCACATTGCATGCACAGTTTTCATTCAATTTGCGCTTACATATGTTTCTCAAAGAGATCAACTTGTCCCTCTTGTGAGAGCCAGATGCCTCATAATTGGTTCAGGTCCATTGGACTTCCATGTAGATCTGCACTGGAATCTGCTCCCAATTATAGTGCAGTGCAGTCCATTGAATGCACTCAAGATCCATCATTAAGCACATCTGCTGACTTGGAGGAGCCTGATATAATTATGCAATCCATTGAAGATTGCACTTTATTATCTTCCACAAGCCCAAACTTGAAGAGAGACAATGCTGAACAAAGTAATAGTTGTAAAAGACTGAAAAGTAAGTTATTCTTGTGAAGTATAACTACTTTGGATTTTTCTTCTATAAGTACTTATTTAGTTTGATAATTTGAATGATGCAGGCTCAAGTTTGGATATTTCAAACTCTATAGTTGACATTTCTAACAGAATTGAAGACAATGCTGTGCAAGTAATAGATGAAGAATGTGAAGCAGTGTTGAAGAATATAGATGATTATGTTTCCAATTTGGACAAACGTGCTGATATTGTGGAGAAGATAGATTTGGCATCAGTTGGAGAATCTCCTTCTAAGAATAATTCCAAGCAGGTTTCCTCCAGCAAATGAGCTCCATCCAAATCAATAACTAAGAAACTAAGGTGATTCTAGTGTGTTTCTTTCTGCCCGTTGTACTGATATAATTTCTCTAATAGTTGTCATTGCACAGTGCTAGTGTTGTTGGCAAGAAGCTTTTGGTTATTGAGCCAGAGGATTTCCTGTACAAGGTTTTCAAAAAGGATAAAGCAGTACCTGATGTGGTGGAAAGTGTCCAACTTCTTCCATCAAGAAAAGAGGTTCTTGCTATCAGGCCAGGGGCAGTGCAGTTCATGCAATTCGTCACCGAACATTTTGATGTTGGTATATGGTCTTCCAATCACTCAGTGATTAGCTGCCCGAGGTCTTTCATTCCTCAGTCCTTAGTGGATAAGTTTCTTTTCAAATGGATGGTGCATCCTTTGAAAATGAAAGGATGAACTTCTTGCTACATCAAAAAACTCACAAAAGTTTATGAGAAATGTCCAGAATTTAGCATGAGGACAACTTTGCTGATTGATCCTTACAGGTACGTGAATTTTAAGAATAATGCAGATTCCTGCATCACACCAAGGTCCTTCGTGCCTGACATAAATGACGGTGATTACCTGTTGAAGACTATGGTACCTTACTTGGAGAAGCTAATAACAGAAGTGAACGTAATTGCTTATGTACAGAGGTCTGTGCATTTTCGAAATCAGTATGATGAGAAACGCACAAGGTACTAAAGACCATGGACTTGTCTTAAACTGTTGTATGTTTTTTTAATATTAGATCCCTTTTTTATTGTCATTTGATTTGATGTTTATCAACACCACAAACGTTTAAAGAACTTTATAATTCTCTGGTATGCAGTTCCCGTTATAATGGGCTCAAATATCCCGCATGCTTTGGCCACAAAATATCACCAAAACAGCAACCTCAAAATTAGCACAAACCTAACACAAAGTTAGCAATATCCCACATGCATATATCACAAAATTCGTGCGCATATATAAATAGTTTTTTGCTGCTTCATTGAAGAGTGTGGATAGAGATTAGATGATGAAAAGTTATGGCTCTCTGGCTTGTAATCTTCAGTTACAGGCCATAGTGTCATGACGTCTCAAGATGTAATCCTCGTCCACCCTTTTTTTTAGTAATGGCCTCAAAAATCCCACATGCATTCAATGTTCCACATGTTACCAAATCAACAATTGCCAAATCAACAAATGCCAAATGAATGGATTATGTTAAGGCATATTGTGTACCTATATTGTGTTTGGTAAAGCGTGAGTCAACAATTTTAAAGTCAACAAGTGTGAATCACCCCCAAGCATTTGATAAAGCCCACTGTCAACAATTTTGACCTATGATATTCTATGCATTATGTTAAGGCATAAATTGTGTAAGTCAATAACTTTCAAGTCAAGAAGTGTGAATCACCCCCAAGCAAATGTTTGACTTTTATTGACCAACACGCTTTGGTAAAGCGTGAGTCAATAATTTTCAAGTCAACAAGTGTGAATCACCCCCAAGCATTTGGTAAAGCATAAGTCAACAATTTTGACCTATGCTATTCTATGCATTATGTTAAGGCATATTGTGTAAGACAACAATTTTCAAGTCAACAAGTGTGAATCACCCCCTTTGTTACATCACTTTCATTGACCAACATGTTTGGTGAAGCGTAAGTCAACAATTTTGAAGTCAACAAGCAATTTACACTAACTAATTATAATTACAATTACTAAACAAGTGCCAAGCCAACATAAGATGATTGGTGTCCAAAAAAGAATGGCCATTTCAGGATAGAGATTTTTTTTTTTTAATGTTTTAGAAAATAAAACTACGGTCATTTCGAGGTAATTATTCGTATCCTACTAAATCATTACGATTAAGATACTAATGGTACGAAATCCTAAAATCGTAGCCTACGAAATTAATTTCACGCCAGCCTTTATAGGCTATGGTCGTGAGGGAGAAGCATCGTCCAATTCTCCCAAACAGAATGCCGAAGCGCTGCCGCTCTCCTTCTCGCTCTGCTTCCCCTTGCCCTGGCCCTTCCAAGCGCCGGGCCTTGCTTTCCTTACCTTTGGCACAGGTCCTCGCCAGTTATGGCATAGGATCTTGGACAAATTTTCCTTTGCAGGAGCCCGATGTTGAAACCAATTCTGTCCAGAATTCTTTTGAGAGCCCCGAGCCTGAAACCTCCTCTTCTAAAAGCTCCTCTTCTGAAAGCTCTGAAGACTCTCTTTCTGAGCTTTCAGAAGAGGTGGATTCCTCCAATTTTGATTCCTCTGATGCAGATTCTTCCGAGGAGCAGATTGATTCAGAAGATAACAACTGGAGCGAACATGAGACCAGCGAAGAAGAAGACCCGGACGAAGAAGAAGACCCGGACGAAGAAGAAGAAATATTTTTGGAATTTCAAAATTGGCTGGAGAGTAAGTAGCATGCAATTCAAATTTTTGCTTTCTTTTATTACAGGCTTTCTAACTTTCGAAACTTTTCTCACAGATGAAGCTTGAAGTCCCGGCAGCTCAAAAAGCCACCTTTTGTTTTTTTTTTCTTTTGATCAAGTTCAGAAACAGGCCGTTTGTGCCTTTGTAATTTTTTGAAAAAACAGATGCTATAGGCCTTAGTGCCTTTCTTTGTAATGGCCTTAGTGCCTTTCTTTGATCTCACCCTTCTGTGAAACAGGCCTTAGTGCCTTTGAAATGTAATGGCTGCGCCGACCCCTGTAACACAGGCCTTAGTGCCTTTTGTAATATATGATGGCCTTAGTGCCTTTTTTAATATATGATGGCCTTGTGCCTTTCTGAAGTATTCTGGTATTTTCTGTTTTAATCAATTGGTTTTGTAATACCTTTTTATTATGCCTTCAGTTTAGTCCAGGCCTTGTGCCTTTTGTTTAATCCAGGCCTTAGTGCCTTCTTTAATGTGGATGATGGCCTTGTGCCTTTCTGTAAATTTGTGGTTTTGTTATACCTTGTGCCTTGTGTAAATTTGTGCCTTGTGTGAATTTGTGCCTTGTGTCTTTTTCTAATTCTGTTTTACCTTGGAATTCATTCAACATTCGAGTACAAAATTCTGTAACTGAAGCATCAAAAATGAGAATGCAAAATAAAAAAACTTCTTTATATTCATAAAAGTACCTATACAGTACCCTTTACACAATTGCTCTTTCCACTATTCCAACAACGTGGGAAGCCTCTCTAGAATATCTTGTTCTTCTTTGGCACTTCGAGTGTAAATCACTCCCCGCTTAACAACGTGCTTTGGTTGAACCAACCTGACTTTGTTCTTTGCAACTTGAGTGGCATAAACAATTGCTTTATTTCCTCTACAAAACTTGTAGCTGGATTTACAATTCACCAACTTCTCATAGTATGTCCCTTCTATGACCTCATCCCTTTTCACAAACTTCTGCCCTTGCATATCTACAAAGTCTTCTAACACCAAGTACTTAGCTTTGATACATAGGATAAGGTAGAATTTCACATTCTCGTGATTGTTATTTGGAGCCACCACTGCAAAGACATCACCTATAGATACTTGCATGCTACATAATTCAGATAGCTTTACAACAAAGTAAGGCTTTAATTTCTCGAAGGCTCTCTGCTTAATTTGAACATCTGGATTGTCTTGCTTGAAACTAGTGAAGAATTCTGTCTACAGAATAAGAATAGAAAACTACTTAGTAAATGCTAATGCTAATACCACTAGAAAAAACAACTGCTAATGAATAGCAACTTAGAACTAATTACTGATTCCATTAGCATTACAACATAATCCTTAGCAAACCAAACCACTAACCAGTGCTAGGACATTGAGATGAAAGCATTGCTAATCTGTAGTGGTAGATGGTGCTTCACTAACTACAGATTAAGTTTAGTGCTAACATTGACAAAATTACTAACAGTGGAACAACATTAACGAAATTAGTAATATTAGCACTGTCATTTACAAAATCACTAACAGTGGCACTAACATCAACACAATTACTAAACGTGGCACCAACATTATAAAGGTGAGAAACCTTAGCACTATATCAAAAATTGATCCATTATCAACCATCAATAGCACTAAGACTTGCTACCACGAGAAGAACGTGCAGATTAATTCCATTAGCAGATCATATTAGAATCAATACTTCAAAACTTACAAAAAATATTAGTATTAGTAAACGTGAAAAAGACTTAGTAAAAAACTGATCTACAGATAGTATACCTGGCTCACATCAAGGTAATGTGTTGGATGCTTATGATGTTTTCCTCTACCAGATCTGACGTCCTTGAAGTTAGGCGAAACTCTGGTGTAGTTTGTCCAATAATCCACAACTTTTTCAATCACTTCTTGGCTCAGGGAATCCTTTCTCTTCTTCCTTCCTCCAAGAGCCCACAATGCATTTTTATTACTAATTGCAACACGATGCTTCTTAGCTCTGGAACAATTCCTTGAATGAATTCCTAAAGCCTTGGCAGCTAATCTTTTGCTTCCATGCCTGACCTTCCCAAGTGCCATGACTAATGCTGCTCTTTTTGCTGCTAATTTGTCATTGGACTCCACTCCTTTCACGTGCTATATGGTTTCTTGGATGCTACTGACAATTTCACTGTGAAGAATCTTTTCCTTATCAGACACTGCAAGCTGCATAACTTTGCTGTTCTCCACTAGATGCCATACTTCTTTCTTCTGGTCTGTAGACATCGAACCTGTCAAATCCAAAAACGTTTTCGTGATTATGGAGGCTGCATGTTGCAATTGCTTTTTTGAGTGCTCAATACTCCAACCTAAATTTTCATTTGACAATTGTTGCCTCATCTTGCTTGCTCTTTGCCGTTGCTTCTGCAAACGCCATTTTCGCCTCCTGTCTTCGTCATTAGTCATTGGATCACAAGAAGCCTGAACAAAAAATGGATGGAAAGAAAGAAACGAGATCTCTCTCCCTCGAGAAAGGGGAATCAACCCCGAGATATTCTCGTTAATTTTGAATTTCCCTCTTCCCATAATACTAAAAAATAGTGCTAATTTGGGTGGACAAAAGGACACTAAAAATGAGACACCGTAACATGCGAGGACCCAATTATACCGCCTATTTTAGGGGAATGTCACATTCTCCCCCCCTTAGCATAATGCTGTCCTCAGCATTATGGTAAGGTAACGAACCTGCATCAACCTTATAAGATACAATAATAAGGAATATAGCAAATCAATCAGCTTCCAATATTTACTTATAACGTTAATTGTAACGCTATGCTTAAATACTTATATAAAATTCTATAGCTTTAATAGTTATTATTATAAAAATTAACACATACTGTCACAAAAACATGTTTAGGAGTTCATAATTCAGTACACAATCTATAACTCCTACCTTCTCGTAATGCGCTCCCTCCTCCATGCTCCTCCTTCATTGGCCTACGATGAGTAGCATATTGTGTTAGTTTAGTTAATAAGTTGTGGTTTTAAGGGGACCACCTCCCTAGTTACCTCCTTGAGCCGAACTACTAATTCAAGTTTACTCTATTACCTGCACCCGATCGTGATCCATAGGATTTGAGCTTACGACTGGTTAAAATGATCCTATCATCGCCCATGATCACGTGCTACCTTGTACATGATCCCCTCGATCATGCACACCTGCAATGCATTTATGGGATCGAGTCTAGAGCCAATGGTATCCCCTCGTCACCTGGAATGACCTAAAGCAGGTGCAGAAAGTTCTTCTAGCTTGGGAACTCGGGGTAAAATCCACAATTCGATATCCGATTCTGCTGCGAGAGGCAGGTTTCTTGTCTCTTCAGAGAGCTGCACTCGACGGCCACATCATTTCCTTTTAGATGGACAATGCTCATCTTCCCAACATTGCTCATGCTGTAGCACTAAGTCTGCAATGCCTTAAACAACGGGGAGTCATTAATGATGATTGCCACGCTCTTCAGAACTATTCGCTATTCGACCATATCGGGCATATTGTGCTAAGTTGGTTCTGCCTAACTAGCCGTTCCATGTGCTGCTGGACACTGCCTCAATGGGCTTTCTAGTATCATATCTTTAAGGTATAAATGGCAGAAAAAAAAGGAGGAGCATAAATAGCTATTTGTGCATATATGTGTCATTTATGCTCCGCCTTTTTTGTGCCATTTATATTTATTTTTGTAGTAGTGATCATGGATAGGCACCCTCAACTTTATTCTCAGGCACAACATAGAAATGTATACTAATGTATCAAGTATAGTTTATCAACATGTTTATTACTGCTAAGGTTTTTCCCTCGAAAACTCTTTCGGTAGAGTTTTTTATTTTTCTGACAATAATATGTTTGCTGTTCTCGTTGATAAAGTCTCATAGGCCTATTGATATCCGTATGATAAAAAAAAAGCCCATTCAATTCAGTCCTCAACACTCACTTGTGGGTGAAAGCATGCTATGGTGTACCACTTTTGGAACCCTCAAAAGTACCTACAGTGGGTACTTTTAAAACTGGTACCTTCTATTTTTTCTTTTCATTAAAATCAATCCCAATATTTTAAATTGAAGGTCAATATCATGTCAATCTATAGTATTAGAGAATAATAATACTATTAGAGACTAAAATAAAGAATCAACTCTCAAACTTATTATTTATTGAGATATTTATGCAAGTTCCCAGTACCCAGTGCTGGGTACTTTTCTAGGTAGTTTCGCACTATCTAAAAAGAACTTTAGATGGTACACCATAGCATGCTTTCACCCTTGTATTCTTTAACATATTTTGGGGTTGGATTCTCTCGTAAAAAAGATTAAAAGATTTCTCCTATATGAAAAATGAAAAGAAATAAAGAAATGGTACAAAACACCACTTTATAAAGATAGAACTAATCCACATATCTGATAGACGTTTGCAAAGACCATGCAAGTATAGAACTTGCAATAGGCTTATAGAGGAATGAACTTTGACATGATTGTTATTAGGCTATGGATAATTGTCCCTCTGACACGATAATGGTTACTTGTCATAATATATGATGCAATTTTGCAAAATGGAACACCATCTCTATTTTTTCTCTAGGAGGCTAATCGACTACCTTTCGAAGTCTTCTTCCTTCCTTCATACTTTTCTATCCTATCACTAGCCCTATCACTATTTTTTGTTTTTTTTCAGCAATCTCCCTTCACATATAGAGCTATTCTATTGGCTCTTAATTGCCCTTTGTAATGCTTTTCAATTTCACAACTTTGAACTTGGTTCAATCTAAATTCACTAATGTTCCGTCGGTTTTACCATAGATGTGGGTGTGGGTGTTTAGACCTGGGTATCTTTTCATAAGTATTAGAAACGAATTCCATTCTTCCAATATTGTTCAACTTAATCTCTCCATTCTCCTCCAAGCATTTTTAGAAGAAAGCAATATTTGTCTGCTGCTTCTTCCATCTAATAAAATTGTTAAGGTTAGTAAAAAATACAATGTATAGCATTATTATGCACCTATGTACTTACCAATTTTTGTGTTGGCCGACCACAACCATGGCCTGCCTTATTATCGATGCGCACGATGATAGGATTAGTTTGAATATCTAGTATTGAAGTATTAACAAGTATATGTTGCATAGTCTGTGGATAATCAAACCAAATTATAAATAAATTAACTAATATCAAAAAGTTTATAATGCTAGTGGAAGATAACATACTGCTAAAAGTTTTAGGGTATGAAGTGGAACTACACGATCATCATGATCAGCAGTAAGAAGCATCACCGCAGGATATTGAATAGAACCTTCCACATTAGGCCTCTCCCATGGCCTTGAAACGTTATGAAGAGGAGAGTATCTGCAAAGTGACAATTCAAGCTTCAGTGAAGAAAGTTGGTGACAAAGCAGTTCTTTGAAAATAACAAATTTGGTGACAAATCAGAAAGGGAAAAGGGAAGCTTTACTTGATCAACCAATGGAATTGCTCTTCATTATCTGAACACCCATATTCAGTAGTCCATGCATGACCTATAAAATCAGATCCCAAGTTAGATTGAATCAAATCATTCATCTATAGAATTAGTTCACTTACCTATGGTGAACTTGTGAAATCTCAACATATCCATGACTCCAACTTGAGCAATGGCACATCCGAAAAGTTCAGGCCTCTACATTGTATGTAGAAATTTCAGAAGACTTTGCAGATATATATATACACATATGTGAATTGAAAAAGGAGGAAGAAGATGAGCTCACTTGATTGATACAAGTAGCAACAAGTAGTCCTCCGTTGCTAGCACCTTCAATTCCCAGAAGTTTTGGTTTTGTGTACTTATTCGATATTAAATATTCAGCACATGCTTGAAAGTCATCAAAGCAATTTTGCTTTTTATCCAATGACCCTGATTTGTGCCATTCTTCTCCATACTCACCTCCACCTCTAATGTTCGCAATTGCAAATATCAACCCACAATGCTGGATCATGGCCACTTTCGAAGCACTAAAAAATGGGGTGATGCTTGCAGAAAACCCTCCATAGCCATAGAGTAAGGTAGGATGACTGGAGTCAAGAATGCAATCCTTCCTTTTAACAATAAACATGGGAATTTTCGTGCCATCCTTGGAAGAAACATAGACCTATAACAGGAAAAACAAACAACTTTAGAAATTTAAAGACCCATAAATAAAGCATATTCATCTGAAACAAAAGGCGAACTTCTATTACAAAACATTGTGTGACTAGCTAGCAATAAAAATTTATTCTAGATTCCATATTAGCACTTACTTGGCTAGATTCAAATTTAGATCTGTCGAAGCCCTCGACCTGTGCTTCATAACATACTTCAGGTTGAGGTCTCTCATTGCTAAGATCACATCTATATACAATACAAGGTGTCAGGAAGCTGGTGAAACTAAAAAACACCTCTGCATCTTTTCTTCGTCCACGGATTTGTGAGACGGATCCAATATCAAGCGGAAGCTGTTGAATAAGAGAACCATTTTTGAGATCCCTTATCTGCAACACATATTTCACATCTTCTAGGTAGCAAACAAGAAGCTTGTCGCCGTTCACGCATTGGGCCTGTTCAAGCACATTCGTCTCTGATTCAGGAATTAAATCTACCCATGTTTCTGGTTCGCGTAGATCCACTCGCATTAATTTATAGCGAGGAGCATCTTTATTGGTAAGAAACGTGAAGATTGGACCATCATTTGCTACCACCTTATACTTGGCTTCAAAATTATCCACTAACTTTATAAACGGCAGAAGATTATTGCTCTGTTTTAAGCCTTGGATCCCATTTTGAAGAGCAGAGAGCTCGCAGTAGTATAACCTGTTGCTTGGATCACACCCCTCATCGATTGTGGCTATGACATACTACAAAAAAGAGAGTTTAACAAAATTAGCAATAGTTACTACGAATTCATGAGCTGGCCATCAATAAAATTAGACCGACCCTTCCGTCCTCTGTAATTTCTGCTGCGGTACCCCATTTTGGGTTTTCAGGATTCCTCCAGCAAAGGATATCTTCAGATTGATTTGTGCCTAGGAAATGGTAGTAGAGCCGTTGATGCAGATTGATATCTGTTTCAGTCCCAGCATGTCTTCCATTCTCCTTTCTGTCACAAATACAAGTGTACAGCTCAATCTTCGTCTTCATACATATCACGGTGAGATAACGAGAAATGGTCTTTAAATTAACAGCAGAAAATTTACTTTGGTGTGGGGTAACGGCTGTAAAAAAATCCTCTGCCATCGTGGGTCCATGCTATATCAGAGAATTTCACCTGCACCAATTATTATCTAATATAATGAAAAAGGTGGAGAGGCAAGCATAATAGTCCAAAACAGGAATCAATTCATTCACAAAAAAAGGCTCGAACCGGAATTCGCCGAGTCGAGAATATTTATAATATTTACCCAGCTGAGATAATCGAGTTCGAAAGCTTTGGTGGAGACATTTAGAACTTGGATAGTAAGCCAATCGCTACCGCTGCAGCTTAATCCTACAGCCAAATACTGACCGTCTTCACTAAACTCGAGCATGGACAGCGCAACAGTGCCATCCTTGCTAAGGCGATTTGGGTCCAAGAGGACCTCTCCATCTGATTCAAGCGAGCTCTAGAATAGCCAAAAACGAATCACATTAGTTTTACCCATGCTAGGTAATTAGGTATATAAGTGTACATGCCTTCTGGTAAAGCACGTCTTGTGGCTGAAGGCCAGAATTATAGAGGTAGAAGTATTTAGAACCCCGTTTGAAAGGGCAACTGTACTTGGGATGGCCATATATAAGCGTGATTTTCTCCTTTAACTTTGTTCTAGTTTCACACTCGTGAAGCACAGATTTTGTCACTTGAGCTTGCTGCTGGATAAATTCCTTCACCTCCTCTGCATCAGCGTCCTCTAGCCTGAGATCAGAACCTTGTAGTTAATATGTATGTAAAGCTGAGCACTAAGAATATTAAATTAAAAAGTAGAGGTTTTAACTTCAACTAGGGCTACACTGTTCTACATGCGTATATTCTGTAAACAAAGAGAGGGTCCAACCAACACTCAGCCCGGCCGTTACTTGCATTTTGTATGAAACGCGTGGTACTTTAGAACTCATATGTGCTCTCGTATATATATTTACAGCCTAACATGCGCTCATTCGTCCAGGCATTTTAGAGTATGGATTCAAGCAAAGAAAAAGCTTACCATCTGTAAGGGTCTGGAACAGAGATTCCGTGGAAGTTATCCACCACAGAATCATCCCGTCTTGCTTTAGGATACTTCAAGGAGCAGAGCCTTCCTGGCTCTGGCAAGGACCCCATATTCTCGCCTGATCCTGCAGCTGTTATAAGGAACTAAGTTAGAGTTTTAAACACTTCTCCGTTAATTTAGCATTACATTAGATTATAATAAGGATCCTCTATAAGCTCCCATTATTCCTAACACCCCGGCTAAAACTATCAGAAAGAAAAGAATGTCAGAGCTGCGAAAAGCATGAACTCTCCTGTAGCAATTTCGGCCTTCTTTTATCTTTTATGCAATCTGAAAAGCGAATAAGAATCAGAGAATAGAGAACTCAGAAGTACAATCTGAAAAGCCAGGAAACTATTCGGAAAGGTGACTTAACCAGAATGATTAGAATCCGATTCAAATGCATATATTAAAGATGATAAAGAATGCCGAATAGAATAGAGATAAGGAGATCTGGAGATCTGGATCTGGTTTACCATATTTAACAGCAGAAGAAGCTCATATCATATTAATCAGAAAAAGAAGCGGGTTTGCATTTACGGAACTTCTTAATATACTTAATGCAAACACCGGAATTATAAATACCCCGACAAGAGAATGGATGGAGAATTGAACAGGAAGCACATGGCCAGGGTACCTGGGGATTAAATCAGAGGACTTCTTCGCAAATCTTTGTCGGCTTCTTCTTTCTTTGGATGCAGCATTGTGCATTTGTTGAAGAAAATATAGACTAGAGAAACTGGTGGCGCCGCTCCCAGAAGGAGGGACAGCCGCGGCGCCACTAAACAAGCGTTTGTTAGGATGTGCGCAAATGGACGGCTAGGATGCGCTCTCTCGGATGTGCTAAATGATTATTAAGGATGTCGAGATTGTGTTGTAATAGTGTGTAATGCTTTGCATCCAAAGGTATATTTCTTCTTTTTTATGTGTGTTCTCATGGATCTCATGTGTGCAATTTGATCATCATGTCGACACTCCAAACACACCAATACGACCATTTAAAGATGGGAATTTTCTTATCATCCAGTGAAGCACTTTTTATGTCGACACCCACACCCCAGACACACCAGTACAACCAATCACATATTGCAAATTCCTTACCACCCAATGAAGCGCTTGTCATATCGACACCCAGAACACACGAGTACGACCTTTCAAAGATGGCGATTTTCTTATCACCCAATGAAGCACTTGTTCCCTCTGATGCTACCGCTCTACTGCTACTGACATCCCTATCGCATGTTTTTTATGTGTCCTCTCCTCAGCTCCCCACGCCCATAATGCATTATCCACCTACTGTTTTCTCTGCTTCCCTCGTCATTTAAATGCCTTACAAGAGGATACCCATAGAATCTCCTACTCAACCTTTTCAACCTCAGTGGGCTTTATTATGTACATTCTTCTGAAATGTTATGTGGGTTCCATGCCAAATTCCCTAGAATAATTAAGCTACCTAGCCATTAACACTTGTGATGTACCTTAGTCTTTGAAGGCAATAGAGAGGATTCCCAAAAAGGAAAATAATTTCGAAAATATTCTTGGAAAATTCTTTCAATGTGCAATCTAGCATTTGGTCTAATGGATCTTGTCTTCATCCATTACTTTATGTGTTTGAATTTGTCAGCATCCATCATGGGGTTGGTTAGTGCAATACTCCAACAATAACAATGCAGATGTAAACCTCATTTGGACTAATTTATTATTCATCAAAAGTATAAACCTCATTGCGACTAATTTATTATTCATCAAATCTTGTGCGTGATTCGATACGAAATAGATGTTTTCAATGTATATTGTATAAGACACTAATTACATGTTTTGATATCAATAAACAATAAAAGTCATTTAGGTTCAAATCTACATAAAATGAGGTTATTATAGGAAAAACAATTTTCTAAGATGTATAATATATAGTCTTAGGTGGTTCAATGTATCTGGACATAATGCTAGTTTACTATTCGACCCTTAGATGGTTCAATGTATCTGGACATGATGTTAGTTTACTACCAGACAAAGCCAAATTCTATCGTGTGTAAGATCATCATATTTACGGTCTAGTAAGCCAAATTTCGTAGGGTATAAGATCATCATATTTATAAGAAAACATTTCTCTTTCCCAGCAGCAGCCATCTATTTAGACAGGTGAGTAAAAAAAAAAAAAAAAACGTAGTAGCCACCAGAACAGTTTCTTCACCGTTTACTTACTACTAGGGTATTTATGTGATTCCACAAATAAAGAAGCAATAGAGCAAAACACGTGTGTAATTGTTTTTCGATTGTTCCAGTCATTTATGCATAGATAATTATGATTGAACTGATTATTTACATATGGTTGATCGAACCTAGTCTTTTTTATCCTATTATTATACATGGCATCTTCTACCCTGTTTGATGCTCAGCTCTGACAACGCTTGATATTGCTTGATCCATTCTCATAATGTGCAGCAAACAATGGAATTGGCCAAAAATTGCAGAGCTTCAATTGCTTGATCCATTCTTAGCAGCAAACAATGAAATTGAACAAAAATTAAGTCCCAAAACTGCCTGGCCCAAAATATGGGCAATAATGCTAGTCTAGTTATCTTGGAGCAATCAACAGAATTGCCATTCGTATGATTAATGGTGATTCTATTATTGTGTATTGCTACTATTTGGATCATAAAATTTGCTACTGTTGGAACATAGAAAGGAAAGCCATGCACATCATCAAATATTCCAACATAATACTTCCTAGGAAAGCCACTTGGACTTCTTGATATGTCCACATCAAACAAGAACACTGTCCAAATCAAACAAGAATATTGCTCTACCAGCAACATGATTTCTTTGGTGATGAAGCAAGTGAAGAGTGTCAAATAAGGAAAACAAAGACATTTAGTTAGCTAGAAAATAGATACATCATTAAGGACATCAAGTAGAAATAAAGGTCATTCCTTCTTTGAAGCAACTGCAAATATCTATGGTATTCTATTTTAGCAATTCATTGACTAGTCCACTCTGTATATATTCCAGTTGACCACCCGTCAAGTGAAAAATCTCTTGACTTGGTTCTCATACAAACATCTTAGCATTACCTTGTTCAGCGCACATATCTGCAATCAAAAAACAAATTCCAGCATTCTGATGCATGTTACCAACTACCTTGTTCAATACATATGGCTGTAATCAAAACATAAATTTTAGCATCTCCTGGGTCAAAATGATGGGGGCAATGCAGATATTCTTCCTCTCTCCACATCACCATGAATTCTGCAGGCATTTAGCAAAGTAACCTATGTAACAGCACCAGCTTGGATAGACCTACTATTAATGAGGTCCTCTGCTTCAAGCAACCATTTTGCAAAATCCAAGAGATATATTATGCAACCATAATGTTCAGGAATTTGGGGAAGGCCATGATCATATATAGCAAAATAGCAATACCCTTCATCAACCATAGAACTGATGCAACACCATGCTGAATAGTATATGAATGAGTCAACTTACCCTCGGCTAAAAGCATAGTTTCTGCAGAAGCACGGATGTTGATAAATGTGAAGGTATCAAGTGTGATACCTTCCATTTGCATTTGATGTAGCAATTCCAAGGCCTCCACAATACAACCCTGCTTGACATATCCAGAAATTAGAGCTTTCTATAAAGTACCTATCTCTATCATATACCAGAGAAACAGACAATTCACCACTAGGTGACAGCCTATATACCACAGAAACTCAAAGATTCTTCCCTAGATAACCTATCCTTGTATATAGCTTGATAGCTTTGCTTCAAAACGAAAAAGGTGAAGCTGCAGAAGCTAGAATGTAAGAGGCTTCTTTGCCAGCTTGGATGACGGAGCAAGGGATGCATCATCTCTTGGAAAGTCGGAATAGGGAGATAGCCAGCAGCAGCACGCGCACAGAGAAGAATAACTGGCTCTGCAGAAAGAATGGTCGCCACTTTTATTTGCCCTTTTTTTCAACACTGCCATAGCCAGACCTTGGCCGGATCAGATTCATCTCACCTTTGGAAGAAATGATGCTTCATTTAGATCCAAGTCTCCACATTTGGTTTGATTTACTGCAGACTTGCACTTACAGATATAACAGCAACATTGATCATGAAGGCTATTAATAGTGCGAATCCAGTCTCAAATATGTAGAACCAGCAGCCATCCTGCAGAACAAAAGGGGCCAATAATAAGATTATCAGTCATGTTTAAGCAGAGCCTATGAGCAGGATTAGGGCTCAACAATTCACCTTAATAGCTTTTGTGTTGAAGGGTATTCTTCGTGTCAGCACTAATGCAGAATGAAGGAAAAGATTATGTCTGTAAACACAAAGGATTGGAGATATGGGTATCAAGTTGGGAATGTATTATAAAAAGAGGGCAAAAGTTCTACGGCATGATCATGGCTCCAAGAAGAGATATGGCTAATCTGGTGGCTCCATCTCCTTTCAAACTAGGTACAAACATACCGTGTGACACGTGTTTCATGTCTGGCTTTACATAACCCATTTCCACAAAGAAACAGACTGCCATGATTATCACAAAGAAGGCGATAACAAACTTCAGCGCTATTTCTTCTCAGTCAACGACCTCCTACATCAGTACCTGAGCCATGGCGGCAATGTGTGAGAGCGGAGCTCGCCGGAATGGGGCAGAGGAAGTGGAAAGCATAGCATTTGACGTAGCGGATTCATTCAAAGCAGATAAGAACAAAAACGTGGCATCCCTGGGTTTTTTCCTTTTCTTGAATTTAGAAAATAAACAACCTTATATAAGGAATGATAGGTAAGCCAAATTCTATAGGGTATAAGATCATCATATTTACGGGGGTTCAATGTATGTGGACATGATGCTAGTTTACTACTAGACAAATCCAAATTCTATAGGGTGTAAGATCATATTTACACGCTAGTACAAGGTATGACAAACCTGAGGAAGTTAAAGCACCCTAGATGCAATATATCGGTTGAAGTATGAAGTGGTCACTTTTATTTTTTTGGATTGAACCTCCCACCCATAGGATTGAACCCCTCCAAATCCACCAATGCCAACCACTAAGGGCAAACATCATTTATGCTTTGCTTTCATTATGGCTGATACTCAAATCTAGCGGCAAGTCGCTCGCGCATACCTAACCAGGAATATGTAGAGAGCTGATTCGGAGATGACTTGGCCGTCGAACTGCTCCATAAATTGTGGATATTGCTTCTCTAAAACCTGTTTCAATACCTACATCGTGTCTTCCACTGGCAAGTGTTTCCACTTGACCAAGTATTGGACGAATTGAGACCACCTTGTTTTCTTGAACGCATTTGTCAAGAATCAACTCAGGAACTATTTCAATTTGTTCCTCTGCCATTTCCAACAAAGTTGGAGCCTCCAAAACCTCCTCTGGGATTGGGGTGTGCCTCTTGAGTAGGCTCACGTGGAAGACCTTTGAACCTTCATATGGGCAGGTACTCCACAATCTTAAATAGTCCCGCCCATCTTGGAGCAAGCTTCTTGCAATTGCCAATTCTAAGCTTGGCTTGCTTGACCTTGATCTTCAACCACATGCTATCGCCCATCTTAAACTCTCTTACAGTCTTACGCTTGTCTGCCAAGCCTTTCTGACAACTTTTTGCTGCAAACAAATACCCTTAGATCTTTTCGACTAGTTGCTGCATATCTGCCAACAACTATTGAGACACTTCTATTTTTGACACAGGATTGTGCCAAATATCTAGTGTAAGGCATTGATAACCATAATTGATCATAAAGGGGGACATCTGAGATGATTCTTCCTTGGTGCTATCATATGCAAATTCGACCAAGTAAATATAATCCTTCCACTTTAATTGCTTGTTCCATACATAGTGCCTCAACATATCTTCCAAGATCCTATTCGTCCTCTCTGTCTGACCATCTGTTTGGGGATGATATGTTGTACTCATACAAAGCTTTGTCCCAATGGTGTTGAAGAAGTCTCTCCAAAATACACTTATGAACTTCAGGTCTCTACCTGAGATGATCCCTCTAGGCATCCCATGCAATCTAAAGATTTCCTTGGTAAAAAGAAAGGTTGTATCTAGGGCTGTATCTATGGTCTTGCATGGCAGGAAATGTGCCATCTTGGACAACTTGTCAACCACCACCATCAAAGCATCATAGCCCCTAGATGTTCAAGCAAGACCCGTGATGAAGTTCATACTCACCATCTCCCACTTGGCATCTGGCACCGCCAATGATTCAAGAACCCCTGGAATTCAAAGTTGCTCTTCGTCAAACTGACACTCCCGAATATACTTGGCGATGTTCTTCTTCATGCTAGGCCAAATATAGCTACTTCTTATCTTGAAATATATCTTCATAAATCCTGCATGGCCAGCTATAGGGCTATTGTGAGTATTGTGGAGGATCAACTTCCTTACTCCTGATACTTCGGGGACACAAAGCTTATCCTTGTAGTATAAAAGGTTGCCTTCCTTCTTAAATTTCTTGTAGGCCTCCCTTTCCTTCTCTGTCCTTGCTTCTTTGCAAAGCCTATCCCATATTTCTCAGAATTTTTCGCTAGAGGAGGTAGCATCTTCAATCTTCTTGCCAAACTCGTTGAAGGGAGTCGAGATGGTGTTGCAGTGCACTCTAGTCGCCAATGGCCGACGAGATAGTGTGTTAGCAACCACATTTAACCTCCCTGGCTTGTATGATATCCCCGGGGGATTCACCTATATACAATATGGACATGCCATCTGCGTTACTAGGGTAGTAAGAAAACCCTTAGTATACGATCCAAAAAATCTAGAAAAATACCCATAAGACCTATCCAATTAAATTGAAAAAAAATCACTTCCTACTTTTTAATTTAGCGGACTAAGTTTAGCATTATTTGTTTTATAGTCTGTGTACCATTGGAGTTTATTGTTATATAATTTGTGCACCATTGGAGTTGTTATTATTAGTATTATACAATTTGTATGCCATTGGAATTTAGCGGACTAAGCTTGGCCTCTGTTTAATAGTCAACTTAGCAGATTAAGCTTATTATAATTTGTGTTCCATTGGAGAAAGAGTATTGCAAAATTCCATGATTCCATGATTTTATTATAGCAGGGTTATTACAACATAAAGGGTATTGCAAAATGAAGGAAATAAACTTTTACTTTTATCTAAAAGTGAACATAATACAACATATAAAGTTCCATGATTCCATGATATTATTATAGCAGGGTTATTACAACATAAATCCATGTCCATCATAAACATTATGACAATCTAATGTTCATGTATATTGAATGACCTTCTATCCAGAAAACAACTAAAAGAACATCTGATGCATCATTTCTATGCCTCATGTCCAGACAAAAGCATATATGTTGATCTTGAAGTAGCATAGCGTATTAATAGCAAAGACAGAACATAGAATTAATAGATCTACGATAAAGGTCAAAGTCTTCTTCAGATTGCAAGCGACTAGGAATCATGAGGGCAGCCACATAAACAGATACTGCAGTACTTCTACAGCTCCTAGAATACACCACCATTTCATGACACCAAGACGATTTCCCTCCCATAGAATGGCAAACCAATCATCTTTACCATACGTTTCCATAGCTACCATAACATCCATAGCCACCATAGCCACTACTGAAGCACTGCAAACAATTATTTCCAATCAAACATTTCAGTAAAAGTTGCAATACAAATAGCATAGGCTCTGCAATCTGCATCAAAAGGTATAGTGCAACAAAGTGTGGATTTTTCCTCTTCGATGTTCAAATTTCAACATCTGAGAAGACGCCAAATAATAAATAGATATTATTGACTTTCGATGCAGTTATCTATTGCTATTGAATAATCAATGAATAGTGAATACTTCATGTAGTGATGAGAGACCAAGACTTTATGTAGATGGCAACAAACTTACCTGGTATTGTAAGAAGCATAGGTGCTCTAATGTATTCTTTGAATGGCTGCTTCTTCTTCTCATCTTGTCAAACGAAGTGCGCAACAATGCAAAGCTTGTTTAAAAATCTAGCTGAATGAAGCTAAAATATGGTAGAAGGTCAGCTTCCATCTTCCTGAAATCTTCGTACAGAGCCCAAATTCTAAGTCAAGCACCCAATATTCAAGCTATCCAAGATATTGAAGGTCCCAATTTATCTACAATATTTAAGAAAAGCAAAACTGGCAGATTCGAAAGCCACAGATGAATCTAAAAAGTTTTGCATGCTATGTAGCAATTATCTGGGGTAGTATTTGGATCTGATAGATAAAAGAAAGAGACGAATATGTCTAGCGATGAGAAAAACGAACAGTGACTTGAGCATATGCTATGTATTGATGGGCTCTTGCATATCATGGCCACTTGTACAGGACTCACTCACATAGACCTACTCATTCAGATGCTGAATGAAAAGATCGTGGAAGAACATGGAAAAAGACATATATTTCTGGAACAAAAGGAGATCATGGTTTACAAATAGAGCATCGACAAACTTTTTGAAGGACACTGACCCAACAACAATCAGACCTCTGATCGGCATCAGACAAGCCAACAATCATGTTCGGCCATCTGCCAGCATCTTCAACACGTCAATCAGTCTTTTTGCTTCAACAAATTCTGTGGAAGGTATTTGCCTTGCAGGTTCAAATCCATTTGAAGGGATCCGGATAAAGCTCCTAACCCAAAGCTTATTTCTTGAATCCTATCCCTTAAATCTGTTTCTAAAATCCTATTGTAAGAGCTTGCACGGATTCTACGTAGAATAAAAATTATTTCGTCATGCCTGCTTCAAAGAAGATCAAACACAGAGCTCCAAAGAAGCATGATTAGGCAGCTCTAAACAATAAGAAAAGAAGAGCTAGGATGAAGAAGAACCGCAGAACCGAAGTGCCTATCTCCAGCGTCTTGGAATTTGTGCACCACCCAAGCCTAATGGATGAGGCTTTGCTCGAAGCTATTCTCCAAGGGCTGGGGTATGTGATCACCCCCCAAGGCCACAAGGACACAATCCAAGCAATTGAGAATCTCATCAACTTGGCTGTTGATTCTCGCTCTAGAATATGTTTTTGTAGGTTAGATCTAGAATTTTCAACAAGTACTTTCTCAGCATCCTCTGCTTCGACAGAGTAGGCTCCCTTTGGGTGACAGCGCACAATTCCCAACCCTTTCTTGTCGTGGGTAACAGATTTGAAAGAAACCTATTTCTTCTTGAAGTCCCGGCTGAATTTGGAGTTGAACGTATCTACTACTGGGCCTCTTTCTTTGATCTTCAACCAACAGAAGTTTTTTCGGGCAAATTAATTTATCTTAGCCTTGTTCTTCTCTAGCCGTTACTGTAGCCTCTCCTTTTCTTTTTCTTCAGCCGTTACTGTAGCCCTCGCAACTCTCTCTTTTCTTGTGCTCAATTGATATGACCCCTATGCTCTTGTTAGATTCTGGGTAGGGTCTGCAAGCCCTTCCTGGTAGGGCCCTGTCAGGTTTTTAGCAGCTCAACCCTTTTCTTTATTTGATTTCTTCATTTTTCCTTCTCCCTTATTTTTCCCAGATATGACCCTCTCCCGAATTTTCACCAAACCTCTGTTTTACAAGAATATTTTCGGCTCCCATCTCCCTATTCGCGACATCCTTCCTAAGCAGATCAAAGTATTCCGGCCATGGCTAATCGATCGGATGCCAGTTCTTCCAGGGTTAAAGGCCTTGCATGCAAATCGAGAGAAGGCATTGATATCTGATACATTGCCAAGCTTGAGCATAATAAGGACAGGAATTGGGAACAAGTCAAAAAGCTTGGAATGTTTTTCAATCTCTTGAAGACACAATAGAAAGCAACAGCAGTTATCATAGATCTCATGAAGGACGGGGAGGTACTTCAAGCTTTCCAGGAGCAAGACAAAAATGAATCTGACCTCCTTGAAGACAGATCAGATGATAAGAGATATGCCTTCAATATCCTGGACAAAATCCAACACCTCGACCTCTTACTCACCTCAAAAATGACTATCAAGCTTGGTCACTTCTCTCATAACTGTTGCAGCCTGAAAAACGGAGTCTTCAGAAACACTATGGATGAGTTAAAGAATAAAGCAAATAAGTGTTATCAGGAACTCTGTTCTTCGAATGGTTGGGGCAAAGTGTCCTTTAAAATGATTGACAATGGGTCAAATCTTTCCCACTGTGACTGATAAATGGAACAAAGAATTTAACTTTTATACTGAAGTAGCCATCCTTGATGCTGCAATTGCTCTGGATAACACCAAGGCAAAATACCAAATCAGTGAACTCTCTTATGACAGCTCTGCTAGCTGCAAATAAAGAATGGTTTTTTCATACTGGAGGATACTATAAACTGTAGCTGCCCAAATTGTACCAATTCCAACACAGAGGGATTTCACGAAATTAGGCACAAAGGAAAAGAAACCAAAGTGCGAGTCGAAGTTTCAATTCTAGGCAAAGCTGACAAAATTAAAAGCAACATCTCTTACTCTGAAGCGTTGCAAAAATCTATTTCTAGAAATTTGGATAAAAAAGATTTTTCGAATGATACTAACTCTGTTGCAGATACCTCCATAAACCCTCCTGGGCTTCTTGATCTCTCTGTCATCTGTGATCACTCGGCCACTAATAATTTCATAGATAGGGGCCTCATTGTCCACTTTCCGAATTCCTGCCCAGCCCCTAGTGAAGTCAAATTTCAATTTACTAAAGTCCACCATTGTCACATCTTTGATCCTCAAGCTCAACTCAAAAACCTTTCAGGTTATCTGTCGGGACAATTTTTTTCGCCAAATCCATGCTCAAAAAGAAAATCAATAGATTTGGTAAACATCCTACCACCCCAATTCTGGGTCCACACCTAAAAACAACAGTAACAAAAAGACCACATGTCGTTGTTCCAAAAAATCTACATGTGGTTATGTGGAGGTGTGGTTTATTAAGGAGGCGGTGTAGTTTTTTTTATGGAGCTATAGTTTTTTTTTTTTTTGAAGGTGTGGTCTTTTTTTGAGGTGTCGTTTTTTTAAAAGAAATGTTGCTTATTTTTTTGAGGGGGTGTTGTTTTTAAGAAGGTGTTGTTTTTTGAGGTGTAGTTTATAACTAGGTGTAGTTTTTAAGTAGTCGTTTTTTATGGAAGTATAGTTTTTTGAAGTGTGTTTTATAAGGAGGTATAGTTTTTAAGTGGTTGTTTTTTAAGGAAGTATGGTTTTCTGAAGTGGTATGATTTTTTTTAATCGAGGTGTTGTTTTTTGAGGTGTCGTTTATAAGTGGGTGTAGTTTTTAAATAGCTGTTTTTTAAAGAAGTATGGTTTTTTAAAGTGTGGTTTATAAGCGGGTGTAGTTTTTAAGTGGCTGTTTTTTAATAGAATAGAAATAGAATAGAATAGAATAGAATAGAATATGATTTTATCGTCCACGGAGACCAACTGGCCTACGGGACCCAAGTACAAAGAGATAGCAGCAGGCGTATTACTACCAGGATTTTAATGAAGTATGGTTTTCTGAAGTGGTGTAGTTAGGTGTAGTGTTTAAGAAGCTATTTTTAAGGAAATATGATTTTTTTTGGTGTGGTTTATATAACTAGGTATAGTTTTTACGTAGCTATTTTTTAAAGTAAGTATGGTTTTTTGATGTGTGGTTTTTAAGTAGGTGTAGTTTTTAAGTGGCTTTTTTTTTTACAGAAGTGTGGTTTTCTGAAGTGGCGTAGTTTTTACGCAGCTATTTCTTAAGGAAGTATGGTTTTTTTTAAGGCTATTTCTTAAGCAAAGCACCACCACCTGGAATATTGTTTGTGTGCTCAACTTTGGGAATGTATCGTATTGTTTTACATTCGTGAAAAATAACTTCAACGGTTAGATCCAACCACTACAAGAGAATGAGCATTTTTTGTCAGAAAAATCGTCAGACTGTCTAGAGAGATTTTTGCCTGACGTACAGGCTGACGAACGTACTGACGATTACTATTTTGATGTTTTTCCTGACGATACTACGTCAGACATATCGTCACATAAATCATTAGAAGCCTTCGTCAGGTTAAGCGTCACATTAATCGTCAGAATATACGGCAAATATGTATCGTCAGAAAAAGCGTCAGAATATGCGTCAGAATAATCGTCAGAAAATGCGTCAGATATAACGTCAGATATGTCATCAGATTTTGCGTCAGACTATTCGTCAGATATTGCATCAGACTAATCGTCAGATGGTGCTTTTCTAGGCGCTATTACAATTTTAGTTATAACATTTGATTGAACAGTATATTTTAGATGAAATTTGATGTTTCACAAAGGCTGGGGGCACGGACTAGGGTTTGAATCCTCTCCACAATCAAAATTTTTTAAGTGTTGGGGGGAGGGGGGAGATGGAGGGCCGAGATCGCGCCATATGGCGCATCTTTAACCGTTGATGGGGGTGGACATACTTACTCACAGACACTATTTTCTTATTATATTAGATAATATTAGATAAGATGATAGGGTTGAGGAGATAGAGGCAAGAGGTATAGTACATTGCCTTGTGGATTTGAGTGTCTAATAATGCATGAACTGATTCAATTTAGTCTAAAAATTCGATTGCTCAGTTTAACCCTAGATATGGGAACTCTAGTGGTGGGATTTTCATAGATAGTATCACATCTCATAGTCACTAATTGCTCAATCATATTGCATTTGTCCCTTAAAGGGATTTGAAGCATTTTTTGATGGATGATTTCTCCTCCAATACTCAACCATCTTATTTTTCTCCACTTCGAGGTAAATCAAAACATAAGAATGGGTAGGAAGATTGATGCTAGCTGTAGTGGAAGAAATAGAAAAGATTGAAGCTGGAAGATGTAACAAGGGGATTGATCTACCTAGCTTATTGATATATCAAATAGAGGATCATTAGCGCGGGTTGGAAATGATGGAGATATTTCATGTGTTCTATGAAACTAGCAAAATATTTAGAGTAATTTCACTTAGATATTTATTACGTCCTACTAAGAAACAAGTTCTTTGTGCATCGCTAGCCTTGGATGCCCCAACAACTTATCCTTATCTAAAAGTGATGGTGGATCAATGAATGGAACTCCTTATGCTCGGATGCTTCCAACCTCATCTATAGACATAGTGATCAGACAAGGCCATAAATTGTCGGATTCGGGTGAGAAATAGAAATTGTATTCAATGGTGAGGGAACTCGTGGAGCAAGAAACTTGATTCAAGGATGGGCAAGCAGGCTAAGAACAGATGTCATAGTAAAGATGAGATTGGAAGTGGATAATAGAATCTAGAGTTGTGCCTTAACATGTAGACATACATGGAGGGTTGGAGGCATTGACCATGGGGAGTGTCTAATAAAAGGTTTCTAGTTCAATAGTCATTTTTGTAAAGCACCCATGGATGAATTTGGACCATGTGAAAATAATAAAAAGGCAAAAAAAAAAAAAAAAAAAAGGAAAGTAGAAATGCATGGTTGGGATGAAGGTTGGGCGGGGATAGAGTTGTTACATTGATGAAGCTTATTTTGATGCTTAGAATGTTGGTTCACGCTTAGAATTGGTGCAAGCTATACATATGGAGGCGCGATACAGAAAGTGTTTGGATTTTCGTGCTACATGATATAGGTGTACGATGGCATTTAGAAGGTATTGTGAATTTGAATTCTATGGGATAGCGCATTATTGATTCATATTGCTAAAGATGTTTATGTTTGACAAGTACACTAAACTGCAAGGTTATGGCGTGTTACCTCGTGTGCAATTGTGTGGTTATGGTGGTTTGTTGGAGGTAGATGACTAGAGAGAATTGTATGGATTTCCAAGGTGCATTCTAATGTTGTCATGCTGTATTTAAATATTTCTTGTAAGGATTTAGATGGTGCATTCTAATATTGTCATGCTATAATAAAATACTTCTAGGGAGGAGTTTATTCAAGATGCATGATTGACACATTTAAGGACATGCTTTAGGACTTTAGATATAGAAATGCATTGTTAGAGAAATTTGCTTAAGCTACTATTTACAGCAAGAGGATACTACAATGTTCTTCATAGTATTAAACGTTGTGTATCGTGTTTGTTTGAAACTATAAGATCCAAATGGCGTTGCAAGATGTCCTTAATGATTTCAACCTATATGGGAACTATAAATGTTTGGCTTATAGAAAAATTGTATTCCAAAGGTTTCTAACATGAAACGTAGCATTCTAGACTACCATTATCTCTGCATATGCTACAACATGGACTAATATATTTGTAAGGTAATTGCGTTCTTGGATATCCAATGTTAAGGGTATGGTTAGTTACAATAGCTCCATGATGAACGAGCTAATATGGAAAAGGGTCACTTTGTGTCATTGCGCCTGAGCAAGAACATGTCATCAAAAGACCTCCTAGTTTTATCAACTGCATTGTCAGGGAATTTAGGCTCCGGTATCTCATTGGGTTTTTTTTTTTTTGAAGGACGAGAGATAAATATTATTACCAATCAGAAAAACAAGTACGATAAGCTAAGAGGCAGGTTGAAAAGGCAAGGGAGAAGATGTCCCTCTGTGCAAGGCTACCTATTCATTTCATACTCGTCCAAGTACTTACAATATAGATTATATTCCCAAAAAGTATTCCTATTGACTAGTTGTCACAAACATGCACACTATCTATCCTGCTTTTGATCAACCAAAAAGATTGTCTATAGGTACAAGGGCAAAAACACACAATGGTGTACATGTCACTACCGCTCCTGGTTAATAAGGGGAAAAGGAAAAATCATAAACTGTGTCTATATGTACAAGGGCAAAAAGACACAACTAGTTTTACTCTAGATGACTCTCTATGCAGACATTACAAAGCAAGTCCCATAGTAACAAATACCCAATTTTGGGGCTAGCTTGGATGGATTAAGAATAAATATGTCCCATAATTGTTTCTCTTCAATTGCATTTTGCAAATTCTGTAATCCCAAATTTGTGGAAGTTGATGCATTCATGATTAATACCGTTGAGACGTGCATATAAATGAACATGTTGCAATGCTGGTGCTGACGAGTCAACTTCTAAAGAAGAAGTTAAGCTAGATCAAGAGAGAAACATGCCAATATAACTTGTTAAGAATAAAACCAATCTTGCATGTGAGATATATCGTCCTCCAACTATGCCATTTATAGTAAACCCATCGGTATAACAACGTAGAGCAAATACAACCTTGCCGTTTGATAAAAAATGTACCAGAAGATGATTGTCCCTTTGATTAACATAAAATCTTGTTTTTTTTCCTTGAAGGGATATATGATATGTGACCCCATGCTGAAATACATGTCGAAACGGAAACAAGACGCATAACAACCACTCATGAGGGGCAAAAAAGAGCAGCATCAACACTAGCTCTTGCATGTGGCTAGATGTCTTCATCACTTTCATCACTAATTCCATTTGAAAGCCTTCCACATTTACATGAATCTCGTTATACAAACCTTTGTCTTCTTGATCTTCCTCGTCTATGGTGCTAGAGGAGTCATCAAAGTAACATCCCATGATGGTCATAATCGTTGGCTCAGATGGAAAGTGCATTGTGTAGAGAGCAAATAGTCTATGCAACCAAGCCAAGGTGGCTAGGTGGCATGTTGGAGCCACCTTGGCTTGTTAGGGCCTAGGTGGTATGGTTGAGCCACCTTGGCATGTTGCAGCCTAGGTGGCATGTTGGACCCGCGTGGCATGTTTGAGCCACCTTGACATGTTTGAGCCTAGTGGAATGTTTGAGCCATCTTGGCATGTTGGAGCCTAGGTGGCATGTTGAAGCCTAGGTGGCATGTTGGAGCCTAGGTGGCATGTTTGAGCCACCTTGGCATGTTAGAGCCTAGGTGGCATGTTGGGGCCCGCGTGGCACGTTTGAGCCACCTTGACATGTTTGAGCCCAGGTGGCATGTTGGTGCCTAGGTGGCATGTTGGAGCCTGCATGGCATGTTTGAGCCTAGGTGGCATGTTGGAGCCCACGTGGCATGTTAAAGCCTGCGCGGCATGTTAGAACCTGCGTGGCATGTTTGAGCCACCCGAACCCACCTTGGTGGTATGTTTGAGTTGGCATGTTTGAGCCTAGGTGGCATGTTTGAGCCACCTTGGCATGTTGGAGCCTAGGTGGCATGTTGGGAGCCCACGTGGCATGTTTGAGCCACCTTGGCATGTTGGAGATGTTGGAGCCCATGTTGCATGTTTGAGCCAGCTTGGCATGTTTGAGCCACCTTGGCATGTTTGAGCCTAGGTGGCATGTTGGTGCCTAGGTGACATGCGTCAAAATTCGTTGGTGCCTAGGTGGCTATTGCGTCAAAATTCTACCATTTTGTTTGTATAACAAGATTCTGCTTTCATTTGGCTGGAATTCGAAACTTGGAATCTTACTACATTGAGAGGGATAAAGCACCACCAGGCCCAACTTGCTTCTTCATGTATTCATCTGAAAGGCGCATTTTCATGACCATTCTCTGTTCTTCTACCAATGAGCATCCAACCTTATGTAGATCCTCAATTGTTTGTTAAAGAATGCAAAGAGGTCCATAAATAAATAATCTTATCTAGTATTTTTTCTAAAATAATCCCATCGGTATATGTCTTATGTTGTTTTTCTGTTTCTGCTGTTAGAAAATTAAAATACACGAGGTACAATTCAAAGTATTCAATACGGACAAAAGAATTGGACATACCTTTGGTGCAATGAACTCTGGCAAATCTTCGTCTATACTTTTTTTCAAAAGCTTTTCACCCTGACTTCAGCATCGCCTATAGATTCTTAAATTTGAGTTGATGCGCTTATGAGCCTAATGACTTTGAGATCCTGCAGGGAATGGTTTGCTTTGTAGAAATATCTTTGCTGGGAGATTTTTCCAATTTCAACGAGTTGTCCTCAAAATTTTTCGGGCACTCATTGAGAATTAAAAGTAAGGACTTCTTGAGCTTATACAACCACGACCAGCCATTTTGGCTATGGCCATAAGAACCCATAAGGAAAAATCCCCATCATAAGTTCAAAATTGAAAATAAATTATATGGATGAAACAAATGCCCCATCAAAGGTTCAGAACAAGGGTCCAGATTTGGCAGATATAAACGGCCCAGATGGTGATCCCGGTATTTTGCTCCTATTGGTCTGCTACTTTCCCGCTTTCCTACTCTCATGCTTCCAACCGAAAGGAGGCTATGGCGCTCCCCTGCTTCACGGCTGCTTCACAGCTGCTAGACTGCTTCACGGCTATGCCGCCCTGCTTCACATGATACAGGTGATGCTCTGCTTCAGCAAAGGAGCTGGAATCTCATGTTAATTCTTTTACAACTTCGGGAAGACAATCCGGCGTGTATTTTTTCTGGTTTCTGGATCCATAGAAATAGACTCGTGTACCCTTTTTTCTGTTTGGCACCGTGGGAGACGAGAAGCAAGCCTTCGGATTCAGATTCTTGCCTGATCGATCAGGAAGCTCTGATACAACAGAATACAGATGAATCGATTTACTTGGAGGCTGCTGTCGATTTCTCAACTTGCTATATGAAGAAAACAATGGCTTGCTCTATGAAGCTATCCGGATATGGTAATGAAGATATAGGGTTATGTTTCGCTTCCTCCTCTTCATTTCTCTGAGTTATTCTGTTTATGCAAAAAGGATGTGTCTATGCAAAAATCTTTCTCTTGTTGGAGCAGTCTAGCCACACACTCCGTTCAGATTTTAACCTTTGACTCCCATATGTTTTTCCCATCAGCGGTAACCTGCCATAAACTTGTAATTCTACTGCTTTATGGGTGCCAGATTCGAGATTTTTCTTTTGGATTGCTTTGCCATCGGACTTGCCATATGATAGGAGTTTATATAACTTATCTTCTTTTTTATTTTGGTAAGGTGTTGGTAATTGTGCCTGTGCAGCCGCATGGAACGCCGCATGCGGCGTTCCCTTTCAGTTTCCGGCTCCTCCATGCGGCGTTCCCTTTCAGTTTCTGGCTCCTCTTGCGGGACGCATGTTGCCGGCTTTGATTGCAAAATTTGAATGGAAATTATGAGAGACCTCGATCACCTACATGGGATCTTCCTCAGCGTTTCTACGAATTCTTCCCTCCATCACACCGGTCTCACAGTTTACGATTCTTGGCGCCTCACTCCTCACAGGTACGATTTTTTCAGTCGAGTTCATGATCAACAGATTAACAGAGGTAAGATATAACTTTCGAAATCTTGAAATACAGGGATCTGGCGTCTACAGGGATCTTCTGTTCAAGGGAAACCGTGTTCAAAAGAAACAAGTTGAGATCTAATTCGTTTTCATATCTATTGCAGATTTGGGGCAAGGGACATGCGAAATGAGTATTGCTCATTCCAGATTTTGTCTTGGGATTTGGTCTTGCTTTGAATCATTTCACATTATAATCTTTCTACCAACTGCATGAGGCCTGAGTGTTGTTTCATCTCTGTGGTAAATCTCTACCTCTCCATTTTTGCTTTCGTGTGGGCATTTAATTTAAAATCTTTTAAGTTATCCATTTTTCTAACAAAGTTCCATCTTTGCTTTTGTGTGGGCACTCAGTTTCGGCTTTAAGCTTAGATTGTTGCATCAGTTAACTGTTAAGCCTAAATCTTACAAAAACACATAGTATATGATGAAGTAAATGCAGGAATGTGCAGTCCTTAGCTCTGCCAGATGCCTGTACTTCACTATTTCTTTTATCTTGGTTTGTCTTTTCAAATTTGCTTGCTCACTTGAATGCTTTGAATGCAGCTTTGTTGAGGACAGGAAGAAAATTTTGGTAACAGAAATAAATGAGTGTAATAAATGAGTGTAAGCATCTGCTTGAATGTAATGCTTTCATGTTATTACTCTATATCTTCAGAGTCATGATTTGGAGTTCTACATTGCTAATGGATGCCATGTTATGTAGGACAGGACTTGGTTATGTGCTGAACGACATCAAATTTTATGTCTGGATGGTATTTTAGATTCTTCATGGTTTTTTACATTGTTTTTTTTGGGGTTGTGTATTGGAGTAGTGAGACGTGAGCTTCTCAAGGCAGAATTAAATGGGAAGCAATACCGTACTTTTTTGCTTACACTGTTTTTAGATGGAAAAAGACATGTTTGTTGCTACTCTGGAAATGATTTCCTGCTATCTGGTCACTTTTGGATTGTTAAGAAATACAGACACCAAGAAGGCCAAGCTCTAACATGACAACAAGGAAACATTGGTAGGTAATATTCAAACAGGGAAAAATTATATGGCATCAGCCAGTGGTGCTTTAGCCACAAATCTAGGAGGAAGTGATGATATGGTTGCAGCTCCTAAAATAGAAAACAATGGTGTGACCAGTTTCCAAAGAGATGCAATGACATGAAATCCCGGATGATAAGGTGAACCATAGGGATGATGATAAGGTATATTTTTCATAGATATGGCTGCAAATGTTTCTTTGCATAATTTGATAAATAACTCATTAGTAGGAGCTTGAAGCCATGACTGTGGATGGGAATGGGAGTGGAACAGGCCATATAATTGCAACTACAATTGGCGGTTGTAATGGGCAACTGATGGTCTCTTGGCTTACTGCAGACATCATGTGTTCACATTTGAATTAAGCATCCTAACAGTGTCTCTTTGCTTTCAGTTGTGGGTACTGGATCCTTTGGGGTTGTTTTCCAGGTATTGTTCCATTGCATTTTTACTGGCTGCATAGTCTTTGTAAGATGCTGCTCACCTTTCACAGACCATTGCAAATATAGTTTTACATCGGATAAAAAAGAGGGGTGCTTTCTTTAGAGCCTTATAGGCATTTTATTTTTGAAGCGTTATGCAAGTTTGAAATTGTATTCTGTGTCCTTTTCAAGTAAATGGATAAATATGCATTTTTCGATGGGCAAATTCAGATAATTGATGAATCCATGGTAGTTGGAACTATTCTGCATGCAAGCCTTCATCTAACACGTGGCATCCCATGACTTATTAATGCTTTTTCTAAGTCTCTGAATTTGCTTATGTTTTGCCTCCCATAGCTGTGGCGATATCTGATAATAGAAGATGGGTTTGTCATACTTTTGAAGCTTTACTAGACTGCAATTTGAAGCCAATGCTTTGCATGATGTAGCCAACTGTATATGAAGTTTTATTAGAATGGTGAGATGTGAACTTCACAAGGTAGAATATATGGAAGCAATACCGTACTTCTTTAACTACACTGTTCTAAAGATGGAAAAAAAATGTTTATTGCTACTTTGTCAATGGTCTCTTGCTGTCTGGTCACTTTTGGATTGTTTGCTGTCCGCACTGTCCCAAAGAGATATGCTGTTGTGGTATGTTCGCATGCCTAATTTGAATACAATAAATAGCTTTTAACATTATTAATCCACTATATGATTTCCTATTTCTTCACTTAGCTACTTGCTCCTTGGATTATATAATGCATTCCACTGGATAGGTATTTTTGAGCTTGAAACAAATTGAGAATTTCCAGCAAAGGATTTTAACGTTTGTTTTTTTGGACTGCTTAGAACTCCTGTTTAGAAATCTAGCTCCTAAGGTATTTCTGCATAGCTATCAGTGTAACTGGAATCTAATTTGTAATTACTATTGCAACTATTTTGCAGCTGTGCATTTGGAGCTCTCCACAGTGGTATAATTCATGTCAAATTTGAGTATGTTAAATAAGGCTTCTTATTTCTCCAAAGTTTGTTTATCGTCCTTTGCAAAGCTCAGCAGTGGAAACTTCAACACTCAAGGACATTTTAAAATAGACATTGGCAGTTTAGAAAACCCATTGTGTTGATGCAATGTGCATTATTATAGATGGTTAATCACAGGTTATAGCATGTGGGAGAGTTGGAATAATGGTGTTGGGCCTCATACAGTTGATATTTATATTGGAAATTGGTGCTAAGCTTTAAATTGTTAATGATGGAATAACAAAAAAAATATTTGTTACATATATTTTTACCAAATAAATAGCAATTAAAAACACACCTATCCCTATTTGTACATGGCATTGGGAATAAAATGCGCATAAAGACATTTGATCCAATTTATAGAAAGTAAAACACAATTGCAGGTTGAGAGTAAAACCAAACGAATACAACGCATCGGTGGCAATGATATGACACATTATTTTTCTAACATCAATTTGTAACTTAGAATGATGATTTCATGATATCGAAATGCAATCTTCTCTTGCATTTTGCTCTCACAGTTCAATGTTGTCATAGGAATTCCCTTTATAGAGTTCCTCTTAGTGGCAAGGGGTTGCACCTTTATAGGGATATGAAGTAGGACTCGACCCAAGGTAGTATACAATATTGTGATATGATAACACTTGATCCAGTTAGTTCATTGATTGATGGCAGATTAGATCAATGAATTTGCCTCATCTTTCACTTTTACACTGAGTACGATGTTGAGAAACAAGAATACTGCTTGCACATGGGTATATATCTGACATTAGGCCTTTGTAATCTTCAACAGGTGGATGCACAATGGCATAAAGGATGTTGACTGTTGATGATGTTTATGAAATTCCACATTACACCATTTGTAAGACATCTCCTACTAGCATTTTCAAACATTCCATTTGTTTCCTACTTTATTTTTTCATCTAAATGTCCAATTTTCGAATATACTTTTATTAGAATCAGACATGTATGCGCTTCTATAAACTGAGCTTGCAAGTGCCCACGATGACTGATGCCCGGCATCGCCGGGCATACGTTTCTAGTTTATTTTAATAAAGACAGAAACTTCCTCCTCTTTCATTTCATTTTGCAGCTCGGATCTTCTTCTTCCACATTAAGGATGTCCTAGATATGTGCTAAGATCTTCTAGATTTCTAGCTAAGTTAAGTGCTTGATTTCTTTGATGTAGTTAAATCTCTGAGAGATTATGCTAGTTGATTTGTTTTATTTAGTTGCTCTTTGCTGATTTTGTCATTTCTGAAAATGGCATAAGCATACGGAATCTCATATAATGGTCTTCCTTGTCTTCCTCTTTAGAGCGAGCAATTTTGATTCTTGTCTCCTTCAATCTCTGCTCCACCATGTTCTAGTGCCCAGCGCCCAACAGATGGTGGTAAAAACTTAGTGGATCTCATTTGGCAAAAACATGTCTGTTACATTTGATGCCTCCTTTATAACTGGTAAATCCTTTTCCCTTTTTTTTTTTCTTTTGATTTTAATCCTTTCTGATAACCTTATCTGCTTTGTAGAGAGCTCCTTTAGAAGGATCCGTGACTCTTTGTTGTTTTTGCATTTGGAGTTTGGAGTCAGCGTGAAAATATCTTTGTTTTGATTGTGAATTGTAACTGCAATCTTGAAAAATAAAGGTATATTTTTTCCAATGGTTTCTAGATCTTCAATTCAAAACCACGTCTTTGTTTTAGAAAAACAAACAAAAATAACACTTGCATATTTTTCAATAGAAAACCATGTTTTTTTTTCCACAAAAACAACACTTGAACCTGCTTATTTTATACAATCACATGTTGATTTTTATATAAACCTATATATCGAAATTCGTCTTCATGAGAAAAATAATACTTCAAAACAACAGTTGTTTTTTAAAAACCACATATCATTTTTCTAGAAAAACAACACTTAGAAACAACATAGTTAAAAAAAACATATCATTTTTTTTTAAGAAAACAACAACTAGAAATAACATAATTAAAAAAAACCACATTTTTTTTTTAAAAGCACCTGTCATTTTGTTAAGAAAACACTTAGAAACAATAGAGTTAAAAAAAACCACATTCTTCTTAAAAACCACATATCATTTTATTAAGAAAACAACACTTAGAAAAAACAGAGTTTACAAAAAACTACATTCTTCCTAGAAAACTCATATCACTTTTTTTAACATTTAGAAACAACATAGTTAAAAGAAAAAACAAAGAAACTACGTGTAGTTTCTAGCAAAATCGGACAAAATTCTATACGTAGTTTTTTAATGTTTTTTTTTCATATAAAACAATAGTTAAAAACTACATGTGGACCTTTTAGGTTTTATTAAGAACCACATGTCTATTTTAGAAAAAGCAACACTTGAAAACCACATCTACTTCTAAAAAACAACGTGTAGACACACGTGTAATTCCTACGTGTAGATAATTTTGACAAAACTCTACATGTAGACTTTTAACAAAAAAAACTACACGTCTAAAAGTTTGACTAAAAACTACACGTTGTTTCTAGCAAATCCGGACAAAAAACAACACGTAGTTTTTTGGTGTTGTTTTTTAGCAAAAAAGACACTGAAAAACAACATGTGGACCCAGTTTTGGGGTGGTAGCATAAGATGGTTTTCTGATTTCATCCTAGGTGACCATTCCAACATATCAATAGTCACCTGGTTAATTTTACTAACCTCCCCCCTTCTTTCTGGAACTCCAATCACTTGAAAGCTATTGGCAGTCACCTGGGCCAGGTTCTTGATATCAGCATTCCCCAGACCAATTTTCCTTCTACGTGCATATCGAAATTGATCTCCTCAGATTGGTCCAACACTATTAAAGTCAAAATCTTTGACTCCAAAAGTCTGGCCATTTCTATTAATTTCAGTAATGTCCTTTTTTCAAAGATTGTTTCTAAGTCTATTTCAGAAAAAGCTGAAGGGAAAAAACCTGCCCTGCCCAACAGCAGGTAGGTCTGGGTTCAAAAGCCTATGGTTGTACCAGATTCCTCTACTTCAGGCAGTCATATCAATATTGATGATTGTAACTTCAGAAACAGTAATAGCAACAACTTTGCTCTCCCTATCACTGTCTACAAAGGTTTGGATATAAAGAAGGTAATAGATCTCATTCTGAAATCTATAATTCCACTTAAAGGGGAAGCAGTAGGAGGGGATCACCCATTCAAAGATAAAATTGTCAAATTTGATTTCAATCCTAACAAAAGTTTGTTAAATATCTGCTATCAAGGAAGGGAATGTAATAGTCATATCTTCACGAGTTCTATGATCCAAAGCAAGACATTACAGAAGAGACTCACAATGAGGAGAATGGAATAAAGTTATCAGGAAGAAGAAGAAAGTCAAGGACCTTAGAGTCACGATCCCGACCCGGAGAAGCCCCAGGGAGCATCCTTCTCCTTGTAAATATACTTTATTGCATCAATGAATAGTTATCTCAATTTAGTCTCCTGGAATCTCCAGGGTATTAATGATGCTAATAAAAGGGATAGATTAAAAGTAAGTCTGTCATCTATTATTCCTGATATTTTGCTGATCCAAGAACACAAACTCCATGATGCTGATTATATTAGCAAAATTGTTACAACTCTTCGTCCTGGTATGGATCTTTTGGGCTCTCTCTGCTAACAATAGTTCGGGCAAAGTGGCTATCTGCTGGAAAAAGAGCCTCAACACTGATCTTTATACGGTCAATGACAGTACTTGCAGATGGCAGATTCTAAGCTGCAAGGTGGACAACTTCAAAATTGCTATTATCAATGTTTATGCTCACAATAACCCTGCAGACAGAACAGATATTTGGGTTAAGATCAAAGACAGCTTGAATAATATTGAGGTTGATGAAATTGTGCTGGGGGGAGACTTCAACATGGTCACCTACAACTTCATGAAGAATGGTAATTTCAGACCCCTTGCCCTTGATGAAGCCATAGCTTGGTCTGATCTTGTAACTTCAATAATCTTACCATGGCCAGAACCAGTCCAAATGAGTTTCATTGGTCAGACTGCAGGGCCAACCCTATTTGCTGCCTCCATGACAGATTCTACCCAAGTGAGAACCTCTGGAATCATAGCAACAGGGTAACCCACCTCAAAGGCTACATCCTTGCTGATCATTATCCCCAGCTTCTCTCTATTCAGAAAATGGATGCTACCATGCCTAAGAGGAAGACCTACTTTAAACTGAATACCCAGCTGATCAACCATCCTGATTTTATAGGCATTATTTCTGATATAGTTAATTCGTCAGCTAAGCCTCATGGGACCTATGGATGGATGACATGGTGGTGCAACATAGTCAAGCTTCTTAAAGCCAAGCTTAAGACTTGGGGCAAGGAAATTCATCAAGCCAAAATGGCTCACCTAAATAATCTCAGAAACCTTCTGATTAATGCCACAGAAGATGATCATAATAGAATCAAGATGGAAATAGAGGTTGAAAAGTTGAGAATTTCTGTTGGGTGGAAATTAAAATCCAAAATTATTGAGCTTAAAGAGGATGAAAGAGATCACTCTAAATATTTTTTTGTCAAGGCCAAAGGCAGAATTAAGAAAAATCATATTCACGAGGTCTTGATTGATGATAAACACATTACTGAAGTTAAAAAGTTAAAGATTGCTGCTACTAATCATTTCTCTAACATTATGGGTACCAGTGCAGATGCAAACTACCTAGAAAATGATAATTTTATCAAAATGGAGGAAAAGATGACCCAAGAGCAGAATATCATTTTGAACTCCCTTTTCTCCCTTGAAGAAATCAAGGGAAATCCCCAGGGCCAGATGGCCTACCAGCAGAATTCTTTAAGGCCACTTGGGATATTCTCGTCTCTCACATTCTGAATATAGCTAATGAGGTTCTTATCAGAAAGGAGATGGACGAGAGGTTCAACACCAGCTGCATCATTCTCATACCCAAGATTCCTTAACCCGTTTCCTTCTCTGATTACAAACCAATCTCGCTTCCTAATGTCATTTATAAGATTATTTTAGGTGCCATCACTCATAGACTCAAAGGCATCCTCAACAACATCATCAGCCGAAGCCAATCAACTTATTTAAAGGGGAGGAATGTCTTAGACAATGTTGCCACAACAGCACTCGGGCTTAGATGGGCTAAAGATTCTAAGCAGGATGTGGCTTTACTCAAATAGACATCACCAAAGCGTTTGACACGGTCAACTAGAATTTCTTGGATCATTGCTGCAGGAGTATGTCAGTCATTAGTTGCAGAGTATGTATGCTTAACTCCACATACTACTGCATGTCTGATATAATAATTGGATAGCAAATTACATAGGTAGAATTCAAAATACTACATATCCATGATTTACTTGGGTTTATGTTAGTCTGAATTTAGTGTTCAGAAGTACATTATAGCCTACATGCAACCTGTCTACATGCATTGACATGCAAAGTATAGAGGCATGTTTTAGCATGCATGTAATTCAACAGTGTTTCAAAAGTTCCTTTTGTTCAGAAAATCTTAAGTTTTAAGTAAAGCTACTTATAGACCACAATCTAGATGCTCTGTCTCTGACTAGCTCGGTCACTATATAGAATGATAAGGCTGCCAAGGGATTGAACGAGGTAGTCTGAGGAACTAGTGCTGTCTAGGCTAGTTTAGTCCCTTTTTTTTAGAGTAAGAGTGGATTGTTCCATTACTCAAGAAAAACAGTACATAGTTCTGCTAGGCATAGCAGAAAGTAGTGAAGCAAAAATCCTTACAACTATAGCCTTCCCTTAGGAGGAAGAGGCTGATTGTTAGACTGCAAAGTAAGAAGACAAATCGATTGGCTTTGGAGATATTACAAAAACTGATCTTTCTAAAATGAGTAAGAAATCTTCAAGCTCGAAATTCCAGCCACAACTCCAGCCAAGAAACTCCAATGCCATAACTGACCAACACCTGGAAAATGATTTAGCCAACCAAAAACTCTTACAAGATGAAGAATTAAAGTTGAGGAAATAGTGGCAAGGCTAGAGTTCCAGAGAATATCAGAAAAAGACAGCAAGGTAGTTAATTTATGGGGAAAGAGAGTCAAGTTTAGCATTGAAGAAAGAGTAGGAGTTTGCAGAGCCAAAGGTATAGTGATCAACTGTCAGGTCAGCAGCTTCATCCAAGCAGAAATCAAGGTTTTCAGTATCACTTAGTAGCAGTAAGGATCCATAGAAATTTGCCAGAAGTCTGTGAGTGTAGTACAACTCCCTGTATCTTCTGAATTGTCCCTCTGATATATAGTAATGCTACATGAAGACAAAGTCAAACATGCAATAGACTTGGACAACCTCTCTGCAGAGCAATCTTGCCCAATCTGTTTTCTTGTCCAAACCTTCCTGATCCATGCTAAGCTTCTCCATCAAATCATCATGGATAGTCCGGAATCATTTTTTGACCTTAGCATTCCATTCCACGCTTCCATAACTTCTCAGAGCACCATCTATGCATGACTTGGCATTATACATACTTGAGGTTCTAGATAAACATCGGCAATTACTGAGCCCTCAGTAGTCATTATCTCCGTTTGTCTAGTATCATCATTACTGCAAAGGCTTTTCCCTTGAAAACCTTTCGAGGCAGGGATTTTTTAATCCTAGTAGTAATGATTGTACTAGCCCATTGTATGGGTCCCATGACCTATTGGTCTCCGTGGACGTTAAAAAATCTATTCTATTCTATTCTATTTTTCACCCTTCCTTATAAAACTGTCTTCCAGATCCCCATCATTCCTCTTACACAGCTTCAGATAAGCTATCAAGTTCAAGAAAAACTGAATTAGAATCAATGACATTCAAATTAGAAACAAATAAGTCAAAAGAACCCTTAAAAGCACCAATAGAATCCCACTTCCTGTCATATTTATCAGCAAATTTTCTTTTGTGAGCTGAGACTCAACATCCAGCTGGAAATGCATCTTAATCCAAAAAAATGAGAAGTTCTTATTGCCATACACTACTCTATTTCCAGCTTTCCATATATTCCATAGAGCAATGAACATGATAGTGTTAGCAAAAGTGCACTTATTCTGAATATAAGATAGCAAATTACCAATCACCATAGAAGGGAAGAGAGCACCCAATTTACCACTAAACCAGGACCAAAAAGGAGCCAGTTTGGGACAAAAGAAAATGTGATCAAGACTTAAGTCACAAAGAGCAGAAATATTATTATGCCTCCTTGAGATAACTTAAAAATTTGGGATATTTCTATGGGCCACTAACCAAATGAAGAAACTCACTTTAGGAAAGCAGAAAGAATTCCAAACTTCCTGAAAAAGGAGTCTAGTTTTGGAATTATTAACATTTATGCCTCCACCAATCCTAAAGAGAAGGAAACCTTGTGGACTGAGATCAATTCTTGGATGCATAGCAGTCCTACTTCTGATGCTCTAGAACATTCTAGAATGGTCTAGAACCTTCTAAAATGCTCTACAACATTCTAGAATATTTTAGATAATTCTAGAGAAGTTTTAGAGAAGTTCTAGAATGTTCAAAAAAGTCCTACAATGAGCTTTGACTATTCAACAAGTATAGATAATCATCCCATTCTAAGATAGAAGTTGCCAAGAATACTAAATTAGTCTAACAATAGAAAGTTTTATTGAAACTTGCAAAAATTCAAAATAGGATATTCTACAAAGTTCTAGAATGTTCTAGATGCTCATGGATAAGCACCCCAGTTTTAAGATAGAAAGTTTTTTTTCAAAAATTGCAAGAACTCAGAATAGGATATTGTAAATAGTTCTAGAATGTTCTAGATGCTCATAGATAACCACCTCAGTCAAAAGATAGGAAGTTTTTTGAAAGAATGCAAAAAGGCAAAGTAGAATGTTCCAGGTACTCAGATGCTCATGAGCAAGCAGCTCAGTCTAAAAATAGAAAGTTTTTGAAATTTTACAAACAAGTAATATAGAATGTTTTGGGATGTCCTAGATGCTCATAGGTAGGCACCTCAGTCTAATACCAAGAATAATAAATTATTCTAAAAATGGAAAGTTTTATTGAACTTGCAAAAGCTCAAAATAGGATGTTCTATAGAATGTTCTAGATAATCATGGATAAGCACCCTAGTTTAAAAATAGAAAATTTTTCTGAAGAAAAGCAAGAAAAATAGAATATTTAGATAGTTCTAGAATGTTTTAGCTGCTCGTGGATAAGCACCTCAAGAATAGAACGTTTTTTTGAAAGAATGCAAAAACGCAAAGTAGAATGTTCTATATACTCAGATGCTCGTGAGCAAGCAGCTCAGTCCAAAAATAGAAAGTTTTTGAAATTTTACAAACAATCAAAATAGAATGTTTTGGTATGTTCTAGATGCCTAACCCCAAATGTTAGAAATCGTGCCACTCACCTGCCCCACTTTACACCACTCCAACAATGGCGCAACAATGCAAATGGATAGGCACCTCAGTCTAATGCCAAGAATAATAAATTAGTCTAAAAACAGAAAATTTTTATTGAAGTTGCAAAAGCTCAAAATAGGATATGTTCTAGATGCTCATGAATAAGCACTCCAGTTTAAAAGTAGAAAGTTTTTTTGAAAAATTGCAAGAACTGAAAATAGAATATTCTAGATAGTTCTAGAATGTTCTAGATGCTCCTGGATAAGCAACTCAACCTTTATACTCATCTAACCCCCTTTGCACCATAAGGGCCTGCTAAATTAGAATATGCACCATAGGATCGAGCATTATAACATCCTATTTTGAGTTTTTGCAACTTCAATAAAACTTTCTATTTTTAGACTAATTTACTATTCTTAGCATTAGACTGAGGTGCGTACCCATGAGCATCGTTACGCCATCGTTGGGATGGTGTAAAGTGGGGCAGGTGAGTAGCACGGTTTCTAATATTTGGGGTTACGCATCGATCCTATGGTTTCTGACATTTTGACTGAGCTTGCAATGTATTTTTCGACTCAGGTGCCTACCCATAAGCATCTAGAACATGCCAAAACATTTTATTTTGATTGTTTGTAAAATTTCAAAGACTTTTTATTTTTGGACTAAGCTGCTTGCTCATGAGCATCTGAGTATGTAGAACATTCTACTTTGCCATTTTGCATTCTTTCAAAAAAACTTTCTCTTCTTTTACTGGGATGCTTATCCACGAGCATTTAGAATATTCTAGAACTATCTAGAATATTCGAGTTCTTGCAATTTTTCAGAAAAACTTTCTATTTTTAAATTGGGATCCATATCCATGAGCATCCAGAACATTCTAGAACTATCTAGAACATCCTATTTTCAGCTTTTGCAAGTTCAATAAAACTTTCAATTTTTAGACTAATTTACTATTCTTAACATTAGACTGAGGTGCCTGATAAGGTTTAAGGTTAATATCTAATAATGAGCTCGAGGGAGTGGCCGATATGATTAAGCATTGGGAAAAATCATATAGGGTTAGTATATATCATGGTTGGGAACAAAAGGCAAAGGCAAAGGCAGGCCAAAAAAGGTTGAAGTCGTCACTACTACAAAAATAGGTAGAAATGGCACAAAAGTGACATTTATCCTCCGCCTTTTTATGGAGCATAAACGTCACTTTTGTGCCATTTGGGGAGCACAAACGTCATAAATGGCACAAAAGTGACGTTTATGCTCTGTAAAAAGGCAGAGGATAAATGTCACTTTTGTGCCATTTCTACCTACTTTTGTAGTAGTGCGTAGAGACTTCTATAAATAGAACCTGAAATCTAATTGGCAATATCTCCGCAACCAGAGCTCCGATTGAGGCGATATTTACTTCACTGGAATCGTCTCGGAGCCTAGTTTCTGAACTAGATAGCACTTCCCGAAACTCATCCGAATAAGAGAGCTATAACCTGAAGAGTGATAGGGGTCAAGAAAGACTGCTCTACTCATTCACTCTTGAATTTGATTCCTAGAAAGCCATTACCTTTTTCCTAGAGCTTCTGCTGTTCTTGTTTAATATCCTAATACTATCCTGGAACCTGACTCTTGGTGTATCATATTGAGGACTGCTAGCTCGAGAAAGGAGCTACAAGAGGAAACTGATTGTCAGATATGCCTTACTATCTTTATATTCCAGCCTGATATTGCTAGCTGAGTGGTCCAGTTGGATGGAAAGCTTTGGGCTAAAGGCCTGGTTTTGAGAAGCTTTAAAGTTTTAGTGTTGATTTACTAGGTGTTTGATCTTTTGAATTGCAAAATAAGGTCTTCCATTCGGCCAAATTTGTAGACTAAGGATGGTGATTTGATTGATCCAGTTCACAGCTGCCGCATATGAGCTTTCAAGCTGCCTCTATGAGAAGCCTAAAAAAATTAGGTAGTTAAAAAAAAAAAAATTTGAAAAGCAGATTTGGATTCCCTTCAGACTCACCATGGGCTGATTTTATTTCACAAATTCAAAGCTAAAATACTAGTCGTTGGCCGGATTTGGTGATGGATGATTCGCTGCCATAGTCCACTACAAATTTCTGAAACCAGACTCTTGCTGTAGAATCCTTTATCTTTGAAACCCTAACATTGCCCTTACAGTTTTATGAAATTCGATGCCTCTAGGGTATTCCTGAAGAAATTCATGATGTCTTTAGAATGTATTTAAAACCATTATTTTTGAAAAAGGATCGTGCCATGGTCTCTCCCTAGGTTGTGATTGATTAAATCTACATAAGTATCCATATTTTATTTGAGCCATTCATACTTTGGAATAAACCGTTTCAACCTTAGAACTTCCTATAATAGCTCCTTGGGTATGTTGAAAGAAAAATCATTTAAGGCTATGTTAGCAAAGAACCCTACCATTTGGTTGGATTTGCAGGTTCGAATGTCAAGATTGAGTTTTTCGCAGGACATAGAAATTGTCATGCAGGGAATTATTTTGGGAGATATTCTTACCTTCTTATTTGGCACATGAGCAAATTAAGTTTTAGTCATTTACGGCTATAAGGTAAACGGATATTTGAGTTACATTTGCCTTAGGGGAATTCTAAGGTGGAAGTATAAGGTGTTCTTTTCTTTGCGTAGTGTATAATAACTAATAAGTCTGTAGCATAATCGCATCGATCCGAGAGATCGCCATTCTAGAATGGGACGAGCATGCATGTCTTGCATGCATGCGGGCGGCGCATGCCCGTTTTGGTTGGGAGTTCGCTATTTCAGGCGCGTTTCGGCATCCACGTCTCATCGGCGCTTCCTCTTCTCTCAGCAGTACCTTATTCTCTTTGAATTGTTTCCAGGCAGGGGAGGGGCTTCTTCCTGCCTGGTTTAGCCAATTTGGCATTTCTTTCATGCTATCCTTTTCCGGCCTTTGGCCTTCGTCCTTTGACCTTCGTCCTCGATCTCAGTTTGTAAGGAAGTTCTCTGGTAGTCGGGCGGTTTGTTGGTTTCTTGCGAGTCCCATTCTAGAATCGCATCGATCCGAGACATCGGATCGCCATTCTAGAATGGGACGAGCATGCATGTCTTGCATGCATGCGGGCGGCGCATGCCCGTTTTGGTTGGGAGTTCGCTATTTCAGGCGCGTTTCGGCATCCACGTCTCATCGGCGCTTCCTCTTCTCTCAGCAGTACCTTATTCTCTTTGAACCCTCCCTCCCCCCCTTCTTTGTTTATTGTATTGTGCACATTTTTCTGTTTATCATATTTTTCCACCCGCTGGGTGATGCTTTTTTCCACCCGCTGGGTGATGCTATTCTCTGGTATGTTTGTGTTGTCTCGTTTGTTGTATTGGTGATGTGCAGGTACAGGTTGGCGAGCGGCATCTGTTTCGACTTCTCCATACGGGGGTTTTTGGGAGCGATTTCTATGCCTTACGTTTGTCTAAGCCCCTTGCCGAAGGCTTATCACTAGGGTTTTTCCTCGAAAACCCGAAAGGGCGGGGTTTTTTAATCCCGGTGATAAGCTTTCGGCAGGTACATCAGCCACTCATCTATTAGCATTGTATTTTTTGGGGTCCAAGTGATATAATTGGATTTTCCCTTTATTTTTCTTGGTTAGTTCGCATGTGTGCGGCTACCCACTGTCCACCATTGTAGAAAATCTGCTGAGATGAATGAGAAGAAGGTGTTCTTTTCTTTGCGTAGTGTATAATAACTAATAAGTCTGTAGCATAATAGTTGGATTTGGACATTTTTAGCCTAAAGGGATGGACTTGAAAATTTTTAGCCTAAAGGGCTAGACTTGGAATATTTTTAGCCTAAAGGGCTGGACTTGGAAATTTTTAGCCTAAAGGGCTGGACTTCAAAATTTTTAGCCTAAAGGACTAGACTTGGAAAATTTTTAGCCTAAAATGCTGGACTTGGAAATTTTTTAGCCTAAAGGGATGGATTTGATTATTTCTGATTGTGCAGCTTGTAGCCATGGATTTGGTTATGATAATTTGCCATATAATTTTCTTATCGAGGAGATCAATCTCGAGAAGGGGAGGAATTGATATGGTTTAAGATTAATATCTAATAATGAGCTTGGGGGAGTGGCCAATATGATTAAAGCATGGGGCGAAATCATATAGGATTAGTATATATCATGGTTGGGAACAAAAAGGAAAGGCAAAGGCAAAGGCAAAGGCAAAGGCAAAGGCAAAAGGCAGGCCAAAGAAGGCTAAAGTCGCAGAATTCTATAAATAGAATCTGAAATTCAATTGGCGATATCTCTGCAATCAGAGTTCCGATTGAGACGATATTTACTTCACTGGAACTAGAGTCTAGTTTCTGAATTGGGCAGCAGTTCCCATCACAGTGACATAATACGCATACGAAAATGAATACGGGGACCCAAAAATGAATACGAAATACGAATACGTGAAATACGCATACGGAGAATACGAAATATTCTCTTAGAATATTCCATAGAATATCATATTTGTACTTGATCTTATCAGCTTAATCTCTATTTTTTAAATATGAAAACTGTAAATTCTTCTATTGCAATAATAACAACATTAAGGGAAGAAAACATAAAAGTAAAGTTTTATCATATTAAAACATAAAAGTAACTCAAAAGTTAAAAGTAAAGTTTAATGAGATTTATCTTCGAATCCTATTGTTTAAGTTTGGTTTAAGTTTGGTGGGGGCAAGACCCATCTGGGTGTTGTAAAGTGTCACATGTTCGATAGGACGCTGCCTTGTGGCGTGACGTTAAAATCTCTTCTTCTTCTTCTTCTTTAACTTGATTTTCTATGGTTTGGGGTTTTTTGACGGCCGGAAAAGAATTCCGATTCTCCAAAAATCGGGACAATTTCCTTAGGGTTTCAATTTCTGATTTCGCCCTTCCAATCCGGCTTCCAGATATGATAGATGGATAGATTTGGGGGTAAACGGCATGGAGGCCATGTGGAAGACAGAAAATAGTAGTTTTTCTTTATCTCTATGGAATTTCGAGCAGCATAGCTTTGCTTCTGTACATTCGGTATGCTGTGGCCAGCGTCCGCTTCATATCTTTCATACTTTTCGTCCGCATGAGAGCAGCAGATGCCTTTTCGTGCACATGAGAAGAGCAGTATTTGGTTTGTTGCATGATCTTAACTAGCATAGGATATTATACTTTTGCTTTGCTTTGCACTCAACCTAATCAGATAACGGAATATATTCGCCCATTTTTTCTCAGGTCCGGCATTAGTTTACAGTGATTGAAGGATATAGTGGTAAGATCAAGTTCTTCTGCTCATCGACAAGACAAGCGATGGCTACATTCATATCAGGTAATATCTAATGCTTTGCGCTTTCATACATCTGAGTTAGAATAGATGAGACAAGGAACAGTCTCCAGAACATAGGTGGATACTTCCTTGCGAATGATTTTCTCAAGAGGAGTGGAGCAATAGATATGATATTCTTGCATGAAATCACTGCACATTTAGGGCTTACATGATAAAGGTTGAACTGTGAATAACGAAGACCTTAGGTTCGAAGTTTACCTTTGTTCAATGTCATTGTATTGGTGCAAGGTAACGTTTTACAGCATAATTACGTATCTGGCAACGTCTCGCCAAGATATGAGTCCAGCAGCTCATCAGGTATGCCTGGATAATATGACTTAAGACTGCCTTTTCACGTTTTATCATGTGTACTTAGTCTGGGTTTGCACAGGTTATGATAGGATTATTTAGTCTCTTTGCAGTTTGGGGAGAGCCATTATCACAAACAGCAGAGTCATTTATACCAAGCTTAATACAGGGAGAAGGAAAAAACTTGGGAAAGGTTCTATGTTCAAGTGATTTAACATGTGGATGAGGTGAAATCCGGAGTTAATTCTAATTGACATGGTGCAGGCACAAGACCTCTTTCACACTCTTCTTTTCATGGGATCAATACTGGGAATTTTGTTGGGGCTTGCTGCAATTTGAATCCCTTGGTTCATACCGAGGACGTTTACAAAAGACAAAGAAATTATAAGTCAGGTAGTGGTCACTTCATTATTTGTTATCTAACATGCTGTGAAATTTTTACTTACAACACCATGTAGAAGTATGTATAGCTTTCATGTGTTTATAGGTGATTTACATTCCCGGCCTCCTTATCCATTCTATAGTTTTAGTTTGTATGTTTTATAAGTATGGACGCAAAACTATTACAAATTGAAGATGCTTTGTACTGCGAAGCAAATGAAGATTCAGGTAAAAACACAAAGATGTAATCTGGCTCAATTATTCCGCAGATTCTAGACTTCACATGTTTTTTTCACATGCATTAATTTGGTTCATTGAAGGTTGTAGACCTGTTTCAGAAAATGTCTTGAATTTTGCGATTAAAATGTCAGCTGAATATTTGACTTGCTTGAATGAATTCTGTAGATATATTTGAAAAAGAGGCAGCTCTCCATACCTGATTAGGTTGGTCTATGTATCTGATCTTTGGCGGTCAGATATAGCTGGATTATAACTAGAGCTTGCTGCAAAAGGACACACCACTTGAGATAATTTGGACGAGGTATAATGACTGGTACTGCCGCCAGAATGTGCAGCGCTACGTGAAGGGCGGCCGACCCAGCAAGAACCAGCCCAAGCCGCCGCCGCCACGGCCAGAGAAACCCAAGAAGGTCCACCATGGACCAAACTCCCCGCACGCCCGAGTTTTTCGAGAGATTAGACACTTTCAGCAGTGCACTAATCTCTTGATAAGGAAGGCACCTTTCGAGCGGCTCATGCGAGAGGTGATGCAGGAGTTCGTCACCGACTATAGAGTGACATCCCTCACGACAAGGGTGCTGCAGGTAGCTGCGGAGGCCGAGCTCACCCAGTTGTTCGAGGAAGGAAACCTCTGCGCAATCCATGCGAAGAGGGTAACCCTGATGCCCAAGGATCTATACTTGGTGCGTCGCATCCGCAAGGAATACCCTTGAGGATGCAATTTTGTGTAAAATAATGTAATTGCTAAGTTTTTCGCCCTATAAATATAAAATTTTGTTGTAAACTGACTTCAATTTTTGTATAAAAATGTGTTCAAGTTGCTCAAATTTTAGTTTAGTTGTAGCCATCATAATTGTAAGCATTCAAATAGGGTAATTTAGTAAAGGCGCTATAGGCAAATTAGTTAAAATTTGGCCAAAACACCCGAAATCGGAAGGGTGTGCGAATATCACCTCTGCGCTCTTCACGCAGGGCCCAAATTCGCATAACCACCTGGTTTCGCCATATTGAGACCAAATCATGCCTAATTAGCCCAGGAAAAGTTCCAAATTAGGTTAGAAAATTCCAAATAAGCATGCTAGAATCCTTAATTTTCCTAAAACCCTTAATAGAAGTCCAAAACACCCGAAATCGGAAGGGTGTGCGAAAATCACCTCTGCGCTCTTCACGCAGGGCCCAAATTCGCATAGCCACCCGTTTTCGCCCATTTTTGCCTAGATTGACCAATTTTCATCCAACAAACTGCCATGTAGTGTTTCTTGCTTTGCTTTGCTTAGAATTGCACTTCATGGTAGCTCATTTGGACACCCATGGCCATAGATTTGAAGTCCTCCCCATCAGGAACCCTTGTGCACGGAACCCGAGGCAGCCCTAGTCTATAAAAGGGGGCCTCATTTGTCATTTTCTCCCCATCAAAACTGCTCTCAGCTCTGTTGGCGATTTTCTAGCTCCTTGCTTATCCTCATCAGCCATTTTTCATACCCCTTTCAGCTCAATGGCGCCCTCAAGCTTTGTTAGATGGTACAATGAGGCCAATCACATCCGTGATTTCCCTGCTGAGCAAGCCTTCCATGTTTTTGATCATCTCTTTGATCTCCATGCCACTTTGACTAGAACTCCCTATTACACCGACATCATTTGCCAATATGACCAGCAGATCCTACCCTGGGAAGTTAGTTTGCCACCTAGGGGAGGGAAATGGGTTTCTCTAGACTCGCTGACCCAAGCCATAAATGGGGGATCTAAGACCAAGAATAAGTTGTGGGATAGAACCAGAAACATGACAGATTACATGACCTGTAAGCATTATAGGCATAGATACCTCTCAAACCAAGCAGCCTTAGCTTTATTCATGCAGTACAAGGCAGTCAACCAATCAGGGGAGCCGTCAATTCAGCCTTTAGACCTGGCACCTCTCAACACTCGGAGGGCGCAGATAGACATCCACGAGATCCAGGATACGGAGTACGAGTACCATGGCTCCACATCAGGAACACCTATGTTGCAGATTGAGCAGGATTATGAAGAGGAAGAGGAGGAGAACCCAAGTTGGAAAATGAGGGAGGCAAGAAGGATGGAGAGGCGTATAGCACGACAAGAAGAAGTATTAAGGCGAGATTTCGAACCCCCTGTTGGTATCACGGCCTGACCCCAGTCATCATCAATGGCGAGGAGTACATATTCGCCAACGACATCCTCAACCTTCCCTATTGTCAAGAAGAAGGTCTCAGGACTGATGAGCTCCTCAGCCTAATTGCAAAAGAACAGGGCAGCGACTTCATCGACTATGATTACCAAGAAATTCCAAGGGAGGTAGCCGAGCGACACTCCTACGCCGGGGCAACTATGTCAGACATTCAGGCTTACCAACAGATAAGGCAGATGTATCAGCAGCAGCAACCCGTCATTCCAGAAGAGGAATTCCAGGCGATCCAAAGCAGGTTGTACAAGCCGGGAAGAGGCCCAAGCTCAAGCCGACCAGTGCGCTCCAGGAGTATGCGCGAAGCTTCTAGCAGCATCAACTTGGAGAACGCAACCACGATGTGGAGAGATCACGAAGATCTTATGGCATTAGATGTGTTCGGCGAAGCAGCTCAGAGGAAAGGTACGGGAACCGCGGCCGGAGGCAGGGATAAATCACTCAGGTACTATCTTTCGGTCCTTAGCCAAGGGCAGATGGTAGTTTTTCACAAGGAGTTCAGCCCAAGAGGAGAGGAATCCGTGGCGCTCCTCATAGCACTCTCAGGCTTTGGACAACATGCCAAGATAGATTATGGAGTAGACCATGTCATCCTCTTCAAGAGATCCGTAGCACTTCATGCTCTCGACTTCGCAAGAGGCCACCTCAGGGATGCACACTTGTCAGTAGTAGCGGCAACTGCACCAGAACTTCCGGCACCTCAGATGGCAAGAGCATTGGAAGGAGGATCGGCGGCGAGAATCCTGCAGAACGTCGGCAAGGGGATAGGATTGAAGAATGTGAAGAACTTCTTCAAGTCCATGAAGAGGCACCATTGAGGAAAATTTGCTTTGTTAATTAAGTAATTGTATTGAAAAATATTCTCTCTTCAGTCATTATCATGTACTTCTATATATATTAACTAATTAATGTCTTACCATGATCTTGACTTGTAAGTGGAATTTTCACATAATTTCTTTTGTACCTAACAACAATTCAATTGTAAGCAAGAATGATTAGTGTGTAACTTAAATAACAAGCATTAATGATTAATCCTTGCAGCAAGGAACACCGGCTCAGGTTCTCAAGGCCAGAGCCGACATCACCAGTGGGTACCTAGAAACCTATTCGGACGTGATCAAGATGACATCAACGAGGAAATGACGCCGGAAGCAATCAACGCAAGACTCGTCCAGATGAGGAATCAGATGCATCAGCTAATCCACTGGGCCACCCCATTGATGAATGCCCAAGAATATGCACCTGCTCCACCTCCGCCTCCACCGCTACCTCAGCAAGGCGTCGAGGAAGGCCCACAGCCGGAGGGGCAGGACAATCAGGGAAATGTCAGAGACAGGAAGAGGAAAAGGAGAAACAGAAGAAGTCCAACACCACCTAGCTCCAGTTCATCAGACACTTCAGACAGCCAAGACAGTTCTAGCTCAGAAAGTGAGTCCGATACTTCACAGGTAAGAGCCAGGGCAAGGAAGGCAGACGACTATCAAAAGAAAGTTGACAGTGCTATGAGCAATGTGTGGAAGACTAGGAAGTTGGGTCAGTTCTCAGGGAAGGACAGGTCAGGTATGGAGGCACAAGCCTGGCTTGACGAAATGGAGGAATTTGGCAACTCTTATGGCATGAAGGACAAGGATATAGGGAAAGTTGCTACAGCAAACTTGATAGGAGCAGCTAGAATCTGGTGGAAAGGCTACGCAAAGTCCAACAAGCTCAAAAGGAACAGTTGCAGATTCAAGACCTTCAGCAAGGCCTTTCGCAGACATTATGTGCCTAGGTCACATACTAGCAGGCAGATCCAGCAATTCTACAGATTGAACCAGGGTACCCTATCAGTAGCAAAGTACACAGAGGAATTCATGCGACTCAGGCTCCATGTTCCCGGAGTTTCGGAAAGGCAAGCGGTTGAAACTTACATTGAGGGATTGAACAGCAATATTAAAAGGCTGGTCCGAGCAATCAACCCAAAGTCAGTGGCAGAAGCCGAGGATAAAGCCATAAGTTTGGAAGAAGCTCCACCAACGCCAGGGGAGAAACAGTCGGCCTTCAAAGGAAAGTCAACAGGGCAGTACCAAGGGCAGTACTAGAGTAAGCAATCAGCAACTACGCCATCAGGAGGCCAGCAGCAAGGAAGAGCTCAGGGTAAGAACTTTGGGGACCGTAAGCCACAGAATGCATCAGGGGGCAGCGTGCTAAAGCGTCTTCTAGACAGTCTGACGAAGGAGAAGAGACAGAAGTGTATCGAGAAGAAGCTATATTTTAGGTGCTTCCAGCCAGGGCATCGAACACATGATTGCCCATTCGTCATGCAGGCAGCTTTGGCAGAGCTTGGGGATTGGGATTCACCGACAGAAGCAGATGAAGACGACGACCAGCATGAGGCCCAGGACTTCATAGACGGTGAGTGCCATATCTGTGCAAATATTGAGTCGGGTGATATTGAAAATCAGTCGACAGTGATTGTGGCTGATGGAATCATAGATAGCAACCCATATGTAGTCCTCATAGACACAGGTAGCTCTCACAACTTCGCCTCTCCTAGGCTGGCTGCCCTAATGAAGAACAAGGTATTGAAATCTAAGCCAAGGCCACTTGCTATGGCCAACGGCGCCATTCGGCACACTAAAGGGAGGAGGATCACATTCGACATAGACCTTAGTGGAAGTAAGTGGCCGATGGGGGCAGAGGTCATGGAAATTGGAAGGTATGACCTTATAGTAGGAATGGAGTTCCTAAAGCCAGCGAAAGCCATGATCGACTGTGACCGCAATGAAGTCGCCATGACAGCACCGGACGGCACCAAATTCACAGTGAGATGTAAGAAGGCACCTTCTTCTATGCAGTGTATTTCTTTGAAGCAGCTAAAGAAGAGTATAGAAAGAAATAAGGTGGATTACATTTTGAGGTTAGAGGCAATTGAGCCCAATAAGCAGGATGGAAGCGACCAAAAGGGGAATCAGTTGCCTAAGCCAGTAGCAAGGCTCATCTCGGAATTCAAGGATGTATTTCCGGATGAAATCCGGCAGCTACCACCTTATAGAGGTGTGGAATGTGAGATCACATTAGCTCCAGATGCTAAGCCTACCAGCAAGGCACCATACAGGATGAGCATACCGGAGTTGGCAGAGCTTAAGAAGCAGCTCCAGGAATTGCTTGAGCTTGGCTTTATTAGAGCAAGTCTGTCTCCTTTTGGAGCACCCATACTCTTCGTGAAGAAGAAAGATGGCAGTTTAAGAATGTGCATAGACTATCGCCAGCTCAACAAGCAGACGATAAAGAATAAGTATGCATTGCCAAGGGCAGATGATTTGATGGACCAGCTCCAAGGAGCAAAGGTATTCTCAAAAATCGACTTAAGGTCAGGATACCACCAAATAAGGATAAAGGAAGAAGATATCCATAAGACCGCCTTCAGAACGCGGTATGGTCATTTTGAGTTTACAGTAATGCCCTTTGGATTGTCGAATGCTCCAGCAACCTTCATGCGCCTCATGAACGACGTCTTCAGGGATTTCCTAGATGAGTTTGTCATTGTCTTCTTCGACGACATTTTAGTCTACAGCAAGTCCATTGAAGATCATAGTCAGCATTTGAGAAAGGTGTTGGAAAAGTTGAGGCGGCATCGCTTATATGGAAAGCTCTCCAAATGCCACTTTGCTACCGAAAGAGTGGAGTACTTGGGCCATGTCATATCGGCGGAAGGGATCTCCACCGACCCCGCAAAGATTGAGGCAGTAGTGGATTGGCCAGCCCCAAAGAATGTGGCGGAGGTAAGAAGCTTTCTAGGTCTGGCAGGTTATTACAGGAAGTTCGTGAAGGACTTCGCCAAGTGGGCGTCCCCTTTGACGGACCTCACTAAGAGTGTTAAGGTGAAAGATTGGAGAACACATTGGTTAGAAAATGTCCAAGCTTCGTTTGAAAAGCTTAAGGAGGCCTTAACAACAGCTCCAATGCTAGTTCTGCCAGATCCGGACAAGGACAAGATAGTAGCAACAGATGCAAGTAAGATAGCGACAGGTGGAGTCCTTATGCAGGAAGGAAGAGTAATAGCTTATGATTCCAAGAAGTTGAACGACACCGAGCAGCGCTATCCAACCCATGATCAGGAACTTCTAGCGATTGTGAGAGCTCTTCGTATTTGGAGGCATTATTTGCTTGGGAGGAAGTTTCAGTTAGATACTGATCACCAGAGCCTTCAATACATCTTTACCCAGCCGCTCCTCAATCTAAGGCAAAGGAGGTGGATGGAATTCCTAGAAGAGTATGATTTTGAGATTGCTTATAAGCCAGGCAAGTTGAATGTGGTTGCTGATGCTCTTTCTAGAAGACCCCTTGAGACGAGAACACATTATAATGCTATATCAACTCTTTCGAGTGGGTATGGCAAGAAAATTGAGGAGACATTACCATCTGATGGTGATTTCAAGGAGGTATGGGAAAGCCTCTCTAGGGAGGCTAGAACGGATAAGGAACGAGAAGCCTTCAAGCATTATAAGAAGGAAGGCAACTTGTTATACCACAAAGATAAGTTGTGTGTGCCCGAATCGTCAGGTATAAGGAAGCTAATCCTTCATGACACACACAACAGCCCAATAGCAGGGCATGCAGGTTTTATGAAGACCTACTTCAAGATTCGAAGTAGCTATTTCTGGCCGGGAATGAAGAAGCAGATAGCAAGATATATTCGTGAGTGCCAGTTGTGTCAGCAAACCAAAGCGGAGCAGCTTCGAATTCCAGGAGCCTTGGAACCTCTAGCAGTGCCAAATGCGAAATGGGAAGTGGTAAGTATGGATTTTATCACGGGACTTCCGAAGACTCTTCGGGGCAAAGATGCATTGATGGTCGTAGTAGACAAATTATCTAAGATGGCACATTTCGTGCCTTGTAGAACTACTGACACATCATTAGATACTGCCAAGCTATTTGTGAAGGAGATTTTTAGGCTCCATGGCATGCCTTGGGAGATAATATCTGATAGAGATTCTAAGTTTATGAGTGCTTTTTGGCAGGACCTCTTTAGCACCATTCAGACGAAGCTCTCCATGAGCACAGCTTATCATCCCCAAACAGATGGTCAGACGGAGAGGACGAATCGAATCATTGAAGATATGCTTAGAAGCTTTGTGTGGAATAAGCAGTCCAAGTGGGATGAGTACATCCACTTGGTGGAATTCGCCTACAATAGTGCCAAGCAGAAGTCATCTCAGATGTCTCCTTTCATGGTAAATTACGGGTACCAGTGCTTAACCCCGGACACTTGGCACAATCCCGTGTCAAAGGTTGAAGTATCCCAGCAGATGCTAGGAGATATGCAGCAGCTGGTGGAAGAAGTAAGGGGTTACCTCCTAGCAGCAAGAAGCCGGCAGAAGAGTGTAGCCGACAAGCACAGAACCGTAAGAGAGTTCAAGGTAGGCGATAGCGTGTGGTTGAAGATCAAGCTCAAGCAAGCTAAGCTTCGGATTGGGAGTTGCAAGAAGCTTGCCCCTAGATGGGCTGGTCCATTCAAGATTTTGGAAAGAGTGGGCTCCCAAGCCTACAAGTTGGATTTTCCCGCCCATCTCAAAGTTCACAAGGTTTTCCACGTAAGTTTATTGAAAAGGCACAATCCTAACCCTGAGGAGGTCTTGGATACTCCAACTTTGTTGGAAATGACGGAGGAGCAAGTCGAAATCGTGCCTGAGTTACTTCTTGATAAGTCATTCAAGAAGACTAGGAGGTCTCAGTTCCTCCAGTATTTGGTCAAGTGGAAACACTTGCCCGTGGAAGACGCGACATGGGTATTGAAGCAGGATTTGGAGAAGCAATACCCGGAGTTTATGAAGGAGTTTGAGGGGCGAGTCGTCTCCGACTTGGTCGACCCCGACTTGCCAGGAGGTTAGCTTAGTATGTTTCTTAGTTAGCCTCTAGCTCTGGCAGATGTATTCTAGCTAGTGGAATACATATGCCAGAATCTTGGAACATGTGGGCGATGATGAGATAAGCCCTTAAGGCGTTCTCTAGGCCAACATGCACCAAGAGGTGCGCATGACCAATAGGGTCATGTGAGAGAGGAAGTGAGGCATAGTGCGCGATGATGGGACATCGATCGGATGCTCCCTATGCCACGATGCGGGGCTCGCACACCTGGCCATAAGGGGGTCATGGTGAAGGTCCAAGTGATCATGTGCGATGATGGGATCGTGAGACGTTCCCTAGCTTAAAACCCTTGGGGCATGATGCACTAGGGGTACTCGGCACCGGGTAATCGAGTACAAGGTAGCACTTGATCATGGGCGATGATGGGATCATCTTAAATGGTCCTTAAGCTCAAATCCGAAAGGGACCATGTATGGCCTGTGTTCTTCTTCATTTTGCAAAATTCTAAACTTTATGTGTATTAGGCTGTTTTATTGAGCTCTAGAGCAATGGCTTTTGCAGCTGACAGTGTGTATAAAACTATCAAGAATGCTACTCTTGACAGATTACAAGGGATGACAAATGTTTTCGGCGATGGTTTGATGCTGGCTTCTAGCTTCTATAGTTTGAAACTTCCATATGCATTTACAATTAACTCCTTAGATTTCACAGATAATGGATTTCACAGCCGGCTCTGAGGTAATGGATTTCGAAGCTATGAACAGAATACTAGGGCTTCCGGACAGCTATGAACAGCTATGAACAGAAAGCTATAGTTTAATACCAGGGCTTCCGGAATACCAGAGCTTCCGGAATGCCAGAGCAAACATAGTTTTACAGAGCCTATAGGCTATATGAGACTGTTCCGGAATACACGAACCAACCAAGAATCTGAAAGGAAAAGGCATGCACGACCCCTAAAATTGAAGAAATCATTCTGAAACTTACCTTTTAAGCCAGATATAGAATGCTAAATTCGGATTCCATGCAAAAGCACCATACATTGAGTGCCACAGACCGTCTACTATCTGTTTTTAGGTTTAACGTTGAAACAAAACAAGAACAAAAGGGGTTTTCCTCAAGTCATACTGAAAATGGCCGTTTTTTGTTCCGTTTTTTTTGAAAGAAAACGAGTTTCTTCTCCGTTTTTCGCAACTCCGTTTTCGTTGGCGCCGTTTTTCATTTTGAAAACGGCAAGTCAAAAAAATCCATTTTTTAAAAAAACGGCCAAAACGGCCGTTTTCCGTAACTATGATCTACTCTCGTACAATGCTATAGCATGGACATTGCTCATGGCTTTTCCCCTCTTCCTCGTGGGGATCTTATGTGTGTCTTTTGCAATGTGACAAGTAGGGTATGACCACACCACACACTCCACCGATTCTCTTCTCACAAGGTCAGCTGGATTTGTCTTCCACATTTTCTCCCAACAGTCAGTGTATTGTTCCTTCAACTTGCCTTTCTTTTGTCCCCCATAGAGCTCCCAATATTGAACCTAGGCTCTTCCCCATCAGGTGTGACGAGCCGGCCGAGTTGACCCTCCTGGCAACTCGGGATCTTGTCAATCTTGCACTAATTCTAGGTTGACATTATGGTGAAGAATTGAATCTTCCTTTTGCACAGTTGAAATTATATACTCCAAACTCAATGGGCAAATACTTATGAATTTAATGTAATTATGTGAAGTTAACATCCAAAGAGTTCACTATTCTCAACAAATATAACAGCTAACTGTGAACAATTCAACCCAGAAGCTTCGCTCAACCACGATCCTCAGCTATACTGCTGCCATCCCTTGCTCTTTCACTGCATATGCACTCACTGGGGTTAGTCCTCGTGACTAAGTGGGGATCCCTGGCTGCCTCTGCATGCATGGAAATACTCCGGAAATCTTGAATAAGCACAAACACAGACGGAAAACCCTACCTGAGTACAGTGCTAAGACAATGAACATAATCCAGGGAAATACCAAACTCTGAGCAACAAAAGCAAAGAACATATCCAGAATAACAAAACATCAGAAACATAGCTCCGGGACAATGGGAAACTCAGCCAGCCTATATGCAGACCCTGTTAGCAGAGAAATGCCTAGCCAGCTCACATTCCAAGCCCCATTGGCGGTGTTGGTGGGGTGAACCTCGTATGCGCATACCCTTCCCAGCCCACGTCTGGCGCTGGAGGACCTCTTACAATGGAGTCACAGGAGTTGACGTACAACCTCACCAGGAAGCTATGCATGTGAGAAAGACACGCCTGGTGTCACAGAGTACAATAATACCACAGAGAATCAGAGATGAACATGAGCATGCCGGAGCAACCTAGGCCACCAAACCTAGAAGCCCGACTCCGGAGGGTCCAAGAGATAACAAAATATCAAGACAACAGTGGAACAATGCAAAGACCAAGACGTGAAGTTCATTACAATATTTACTAAACATGTGCCTAGATCTTGCCATTGCCGAGGCTGCCCATACAATCTAACCATGCCGAAGTAGCTAACTCATTGGTGAAGATCATGATCTCAATCCAAACATGTGGAGGAAGTTACGAGCCTGACTGTCATTGATGTAGCTCCCATACCTATGTATGTTACTGATCAAGGAAAGATACTAACATCTTCTATAATGAAAAACTTACCTCAAAATTATCCTCTCATGAGGAATACAACGTTCCATAACGTTTGTACTTTGAATCCATTAGCTATGATGCTCTTGATAAAATACAATGCAGCAACTTAGAAACTTACAGTTATGAACTCAGACTAGCAGTACTTCATGGTATAGCCATATTCAGAAACCCCCAAGCTTCACATGGCTCTCCTTGTACCAATGTGGACCCATCTCAATCTCAATAATCCTTGATGTCAGATGATCGCTTATTCCTATTTCAAGATCCACATGCAAACTTGATGCTGAAATCCTTGATTTGCCGAGGGGTCGTTGACGCTCTACATCTGTGCTAGGCCACTTCTCAGCATTAGCCCCATCTCCATGAGCTAAGAAAGATACTTTATCCCAATCCTTAGAATTTTACCATAGTTAGACAATTATTCAAACAATGCATATTCTTACTGCTTATAATTATTCGGTTCAGCTCTTCATGCTCCGATCTCCTCTGCTGTTAAGCCCAAATGCAACCCAAGGACATGCAAATAAATTGATAAAAGCAGCAAATACAAGACCAACAAGATAAAGCACAAAACACAAAATGACAAAAACATAACATGAACACAAAATGGCGTTGCAGAGCTCGGTGCCGATCAGATCCAATATAATTCTGCCTTTTGTAAAGTTTCCATGCTGAATTGGTGCTCCTCATGTAATATTCAGCCATTCCTGACTTAAAATCAGCCTTACAGAGATGTTTCCAATCATTGATTATCTTCTGTAGCCTTATGAGTCTCCAACAAGTTCATAATCTATCATATTTGCATACAAAAATCATGTACAGACTAATCATGGCAGCTCATAGCACACCTCAATTGATCAAAAGCAAAATCCCACCTGAGAATTTTTGCACATAGACCTCTGGACCCCTTGCAATTGATTGCGCCTCCAAAGATCGTCTTCTAACTCCAAGAATCAAACTGCAGAAGAACATCCATAGTGCAGTCAATTCTGACTCAACATCACTATTTCTGTCATAACTTTTGCATACGGATGAGTTTCGGCCTGATGAGACCATTCCGGAAAGCTTACTTAGAGACCTTTTAAGCAAAAGCAAAATCATTAAAAAAGGATCTCGGGTCACCGAGATATGATGCTTCAAAGTTCGGGCTCCAAAACTGCCCAGCATTGCTCCCTGCCTTCATGCTCTGCAACAATCCTTTTTTCCAAGACAAAAACCCTGAACTCATGCTGCATACATGTTATACATGTGTATATACATACATAAGTACGTATACTGGCCCATCAAGTGCCCAGGTCTGTTTCACTCTCCCCTTCTAAAATTTAACCCATGTCCTCATGGGTCGATCATAGGTCTACTGAAGCATTTAGATTTACTGAAGCATTTCTGCGATTCAAATCTCAGATAAAAAATAGCTCAACTCAAAACTTCAGTTCGTGTGACAACTTACTCTCCCAAGATCATATTCCAATCTTACCAGCACCACCTTAGAGTACAATTGCTATCATCTTACTAAACATGCCACAAGAAAAACCTTACCTTCGACGTCGTCAAAATTTGCTTCTCCTAGCACCTTCATCCTAACTCCAAAGCATCTACATATGGCTCCTCCTTCTGAGGATACCATCTCCAAATGTTTTTAGAAGAACAATCATTAGCACCATCATATACCTTCACTTAATTTTAATCCACCTTGTTACACCCAAGGATCCAAACCTACAATCCATAATTCACAATGTCAACACCCAAAGATCCATTATTGCTCTGATACCAACTGTGACGAGCCTGCCGAGTTGACCCTCCTGGCAACTCGGGATCTTGTCAATCTTGCACTAATTCTAGGTTGATATTATGGTGAAGAATTGAATCTTCCTTTTGCACAGTTGAAATTATATACTCCAAACTCAATGGGCAAATACTTATGAATTTAATGTAATTATGTGAAGTTAACATCCAAAGAGTTCACTATTACCCAGAAGCTTCGCTCAACCACGATCCCCAGCTATACTGCTGCCATCCCTTGCTCTTTCACTGCACATGCACTCACTGAGGTTAGTCCTCGTGACTAAGTGGGGATCCCTGGCTGCCTCTGCATGCATGGAAATACTCTGGAAATCTTGGATAAGCACAAACACAGACGGAAAACCCTACGTGAGTACAGTGCTAAGACAATGAACATAATCCAGGGAAATACCAAACTCTGAGCAACAAAAGCAAAGAACATATCCAGAATAACAAAACATCAGAAACATAGCTCCGGGACAATGGAAAGCTCAGCCAGCCTACATGCAGGCCCTGTTAGCAGAGAAATGCCTAGCCAGCTCACATTCCAAGCCCCATTGGCGGAGTTGGTGGGGTGAACCTCGTATGCCATACCCTTCCCAGCCCACGTCTGGCGCTGGAGGACCTCTTACCATGGAGTCACAGGAGTTGACGTACAACCTCACCAGGAAGCTATGCATGTGAGAAAGACACGCCTGGTGTCACAGAGTACAATAATACCACAGAGAATCAGAGATGAACATGAGCATGCCGGAGCAACCTAGGCCACCAAACCTAGAAAGAGATAACAAAATATCAAGACAACAGTGGAACAATGCAAAGACCAAGACGTGAAGTTCATTACAATATTTACTAAACATGTGCCTAGATCTTGCCATTGCCGAGGCTGCCCATACAATCTAACCATGCCGAAGTAGCTAACTCATTGGTGAAGATCATGATCTCAATCCAAACATGTGGAGGAAGTTACGAGCCTGACTGTCATTGATGTAGCTCCCATACCTATGTATGTTACTGATCAAGGAAAGATACTAACATCTTCTATAATGAAAAACTTACCTCAAAATTATCCTCTCATGAGGAATACAACGTTCCATAACGTTTGTACTTTGAATCCATTAGCTATGATGCTCTTGATAAAATACAATGCAACAACTTAGAAACTTACAGTTATGAACTCAGACTAGCAGTACTTCATGCTATAGCCATATTCAGAAACCTCCAAGCTTCACGTGGCTCTCCTTGTACCAATGTGGACCCGTCTCAATCTCAATAACCCTTGATGTCAGATGACCGCTTATTCCTATTTCAAGATCCACATGCGAACTTGATGCTGAAATCCTTGATTTGCCGAGGGGTCGTTGACGCTCTACATCTGTGCTAGGCTACTTCTCAGCATTAGCCCCATCTCCATGAGCTAAGAAAGATACTTTATCCCAATCCTTAGAATTTTACCATAGTTAGACAATTATTCAAACAATGCATATTCTTACTGCTTATAATTATTCTGCTCAGCTCTTCATGCTCCGATCTCCTCTGCTGTTAAGCCCAAATGCAACCCAATTCCATCCACGGCTACTTAGCTTTATATTAGGACATGCAAATAAATTGATAAAAGCAGCAAATACAAGACCAACAAGATAAAGCACAAAACACAAAATGACAAAAGCATAACATGAACACAAAATGGCGTTGGAGAGCTCGGTGCCGACCAGATGCAATCTAATTCTGCCTTTTTCTAAAGTTTCCATGCTGAATCGGTGCTCTTCATGTAATATTCAGCCATTCCTGACTTAAAATCAGCCTTACAGAGATGTTTCCAATCATTGATTATCTTCTCTAGCCTTATGAGTCTCTCACAAGTTCATAATCTATCATATTTGCATACAAAAATCATGTACAGACTAATCATGGCAGCTCATAGCACACCTCAATTGATCAAAAGCAAAATCCCACCTGAGAATTTTTTTGCACATAGACCTCTGGACCCCTTGCAATTGATTGCGCCTCCAAAGATCGTCTTCTAACTGCAGAAGAACATTCATAGTGCAGTCAATTCTAACTCAGCATCACTATTTATGTCATAACTTTTGCATACGGATGAATTTTGGCCTGGTGAGACCATTCCGGAAAGCTTACTTAGAGACCTTTTAAGCAAAAGAAAAATCTTTAAAAAAGGATCTCGGCTCACCGAGATATGATGCTTCAAAGTTCGGGCTCCAAAACTGCCCAGAATTGCTCCCTGCCTTCATGCTCTGCAACAATCCTTTTTTCTAAGAGACAAAACCCTGAACTCATGCTGCATACATGTTATACATGTGTATATACTTACATAAGTACGTATACTGGCCCATCAAGTGCCCAGGTCTGTTTCATCAGGCATGGTGGTAGTTACGTCAATCATGAGTGCCACTCCAAACCATATTGGGCAATTCCCATCATCAGGCCTGACTAACACAAAGTAGACCTCCTTGATGTCTTCGAAGGGATCCCATACTAGAAGATCAAACCACTTCGGGTTGGACACCTTGCTTCCCACCCACCACTTGGAGCCATTGCTTGGACAAGCTTTCTTTGATGTGCTTGCTCCCTCAAAACCCTCCCACCTAGGCTATGGCAAGAAATCGTTTGTTAACCTTTCCACACATGGCTGTTCAGATTCTAGACATGCCACAAGCTTTTTCCAATGGTTGATTAGGGATTCCATGTAACTTTGCTTGAGTGTCGATCCGTGCTTTCCTTCTCGAACCTCTGCCCAGTGTGTTATGTAGTCCTGAATGGTCTTCACCAGCTGGCTAGAGTCTTTGATGTTTTTGAAAGGGGGAATTGGTTTTGGCTCACCTATTCGGAGAAGCACTTCACCCTTAGGGCACCTTTGCCACAACTCAATGCCTTGCACAAGCATCCACAACTTATCAGATGGCCTCCATTTATACTGATGAGTGGTATCCCATCTCTAACCCAGAACTTGAATTGTAGTGGCTTAGTGTGCCCAGTCAACTGATCCTTACCCTCCAAAGCGTGGAAAAGTTACAAAGAAGCAGTGTTTAAAAATCTTTATACGCCTGTAACATGAGTCTATTTTGGCCACGTGGCACGATTTAGGTCGTCCATGTGGGGGAGACAAATTTGGGCCTTTTTTTTGGGGGAAGGGGAGGGACATTGGGACAATCTCAACCGTCGATCGGGCGGACAAATAGACGCCATAGTTTTATAATGTAGGAGGATTGTCCCAAGGCCAATTGAAGGCCAAGTTATATCGGTGCTAAATTACTCGTTCGCTTTCATGAGCAAGGCCAAGGGAACGGATAAGAAGGTTGCGCCCGTCAATTGCCAGAATCTGGGATGGAAAGACCTGGAAGGCATGAAAGAGGGAGGCACTCTAACTTCTAGGGAGCTAGGCATGGAAATCTCTAGGGTGCGAGAAAAGCTCTTCGATACTGGGATGTTCACATCCAATGTGTTGAAGAGCATAATGCACTTTGGTCAACAAGGAGGTTGAGAAAACGCCTGTGGATGACATGAATCAGAGTGAAACAGAGGGTGATGAGTCAGGTGATCAGGAGAATGACATTGAGGACTCCCAGTTATGGACCCAAGTGAGCACATGAAGCTGATGCAGAGGGGCGCTCAGAAAATGGAAAGATTGGCCCAGTACTATCCGTTAGGGATCAATCACAAAATGAAAATTGATATTAGAAGACTGAAGGTATGCACCGACAATGCCGTCTTGTTTAATCGCAGGGAGTTCAATCTAGTCCATATGCTGGATATCCTGAACTTAATGGTACGTCATCCTGTGGCGGATTTCGATGCCAGCTGACGTGATCCCTTTCAACAGAAAAACCGGTGAAATGTTCAGTTGGAGCACGGAAGAGGAACTAAAAAGCAAAGACGTGAGGTTCTGGCTTGTGGATGGTCAGCACTTGGTGAGAGCAGCACAGATGTTGCAGACCGAAAAAGATATCCCACAGAGGATTAAGAGCTCTATGGAAAGCAAGAGTATAGGGTGTTGTCAGCAAACACTTCACCCATCAAGCTAGAGAGCATCAGTCACTGCCAGAATACTATCGCTGCAAGTGCAAGCTATGTCAGGTACCCATTTTCACCATCTCCTAAACCCAAAGGACACTTTCTCGACTCGCGAGTCGAGAAAGTCCTCATGTCTTTTCCTCTGCAATCCAGAGGCCACTTTCTCAAGTTGCGAGTCGAAAAAGTCCTCATATTCTGTCCTCTGCAACCCAGAGGGAACTTTCTGGTCTCGTGAGTCGAGAAAGTCCTCATGTCTCATCTTATGCCACCCAGAAGGAACTTTCTCGACTCGCGAGTCGCGAAACTGGCCATCCAGAGGAAATTTTATCGACTCGCAAGTCGAGAAAGTGGCAGAGGATGAGATATGAGGACTTCCTCGACTCGCGAGTCGAGAAAGTGGCCTCTGGGTTGTAGAGGACAGGACATGAGGACTTTCTGGACTCGCGAGTCGAGAAAGTGCCCTTTGGTCTAGTTCTCTTGTCTAGGCTATGCAATCCAGAGGCAACATTCTCGACTTGCGAGTCGAGAAAGTCCTCTACTCTAGTCCTCTGTTTGAGTGTCAGTCGACTAACTTGAATCTTATGTCTGGAGCCCCTATCCCGACCAAATAATACATGCAAGGCAGTAATGGAAGGCATTGGGATGTCTGCAACGGCCAACAGGAAACAAGGCGCCTTCAGAAAAATGGAAGATTTTCGAAAGGCTATGCAGGTTTGTACTTACAGAGGGCCAGCAAGATGATTTGCATGTCCTTTTGCCTTAAAAAAGCAAGGTCCCTGAAAAAAATGGGAATTGCATGTGTCCCTCTTTAATGTAATGCGACTTCATATAAGATTTAATGCACACATCAATAAAATTTAGAAGCAAAGCACTCGAAAACACCAATAGGCATATTTTGCATACCTTTGTTTGAGATTTGTGTCCCTAAAATCTGGACAAACAGAAAGAAAGCTGGAAAATTACCAAAATACAATATGCCGAAAGTAAGCAGCTCAAAAGAGCACATAAAAGAGTGGATACATGTTGTAGTAGCTCTACCTGCATCGAAAAGTTGCGGAAGCACACTGATGACTACTCCAATGGTAGGCCTGGACGCAACTGCAGAATTTTGTAACTGGTTTTCCTGAACATTTTTTTCTGAATAGCAAACACCGGAAGGAAGGAAACTGAAATTAGTCGAGCCCTAAATTGCCAGAATCCAGACTGTAAACCTCTGAAGCAAATAAGGAGAATAGCATCTGAAAACAATAGCGAAGGCCCAGTTTTAATGGCTGTTATTTGTGATTGTAGTTGACAATGCAGGTCCCAGAACTCATGTCGGCTACACGAGGATCAGAAGAGATGGACCTGCATCTTTTCTCTCATCAAGACGTCGATTCATGCAATCTCCAAGTTCCGACGGACATCCCTTCGAGTCCGATTAGGCAACAAACAGTGAATTGAACATTTCTTTTTTTCCTATTATCTGTCGCTTTCATCCTCATTCCTTTCAACTAATCCATCTAAGCCATTAATTCTATATACTCATAGAATATTCCATGAAATCCAGGGTTGCCTTTCGGCAACCAAAAAAGCATAGGCCTATGAATGTAATGGGTTCACACAGAGAGATTGCCGTGGGACTGCTGAAACTTGCTGAACTTGGGCTGAACAAAAAAATAAAATAAAAAATTCAGCCCCGCAATGAGATGGATCATTTGTCGCAATTTGGAGCAGCATTGAATCAGCAGGTTATATCCGCTGACCCAAAATACTATCATGTGAACGGTCCATAACGAATACCCTTAAAACCATTAGGAATCATGCAAAATTGGTTGCTGCAAGATTCATAATTTAACGGATCATGGGTACTGGTTTTCGTACCTTCGGCATTGTGAAGGCAGCCTCAAAACGAGATTCTTTGACACTCTTATGTAAGCAGGGCCTTCTCAAGGAAGCTATGGAGCTCGCAGACGACGCCGACCTAGATTCTGGCACATATGCATGTCTACTGCGTGGATGTGGTAGTATAAAGGCTCTGTCAGATGGAAAGAGGATCCATGCTGTCATCATCAGTCGTAATCTTGATCAGAATGTATTCCTAGGCAATCACCTTATCGAAATGTATCGTAAGTGCGAAAATTTATCAGATGCAATTTGGGTTTTTGTCCATCTAGTTAACAGAGGTGTTTTGGCATGGACTAGTATCATTTCTGCTTATGTTAACTATGGTAAGCATACGGAGGCTCGCAAGCTGTTTGTCCAAATGCACCTTGAAGGAGTTGAGGCAGATAAGATTGTTTTTATGACGATACTTAATGCATGTTTTCCATTCGACGCTTTAGAGGAAGCAAGGTTTATTCATAATCTTATAATCAGTTACGGACTTGCATTGGATCTTCTTGTAGGTTCTGCACTTGTAAATATGTATGGCAAATGTGGCAGTACCTTAGAGGCATGGAAGGTGTTTTCAAAAATGTCTCAGAGGGATGTTGTTCTGTGGACAACAATGATTGCTATCTGTGGGGAACATGGATACTACAAGGAGGCTCTTGACCTCTTTCAAAAAATGCAATTGGATGGTGTTCCTCCAAACAAGATCACTTTTGTGGCAGTTTTGAATTCATTTGTTGTTTCTGATGACTTAGCAGGGGGTTTATTGATGCATGCCAAGATAAACAGTTACGGATTTGATACGGACATTATTGTTGGGAATGCCCTGTTCAATATGTACTGTAAGTGTGGTACAATGGAGCTCACACAAAAGATATTTCAAGATCTACATCAACGAGATGTGATATCCTGGAATATTTTGCTTGGTGCATGTGTTAACCATGGAAAGTATAAGGATGCTCTCCTGTATATCCATGAAATGCTTTTGCAGCATGTGAAACCAAATCATATCACGTTTCTTGCGATGTTAGATGCATGCATTAGTTTAGCTGCTCTTGCCAATGGAAAAATGGTGCATGCTTCCATTGTAAAATTTGACTTTGAACTAGGTACTATTGTTAGAACGGCTTTGATTAACATGTATGGTAAGTGCGGGGCTTTAGAAGATGGTTACATTGTGTTTCATAGAATGCATCAAAAAGATGTGGTAACATGGACTGCAATGATATCATTATATGTGGAACACGGCCTTGGTAAGGATGGATTACGACTGTACAGACAAATGAGGGAGGAACGTATGAAGCCAGATCACTTGAGCTTTGTGAGCATCCTTGATGCATGTGTCTCACTGGCAGACTTAGCAGAAGGAGCGCTGGTTCATGCAGACATTGTTGATGCTGGCCTTGAAGCAAATGGACTTGTACAGTGTGCTCTCATCAACATGTATGGAAAGTGTGGGAGTTTAGAGCTTGCACATAAGGTGTTCCATGGGATAGAACAACCAGATGATATAATATGGAATACACTAATCTCTGCCTATTCACAGAATGGGTCTGCAAGGGATTCTTTTCAAGTCTTTCGATCTATGGTTGAAAAAGGATTGGAACCCAATGAGGTTACTCTTGTTGCCATTCTGTCTGCATGCAGTCATGCAGGTCTTGTTCATGAAGGTTTCCAATTTTTTGTTTCATTTCCGATGGACTATAACATTACAGTAGCCGTTGAACATCATGGATGTATGATTGACCTTCTTGGGCGTATAGGATGGATTGAGGAAGCAGAGGATCTTCTTCACAAGATGCCAATGGCAGCTGATGATATTGTGTGGATGGCTCTGTTCAGTGCATGTAGAATGCATGGACATGTGGAAACTGAGGCAATGCCCAAAATATCTACAAAGTAGAGATATGTGATGCAGGAACCGTTTAAACACCATGCCATTAGAGTAACATACAGTAAGATAGAATACGAAGGGACTGTGCACGCTGGAGCAAGGAGAAATGTGCATTTGATATGTAAAGAACTCAATAGAAGACTAGCAGCAAAGAACAAGCTGCAGGAATTGGCTAACTGTGAAAGGTTAATATTCTATCTGAGCCAGCAATACAGCATGTTCGGTTTCGTCACTTGCCTGAAGGCTTCAGGCATGGCAGGTTACCTGCAGGTTAGTTCTGTCTTTGCATTTAACCTTTTTTCCTGGTTTTCTGAATTTTGTAGCTGTGTTTCCAACAGTGCTCTACCATTTGAAGAAAATGCTTAGGTACCTAGCAAAGACATGTTTAAGGTAAGATATGACTTGTTTTTTCAATAGATAGACAAGAATCAGTTGTGCTAAGATTTCATATGGCGTGATCTTTTCTGGCATTGTTCCTAAGAAACTGTCATTAATCATAACAGGGATGCTTTCTTTCACTCACCAATGGGAATCATATAAACGGGGCATGAATTGTTGCAAGGATTCCCTCCAGGTTAATTCTCTCTTGCATAATTGTGGACCTGAGTATCTTAGCTGCACCATTTAAGGCAGTTCATAATACCAAAAACTAGGATATGGTGGTCAAGATGGAAGGGGTCCAGATAAGGCGAGTAAAGGTGTTCTACTATCGAACATGCCACGTGTTCTTAGGTCCTCTAGTTTTTTGTGCACTTCAATCATATTCATGTCATCTACCTTTTTCTCTTGGAATACACATCTAAGATGGACTACTTTGCTTAGATTACGTGGTCTGTGATTTGAGTAACACATCTTTTCCCTCTTTCAATAAAGGACAGGTCCTTCATGCTATTACTAGTTTCAGGAAGCTCTGAAGTTTGTCCATTTTTGAGTACAGGTAAATCATTCTCTCAGAAATTATTGTCAATTTTGCTTTGTTCACTTCTTAAAAATATAGAGGATCTCACATAAATGTGGTATGCAAAATTTCTTAGCACTACTCAAGATGGCTTTAAGGACCAGGATGAGTCACATTGTGAGTGGAAGGCTCACTTGTATTGAAAGCACTTTCTAATGGTTGGGGCCGTTTTTGCTTCTAGAACATAATCATTTCAGGTACGTCTTTCTTGAAGTATGTTACAACTTTCTAGGACAGGTTATGCACATTTGGACAACTGAGAGACAAAGTCAATTTGCTTAGGGCGGTAGAATTACTGATGACATCACACATTCAGAGACTTTATTACCAATATTATAACTGTTGGATATGGCAAATTTATTGATGACATCACAAATTCAGACTCTTTCTCACCATATTACAACTGTTAGATATAGTTAGGCAGAAATTGTCAAATGCTTAGGGGTTGGCGTTCATACACATCCAAATACAATGGCGCTCATTCATCTTAGTTTTTTGCTTGTTCCAAACATGGATGCATGGCGTGAAGAAAAATTAGTCAAACTATGAGTACAGACAGATTTCAGGTGCGAAGTTTCGAAGTCAAGAGGAAGTCCCCCCGATTGACAATATAGTGGACCTATAGTGTTGTAGTCAACTCCCCTGATTGACAGAAACGCTGACGACTGATAATAATCTTTGATAACGTAGGCATGATAAACAAGAAATAGAAATTATCCAGTTATCAGTTGTAATGTCTTCTGGGTTCGACCAAACATAAATATATTTTATGAGGAAGGATTAAATTGGAGTGATTGGCTCAGATTTTGGACTGAATAAGCCAGTAAAACTCTTATCCCTATTCATTCAGCACACTTGTTGCTTACTGGGGTTAATGTTCCATTCATTTCATAACTTTACATTGAGCTTTTCGTTCTTGAGGATTCAAGCTTTAGTCCAATATGGTCATATGGAGAGGCATTGTCACGTGGTTGTTGGTTCAACCTAATTGTATAATTTATGAAAATCAACGTGTCTGTTTTCTGGTATTTGAAGATGAGCTTTGATCTAAGTTAGATGTAGCAGTGTTGCAAGAGTTTGTTATTTACTAGCAAAACGTCAACGAGAGCACACTATTTTTGTAAGATTTATTTTCAATAAGATTCGGTTTCGGGTTTAAAGTCCTTTCTTATCAAAGAAAATATTCTGTAGCGACTTTGTAGCGAAAATTGAAAGGTAATAGTAAGTAATTCATGCGTTGATTGATCGGGGTATGGAGTGGTTCAGCACTTTACTAGCTGTTTGTGGAAGTGGTTCGACACCTAGTCTCTTATGCCCCATAACGGATGTAGACATTTAAAAACAGATGTATATAATATTGAAGGAACATCCAACCACAGAATGACCAAGAGATGTATATGATATTGAAAGAACATCCAACGGCTACATTAGTAGGCTACAAACAAGGTGCTAGTTTTCTTACATATTCTCCATCCTGTTTTAGGGTGATATATTTAGCCCATAGGGCATAGATACAATAAGATGGAGTGTAGTTGGAGATTTTGTAGGTTCCCTTCTGAGCAATTTGAAGGTAATCTCTCTTGTTAATTTTCTTGCTCTTCATTTGCTTGGATATCTCGTGAAGTACCCTAGTTCGTCTCAAATTTTAGGCATTTGTCTTCCATTGGTCCACTTTCATTATCATCGCACTACTAAACATTGACGCATATGATAGAAAAAAGGCGTCAAGAACTGAAGTCAAATCTTAGTTCAATATAATGGCATTGGAAATATAGATTTGCAGTGACGGAGGCTTTAAGCTGTGGGTCGTATAGCCCATTAGCTCATTGATTGTAGCTTCAACAAGGCATTATCTTCTGCAACAAATTATATTAGAGCGTCCAACACTTACGACCCTTGTGCATCCAACACTTAAGGCCCTTGTGCTAACAGTTGCTAAACACTGATGGGCATAGAATGCTATGCATGGGAAAGCATCGGCTGCAAGAAGTTAGGAAGGTTGATCTGAGCTTGAAAGAATTATGGTTGTACATTTGTTGTTGCTAATATAGTAGCAATGAATGTCAAGTTTTTGGCATCTAAGCAACAAACTATGCTTTAATCGTTTATCACCAATGCCACTGATGGTGTAGAGCGGTGTAGAGCTAAGTAATGCAACAACATGTAGAAAATGTGGAATGTCGAGAAGAATTCTATGAAATAAGTGCAACAATAGCAAGAATATTGTTTGCATTTGTATATTAGTAAAGAAGACATAAATGGCAATTTGAATCGATATAGGCTTATTTATAATACAATAGCCTTGTACTAATAGTCTACAAGAAAAATTTCCAGCAAAGGACCTAGTAAGGCAAAATATTTTACAAGTGACGCTCCCTAAAAAATATATGATGCCCCTTTGTATACCTCACGGGAAATCCCCCATTCGAAAAGGTCTGTCGCACGAGCCGTCTGTCTGTCCCGTCCCGGGATGGCCATGATACGAGGAGGAGGCACGAAGGTGTCTTTGCGCACCTGTCCCCTATGAGCTCCTATACATCAGAAATATAAACACAAACATCAACACTAGCGATACAATACAATCAGCACCTCGAAGGGTAGGACCATCCATCTATCATAGACATTAATACATCATCCATCCAGGCTCCTACCCAGGCTCAGACTCGTGGGGAGAGTAGACTGACAGATGGGGTCTTAAGATATAACAGACCGAGTTATGATAATGACTTGGGCTGGCAATAGATAATGGCTAGGGTTGACCACCCTATCTGCCCCTCCTGTGCATACTATGCAGATAGGCTAAATCAGGCTCTATCGTGACTGTAACCTGTCGGAGACGTAACCCCTTGGTATCACCCAATACGGCTACTCTGGGTTGCATCTCCCTGGTCCGACGAGGTAGGAAGGGCTGCTTCTCCCCTTCTTAGGACCCAGTCGTTTGATAGGCGGCTAGAGGATCGTGATGAGACACGTCCTTACCTGGCTGAACTCCCAAAAACAAGAATCAGGCCAACACCTGCAACTCCTGAGGGTCAGAGTGACACCGTTGATCCAGAAAGTGTCGGACTCATACCCGGCCCTCTCGAAGTGACCCGCTATAAGCCTAGCTCGCTCCAAGTCCCTCTCTTAGTGACCGGCTATAAGCATAGCTCGCTCCAAGTCCCTAGTAGCCCTGCTCAGCAGGGACTCCCTCTATGTTGCCACTGACTCTGTTGTGTGGCACTCAATCACTGCATAGCCTCCATAGCTTGGTGGGCTCTATGCACAGACCACATATAATAGGAACTGAAGGGTCTATACTAAAAGCATCATCTACATAAGGCTACTAGGTCTCTACCCCCTTCCGAATAGAATAGAATAGAATAGAATAGAATAGAATAGAATAGAATAGATTTTTTATCGTCCACGGAGACTAATTGGCCTATGGGACCCAAAGAAAAAGAGAGCAGCAAGCGTATTACTGTCAGGATTAAAAAACCCCCGCCCCGAAGGGTTTTCGAGGGAAAAACCTTAGCAGTAATAAGCATGATGGTACACTGTACAATTGTATAGGACAATTCAATACTGTCCTGGAGGACACAACTGAGCCCGTGCATCCATAACCTCCTGGAGGTATGACCCCAACAAGCCCACGGATGCCGTATTCAATAACTTATGCAACGACTGACCAGGCACTAGTAACCGAACATACCGCGCTCGGATATGGGCAAACGCTGGGCAGATCTGGAGGGCATGACTTTCATCTTCAATGGCACCCTGGTGGCAACCCGGATAAAGCCTCTCCTCCCATGCTTCCCGAGTCCAACGCCCTGTCTCAATGCGGAGACGATGTGCACCCGTGCGAATGGAAGTTATAAGTCAGCGCTTCTTCATGGGCAAATGGGTGTACAAGTTACTGGTCTGGGTCTCTCGTGAGCTTAGGGTTGACTTGATGCTGATAGTGTACTAGCTTAACGTGCGTCAGAGCATCTACATCCCAGAGCTTGCGAAGGAAAGTAGCATCTAGGTACATCTTTAGTGCATTGTGATCCTTCTTTATCCGTACCTGTACGCATCTGTTTGCCTATACATAACCATCATCCAATTAAATTGGGATTATGTCAATTCCAAAATCACGCCAACCTGCAGTTGTTTTCTAGGGGGTTTTTGTTTTTGTTTTTGTTTTTTTTATCTTTTTTATTACTTGATAAATCATATAAATGTTGCAGTTCCCATGAGTCGTTTTAGATGCGACTTGAAATATGCAAAATAGAAGGGCAAGTTGTTTAAATTCGTGCCGTCAAAATCCAAGAACATTGGGACGAAAATAATATGTAATTTGATAACAAATGACATTATTTTCGGGGCAAGAGCAACCCCAAAATTATGGATACATGAAACAAATATCATTAAAAACAATCATATATTCAAATAAAACATTAAGGGAACAATCCATGTTTTTCCACATATTTAACAAGGTGTGTTTTTTTTCGGGTAAGAACAACCTTAAAATTGTGGATATATCAAACAACTATCAATAAAAGCAATGATATTCCAATTAGGGAATCAATCCATGTTTTCCCACATAAGAAACAAGATCATCTTCCATGTTAGCTGCCCTGTCTAGTTCTGGATGCGATTCTAACACTCCACAAACTGTCATCCCCCTAGCCAAATTATTCACAATAGCTATAAATTGGACAATGAACTCATCTGTTGCAAAGTTGTTTGGATCATAAGATGATGGATTCTGGGCTTGAGTTTGATGGTAGAAGCACACGAGGTATTATAAAAAGAGACAAACTTCTTAGCATAATAACATCATATCTTGTAATGGAAAAGTAAGAAAGATATAAGATAATAAGTATATAACAAGTATGTCACATTTTTCATGTGGACAAGGAAACTTAATATTTTATCCAATAGAGAAATGAGATTCATACTAGAGATTCTCCAGCTAACAGCAAGATGAGGGAAAGATGACTATACCTCTTAGCCAAGTCCTTTATAAGTATTTTCTAGGCTACTCTTAGAGTTCCCTGCCCTTGTGCATTATTTGATTCGATGATTGTGTTGTGGTTGCTACCCCTTCAAGTTCAAACTCGTCATCACATTCCTTCAATTATTTCAACAACTACCTAGTTATGGAATAAAACAAATGACGCCAAGCGTGTATTGTAAAGGAAACCTAGTTATGAAACAAAATAAATCACATCAAGCCTGTATTAGCAAGCATAATATTCTAGAGGAAATCTAATATGGAACAAAACAAATCACGCCTAGCGTGTATTAGCGAGCACAATAATATTGTGAAGGTGAAGTTGAGGATATACCTTGTACATCAACACCATTGTAAGTTCCAGGCAAGGAGTTTTAGCACTAGGGACTTGGTTTTTTATTGCTAAGGTGCTAATATGTGGTTTAGCATCCAGTTTGCTATAGACCAATGCACGCTTGGCGTGATTTAAGATATTCACTCTTCTGAAAATCACGCTTAGCGTGTAATTCCCTCTTATGCTTGACGAGGTGGTCATGGAACACAAGAAATTGGAAGGCAAAAATAAGACATATGAGAAAAACTCATAAGAAAGCTCTAAAAAAAAAAACAGAGACGAAAGCTTAAAAAAAAAAAAAAACTCAGGGTAAGGATATAGCCTGCCTCCATCTGCCGGGTCATACCACTGCATCAATCTTGCCATCGCCATCTTCTGCCATAAGCCGTTCGGAGCAGACGATTTATCCAGGTAGTACTAGGCCCCAGATTACTCCGGGGGCTCGCCCAACAAGGAAATTCGCCATCACTCTGCTCCTCGGCCCTTCATTGCCCAACTGCTGCCTTAATTCCGGTCGGTTCCTCGGTCGTCATCTGCAAGCAAGAAACAAAAGTGAACAGATGAGACAGAGAAGAAAAGAAAGAAGTATTAGAGCCGCACCGCCATCGCCAAATTCATTGGGGGCTGTGCTCGCTCCATCGCCAAATCAGGACCTGCTCGCCGCTCCATCGACCTTTTCATGCGCCATTTGTTCTATCCATATTGAGCCGCTTTCGTAGATCATCCATACCTTATAGCAGTCCGCCATAGCATTAACGTTCGAGAAAATTATTCCCCTTTTTTTCTTTACCTCCTTTATAAAAAAATCAGCTCACAAAAGATTTTTCTTCTCCATTTTCCCCGGCATCGACACAAGCATGCCAAACAAAATGGTAAGTTATGCTTCTTTCATTTTTTTTTTGTTGTATGTTTCTCAAGAAGAGCCCACGCCTATGGCGTCTACTCTTTTCGGGATTTTCAAAAAGTCCTTAGAATGTTATTTCAGTAGGCAACTATGGTATGTCTACTCACGCAACCCATGAATACAATCGAAAAGAGCACATCAGTATCATGAATGGATGAAAGGGGAAGCCATGGATCAAGCAAGAATTTGGAAGAAGAAGCACAAAAAGAAGCACAAAATGTGTTTTGTAAATTTGAATTTCACGACGTGTCTTGAAATTTGAATTCTCGCACTTTCTTTTAACTTTCTTGTTTTCGATGCGACCACCAATACTACTGGACCCAAAGCATTTTCCGAAAACAAAACACAGGCTGATCCGACAGAGAAATAGATCCGACAAAGAAGAATATAGCTTCGTGTCGATTTATTTTTATTTCTTACACATTTGCGCTTCCGGTTTTTGCAGCCATATTTTGATTCCGACTCTTGAACAAGAACAAATTTATCCGGCTATTCCGGCTTCCTATCTTTGGCCCTCCCCGCTAATCACTCCCAAATCACGGATTTATCAATCCTATACAATTATTCTTGCCATTTTTTCTTTTTCTGCTCCATCATCTGATTGTTGCTTTCGGCATCACCCATCTGACACCTTCATCCGGCGCTTTGCTTTGGCAACTAGAATGAATATGCGAACAAACAAACCTAGCTAATATGAAGAGGCGAAGTACAAGTTTGTGCTTTGACAACTAACTAGCTATGCCCTGAATTTTCCAAAGTCGCGACCGATTTTGTTGAAAGTCGCGACCGATTTTGTTGGCCGCCGACTTCCCAAAGCACACGCCGACTTCCCAAAGCTATACTGAGCTTTTTTGAGGTGTTAGCGGCTTATTTCTTTGCCACATTCAAAAACTCATTCTTTGTCGGCATTTCTTTCTAAAAAGCATTGTAAGATACTTTATCTCTTGGGCACGCTAAGCGTGCATTATTTTTGTCCCATTGCATTTTTGTTTAGAAATGCATTCTTTATGTTTTCCAGCTTTATTTCTAGAAATGAGCTATTTCTAATCTCGAGATGTCGTGGTTTGATCCTAGCCATTGGAGATTCTATCTCAAATTCATCGGCAAATCTGGGCCATTGGGATTCCTTTTTACAAAATTATCTAAGGTAGATATAAACTATGTTTTCTATTTCCAAGATATATTGTATCTTAATTATTGGGTTTCTATGTTTTCTATAAACTATGTTTTCTATTTCCAAGACATTCTTGGGTTGGATTAGATTCTCATTTTTTTATACGCTTGCCTTTAGGCATTTTTCATTTGAATGCATGTGGAAAGCATGAATATTAAATCCTTTCTCATTTTTTTTAAGCATTTGCCCGTTAGACATTTTCATGTGGGTGCATTTGGAAAGCGTAAATATTCTTAATATGTAACTTCTTAGAGTCTCACTTTTCCTATCAACTTAGAATGACTAATATTCATTTCTATATTGTAGCTTTGGAGTGATATGGTGCTATTATATGAGAGATGGAGAACCGAGAAATTGCCTATTGAGTGCATCAATCTAAATGGGAAGTGTGAAAGTTTTGGGGTAAAAGGTGGAGAAGAACAAGAAACTTCATAGTTTTAATGTGATATCAAATTTTATGAAACACTTTTACATGTAGCTATTTCTACTAATGCCACAGAAGATGTGAATTTCAATTACTATGTAAAATTTCTCATATCACTTTATATAATACTATCATGCTATATTGTGAAATTTTGTCTATTCTTTAAGTAATATGATATTACATTTTTGTGTTTTGGACATAAGATGTGCGAATTTGAATATGCTATTTAAAACATGCAATATGATTTTTGTCCCAAAATTACGACATAATCCCAATTTAATTGAATGATGGTTACATCCCAACGTGAGAACCACTGAGCTTGCTTGTCCTTTCAGCAGGCTTTGAGGCATTGGGGACCCATTGTTACGGCCAAAGCAAGGTTGGGCAAATGTGTATCACCCATAGCGACCACCTTCTGGAAGTAAATAATATGGCATTCCAATGCAGCCCGTTGAAGGGGTAGAAAACCTGTCTCTGGAGTAGGATCTGGAATGGAACTGTGGACTTTACCCCAAGGGCTCATGCCAAGAAGGCTTTTTGCACCTGCTCGAGATCATTCCAGGTTGGGAGGGATATCATCAGACCCCACACTTCTGCCCCATACAGGAGGACCGGCTTGACCAAGGCCCTAAATAAGTGTGCTGTGGCCCCAGGCATACAACTCTGCCTTGTGGCTGTTGTTCGCATATAGTGCTTTCCAACCCGCCGTGACCCGTAACTTGATGGCAGCATCCCAGTGGGTGGTAGTAGAGAACTCGATCCTCAAGTAATTGTAGGTCGGAGCCACCTCTACATCTTTGTCCCTAGTAAGTGAATGAGGGAAGCCTTGGCTGACGGGATGACGAAACTAGCAGCATCCTAGTTTTGGCCAAGTTAACTCGCATGCCCGTGAATCGACAAAAAGTGTCAAGAGCATCAAGGTGACATTGCATGTCCTCTAGAGTATAGGCTAGGAGGTTGATGTCATCAGCATATATGAGTTGTCGGATTGTGTGATGCATGAGATGGGCGCCCACACCTCCCTGCTCAGAAAGCCAATCTTCCAGCTGATCAATGTATAGGCCAAAGAGTGTGGGCAGTAGGGGGCAACCCTGACGTCCTCCAATACTACTGATTACCGGCTGTCCTGATGATGTGATACGACCTGAACATGCCTCGTATAGCCTGTATATTGTGTTCTGCAAGTCAAAGGGGTCCCCGGCTGCCGCAATCTGTCCCATAACTTGTCCCGGGGCACTGTGTCAAATGCTTTTGCAAAATCACGAAACAACAGTACAGGTTTTGCCCGCGATTCCTGCTATCCTCAATCAGTGTGCACAGAGTGAAAATATGATCAATGTTGGAATGCCTGGGCCGAAAGCCTGCTTGTGTAAGAGCTCGTACATATGCCTCTGCCCATATTGTCAGCCGCTGCTCAAGGATGCTAGCGAACAGTTTTGCAAAGAGAGAGCTAACCATAATAGTGCGATAGTTGGCTGGATATTGAGGGTCCCCTCTTGTATATAGGCACAACTCTACTAGTGGTCCACTGCGGAGGGAAGCCTTCCTGCAATGCTTTATTGAATAGTGCCATGAGGACATGCACCAATGGAGGCCCAGCCCATTTCAGAAGTTCCGCCTGCATGCCATCTAAATCTGCTGCCTTCCCATTAGCTAGGCGTTGCAAGTCCATGATGACATCCCCCTCTATGATGACCAGAGCCAGGCCCATCTGTGGAGGTATTGGTGACCGGCCCCGAGCATATCGTAAAGCTGTTGCAAGTATTGTACCCATTGCCCCGATGTGATGTTGCCTGTGGGTTGTACATCTTTGCTCAATACCTTTCTCCAGAATGTCTTGGGATACCGATCCAGGAGACCGAACATTTGTTGCTGGTGCTCTGCGAGGTATCTGGCTTTCTTGTTCTTGAGGAAGGAGCGGCATTGACTAATGGCCTGTGGGCGGGAGGTGGGATCAGTGACTTGCCAAAGTTCGCGTTTGATCTCTCGACACTCATCATCGAACCATCTGTTGCGGGGGAAGGTGATAGCGCCCAAGGTTCTCCGTGAGTGGCCTCTCCCAAAGCATCTTTCAAAGAAATTGCCGAGGCGGTGAATCAATGAAACAGATTGTTGTTGAAGTGTGGGGAGTTGCGTAGTCCCCGCCGGATCATACTCAAGCATCCGGGTATAGGTCCCCGCGATTAAGTAGTCCGCGCTAAACCGAGGCACAGGATGTTGAGGCAATAGATGCGGGGGGAGCACGCCAATGTATATGCACGAGCGGGGCTGATGGTGCGAGTCCACTTCCTCGCCCCGAAAGTGTCTTTCCAATGGAAAAATGGGTAACTAGGTGCAGATCCCGCTCCTCGACCAAGACGTAATCCATCCACCTTTGGAGCCGCCCCCTTGGTTCTCATGTCTACAAGTGTAGTGGCTGGAAGACGACCATTGTGCCAACCCATTACAAATAACCAGGTCAAAGATACTACCCAGCAACAACAACTGCCTGCCATAGCGTGAAATATGGTTGTCATCTGATATCCTTGACCAAGCCACCCCTACGAGGTTCAACTGCAAGATGTCCTCTGCAAGGACTCAAATTTCAGAACTCCTTTCGGCTCATGTGCGGCAAGATTAAAGTCTCCAAGCAGCATGACCTTACCCAACTGTTTGTGCTGCTGTATATCATCATATACATGGACATAGGGCTCCAATCTATCCACACCCGAATGAGTGTTATAAAAGTTGCTCTCGGCATGTGGAAAGTAGCATGCTGCTACGAAGAGGATGCTGCCACTGTGATGCTGCAGGTGCACCCACAAGTAGCGATTGTACCTGTCTATTTTGTGCAGCGAGACGGACTGTCCTAAGGTTGCACGATAGTAGCAGAAACCCCCCATGCCCTCGCTTGCCTGTGCACTTATTGAACACCGAAAAATGCAGATAGCCTCGGAGGTTTGGCAGTCTGTGCCCTGCATGTTCCCATGTTTCCATGAGGAAAATGAGATCCATATTTGGTGCAATAGAGTTGAGACTCTCCCCTTTCTGCCAAGGAAAGCCCCGACAGTTCCAAGATACCATCCGGAGGCACAGTTCCTATTTGTTGGCATTTGATGTAGACGCACGATGATCTGTTCCGGCTGCAGGGGGAGCAGTGTGCGGTGCCTGAGCAGCAGTTGCAGGAGCAGTTGGAGCCGCGGGAGCAGGAGGTGCAGTAAGGGTACTGGTGGCAGTAGTAGGAGTGGCAGCTGGAGGGGCAGCTCCTGTAGCGGTAGCAATGGGGCCTCTGGATGCTGTAGCAGCTTGACGCATTGCATCGGTGACCTCAGCAGGCGCCGGCCAAAAAATACGAAGCTTGCCTCAGACCAATCCTGCATCGCCCCCTCGACGGCGGATGTCCCTACTTGAGCCAGCTGTTGCCGGCAGGACTCCTGTTGCATCTGTTGAATATATGTCATGTTGTAATTGCACTTAGGTAGTGCTTAAAGCACTTGAAGCACTTGAAGCACTTGAAGCACGATTGGGATTTGCAAATACGGCAATGGTTAATAAACCATTGAATATACATAGCAGGTCGTTATAAGAACGACACCTTGCATATCCTAAAGGGGGAAATATGATTCAAAGTTCCGAATTAAGAAATGTGATAGCAAGCTGCTCGTTCGGTCCGGCATAGCGGCCGGACTGAAGGTTATAAACAGAAAAAGAAGAATTGCATTTGATTATCATTGTGAAGGGGGAATACAGCAGCAGCCGGAGGACATGATATGATCCGGGCTTGGGCTGTCGAAGTGTTACAAATCAATTTCATATCTTATTTGTATGATGAGGATGCAAATGCAATAGTTCGAAGATAACTTGTGATTTATCTTATCTATTGCTTGCTTGAATATACTAACAAGTTTATTAATTTAACTTGTTGAGTGTTGTTTGAATTCTTCATTGGTATCAGAGCTACAGATCCTATAAAAATTCATCATGTCTAGCAGATTTGGAGCAAATCTGCTCAATGCCATTGAGGTGTTCAAGGGGGAAAGTGGTTTCCAAGTCTGGAAACAAAGTATCCAGGAAGTCCTGGAATTTGAAAACCTGTGGTATTTAGTTGATCCTAAAGCAAGCAGGAGATCTAGTGCTAATGCTGGTGCAGGGTCAACTAGGGGAGCCAGTTCAAGCTCAAGCACAAGTGATTCCACAGCTGGTGGAAGTGGTGAAGCTAGTATAGCTGCTGCAGAAAGTGCAGGTTCAACAGTCACCTCAAGTGTGTCAACTAATGAGGTAATTAAGATTAAAGAGGCTCAAGCTATCATTTGCTGTAAGGTTGGAACAGCTATTAAGCTCAAGCTTAGAGGGCTAAGCCCTAGTGAAATGTGGACCTACATGGTCACAAATTATGAAGTTAAAACATCATCCCAGATTGATGTTTTAGAGAAGCAGTTGAGGAAACTAAAGCTACATGAGAAAGATAATATAACTGAATTTTGTGAAAAATTTGATTCCATTTAGCTTGAGACCTAGAAGGTGCGGTGTTATATTAAATGAGCAATATCAATTCTTTGGCTATTTCAGTGGTGTTTCTCACAATGCTTACTTGGCTACTCTTCTAAGGAATATTGCAAGAACCAAAGATCATGCAATACAAATAATCTAACTGAATTTGAACAGAGGGTTTGGCCAAGATGAAGATCTAACAAGTCGCTGCGAGAAGTGCTTTTATGCGAGGTAAACATAAGGAAAAGAGGGGTTTTGGCAAGGCTGGCAGGGACAAAGTTGGACCTTGTTATAATTGCAATGCATATGGTCATTTAAGGGCTGATTGTCCAAAAACAAGAAAGGAAGTTATATGTTACAATTGTGATGGTAAAGGCCACTTTGCTTCCAGCTGTCCCAGCCTAAAGGGGCAGAATGCTAAAGGCAAAACCAGAGGCAGAGGCAGCAGGACATTTGTACAAAAAGGAAAGGGAAGTTCTAAAGATAATCCAGCATTAAATTTAACACAGGAGACTCGAAGTGAGGAGGACGAGCAAAATGAAGATGATGAGGTTAATTATGCTAAATTATGTCATTTGATGCATGAGAATGATCACAATATGATAATTGTAGATTCAGGAGTTGAGAGGACAGTAGAACATCATCCATAAAGTTGCTTAAAGATTGCAAGAAAGTAAAAAAGTGGACATGTGCAACTAGGAAATGGTGATTTGTAAGAAATCAAAGATGAGGAATGCTTGAACTGTATGATCTTGAAGGGAAGGTCATCAAGTTAGAAAATGTGCTTTGTGTTCCAGGTTTAGTTAGAAACCTGATTTCAGTTTGCCAATTAGTTGATCTTGGGTATAAAGTTCTCTTTGAGAGATTGGAATGTAAAGTGTTTCTCAACAATAAACTCAAGTTTCTTGGTAAAAAGAATTGGCAATTTATTTGGTTTAAACATAAATCATTATGTTCCAAGTGTTAACCTTGTAACATGTGCAAGTACAAAAACATGGCATGAGAGAATGTGTCATGTAAACTCTAAAATCTGTCAAACTTATGATCAAGAAAGGGCTGATCAAAGGCAACAACCGATGATAATGAGAAGCTTAAATGTGTGGGCTGCATTTTAGGCAAGCATAGTAGACTTCCCTTTAAGAAATCGAAAAAGGGCAAGGAATAATTTGGACACGATACACAATGATTTGTGTGGGCCTTTAAATGTTACTAGCATTTCTGGAAAAAGGTATTTTATGACCTTTATTGATGACTATAGTAGAATGACCAGAGTTTACTGCTTGAGCACAAAAGACCTAGCATTGGAAGCATTTAAAAAATTTGCAAATGAGGTGCAAGTTGAAACAGGGAGGAAAATCAAATGCTTAAGGTCAGATAGGGGAGGAGAGTTCATGTCTAATGAATTCAAGCAATATTGCAATATACATGGCATTAAGAGGCAACTGACATGCAGGTTCTCGCCTCAGCAAAATGGGATTGCTGAAAGGAAGAATAGAACCATTCTCAATGCCGTAAGGAGTATGCTAAAAGGTTTGCCAAATTTCCTTTGGGAAGAAGTTAAAAGGCGTGATGCATGTGCAAAACCGATTCACATCCTTAAGCATCAAAGGAGAAATTCCAATTACATTATGGGCTAACAAAACACCAGACTATGAAAGGCTTAAGGCCTATGGATGTCTGGCATTTGTTCATGTGCCAGATGAGTTGAGGAAGAAGCTTGATGACAAAGCTTATATTACATACCTGGTTGGATATGACCAAGAATCGAAGGCATACAGGGTTTATGATCCAAGCAAAAGGAAAATTCTAATTAGCAGGGATGTTGTATTTGATGAAGAACAATACTACAAGGTATTACCGGGGATCAACAATCAGGGTCAAACAGATAACCACAGGATTGAGGAAGTACCAAATATTCCAGAAGAAAAGGCTGAGCCAACAACTACAGTTGACTGGGATGAGGAAGATGAACAATTGTCAACTGACCATAATGTTATTGCTGATGACAATGTGCAGGCAGCAGGTTCAGAAGATCAACAAGATGAGGTACAAAATAATGTTGTTAAAAAGAAAAGGAGGACAGAAGCAGAAATGCTTAAGGGGAAGTCGCTACACAACATGATCTACTTGGACGTGATGCCTCGTGGGAGCGAGAAGATTGAAAAGAAAAAAGAAGGTGAGATTCTTGGACTCTTTGAAATTCTAATGCATTTGGATGTAGCCGTACCTAAAGCGTATGATGAAGCTGTAACCTCACATGATTGCAAAAAGCGGGTCAAGGCCATGCGGGGAAGAAATGCAATCATTTGAGAGAACAAACACTTATGAGGTTGTAGATACTCCTAGTGACAAGAATATTGTTGGTAACAAATGGTTGTACAAGATAAAGACTCAAGCGGATGGAGTAACACCAAAATTCAAAGCAAGGCTGGTTGCTCGGGGATTTACCAGGAGGTATGGACAAGATTATGAAGAAACTTTTTCTCCTCACGGTAAAATGAATAGCATAAGAATGCTAATCATCAATTGCAAATGCAAAGCAGACTTGGAAGTACATCATATGGATGTAACTCTTGCTTTCTTGAATGAGACTTAGAAGAAGAAATCTATATGAAAATACCTCCGAGGTTTTGAAAAAGAAAATGGAAAAGTATGGAAATTAAAAAAGGCGGTCTATGGCCTTAAACAATCCCCCAAGGGAATGGTACAGTGTATAGATGCTTTTCTTAGAGAGCGAGGGCTTTGGAAAATTGCAAAATGATGGAAATGTTTACAAATTTCATAGAGGAGCTGAGTGGTGCATAATAGCTCTCTATGTAGATGACAATATAATGGTAGCTAATGGCATTGATATTTTGGAACATTGCAAGAACATTCTGAAAAGCAAATTTAAAATGTCAGATCTTGGTGAGTTGAAGAAATTTTTGGGCATAGAAGTTCATAGAAATAGGGAGAACAAAATCCTGACATTGACTCAAAGAGGACAGATTGAGGGAATGCTTAAAAAGTTCAAAATGACTGAATGTAATATCAGCACTACTCCAATAGTTCCAGGCTGCAAGCTCTCAGCAAAAATGTGTCCAAAGACAGATGCAGAACGAGAGGAAATGAGTAATGTACCTTATATGTCATTGATTGGTTGTTTGTCCTATGTTGCCAATTGTACTAGGCCAGGCATTGCTTATGTGGTGAATATGCTGAGCAGATACAACAATGACCCAGGAAAGGAGCATTGGATGGCAGCTAAACGTGTGCTGAGATACTTAAAAGGTACAATGAATCATGGAGTTAGCTATGATACAGAAAACTTACAATTGCATGCTTATTGTGACGCTGATTGGGGAGGAGATCTAGATACAAGGAAATCCACTTCGGGATATTTAACATTCTTAGGAGGAGCTCCTGTTAGTTGGAAATGTAAAAAGCAAAATGCTACAGCCATGTCAAGTGCCGAGGCTGAATATGCCTCAGCTGTATTAGCTACCAAAGAAGTAATATGGGAAAGAAGGCTGCTAATAGAACTTGGTTTCGATCAAAACAAGGCCACTGAATTGTCTTTGTGATGATTACAAAGCCGCATTGCAATGACGAAAAGATCCATCTTTCATGAAAGATCTAAACACATAGAACTTGAACTTCATTTTATCAGGGAAATAGTTGCAAAGGATATAGTAAAGTTGGTATATGTTAACACAGCCAAGCAGCTAGCAGACTTGCTCACATGGCAGTGACAAGATTTACAGAGTTGAAGTGCATGATTAAATGTGTGGATTACAACATGAAGGGGGAATGTTGAATATATGTCATGTTGTAATTGCACTTAGGTAGTGCTTAAAGCACTTGAAGCACTTGAAGCACTTGAAGCACGATTGGGATTTGCAAATACGGCAATGGTTAATAAACCATTGAATATACATAGCAGGTCATTATAAGAACGACACCTTGCATATCCTAAAGGGGGAAATATGATTCAAAGTTCCGAATTAAGAAATGTGATAGCAAGCTGCTCGTTCGGTCCGGCATAGCGGCCGGACTGAAGGTTATAAACAGAAAAAGAAGAATTGCATTTGATTATCATTGTGAAGGGGGAATACAGCAGCAGCCGGAGGACATGATATGATCCGGGCTTGGGCTGTCGAAGTGTTACAAATCAATTTCATATCTTATTTGTATGATGAGGATGCAAATGCAATAGTTCGAAGATAACTTGTGATTTATCTTGTCTATTGCTTGCTTGAATATACTAACAAGTTTATTAATTTAACTTGTTGAGTGTTGTTTGAATTCTTCAGCATCAGAGTAAGATCCTGGTCAACATACAGGGTAGTTTCCTTCAATTGTCTACTTTGATGCAAAATTGCCTCACGCACTCGCGTGTCTGCAACCCTGAAGATAACAAGGCGTGGGCGATCTGTGCGTTGAGCCCCAAGGCGGCTTGCTCAGACAATGTGGACTGTGATCTGAAATGCCATGCGAGATAGGATCTGATCCTGGATGCGCTTGGTGAGATCCTTTCCTGCTTCCTCTGAGAGTCCACACACCACCACATTATGACGTTGTCGGCCCTGCTGTTGCCGCTCACTGAGTCACTGTGTTTTTTTTCGGGTAAGAACAACCTTAAAATTGTGGATATATCAAACAACTATCAATAAAAGCAATGATATTCCAATTAGGGAATCAATCCATGTTTTCCCACATAAGAAACAAGATCATCTTCCATGTTAGCTGCCCTGTCTAGTTCTGGATGCGATTCTAACACTCCACAAACTGTCATCCCCCTAGCCAAATTATTCACAATAGCTATAAATTGGACAATGAACTCATCTGTTGCAAAGTTGTTTGGATCATAAGATGATGGATTCTGGGCTTGAGTTTGATGGTAGAAGCACGCGAGGTATTATAAAAAGAGACAAACTTCTTAGCATAATAACATCATATCTTGTAATGGAAAAGTAAGAAAGATATAAGATAATAAGTATATAACAAGTATGTCACATTTTTCATGTGGACAAGGAAACTTAATATTTTATCCAATAGAGAAATGAGATTCATACTAGAGATTCTCCAGCTAACAGCAAGATGAGGGAAAGATGACTATACCTCTTAGCCAAGTCCTTTATAAGTATTTTCTAGGCTAAGTTCCCTGCCCTTGTGCATTATTTGATTCGATGATTGTGTTGTGGTTGCTACCCCTTCAAGTTCAAACTCGTCATCACATTCCTTCAATTATTTCAACAACTACCTAGTTATGGAATAAAACAAATGACGCCAAGCGTGTATTGTAAAGGAAACCTAGTTATGAAACAAAATAAATCACATCAAGCCTGTATTAGCAAGCATAATATTCTAGAGGAAATCTAATATGGAACAAAACAAATCACGCCTAGCGTGTATTAGCGAGCACAATAATATTGTGAAGGTGAAGTTGAGGATATACCTTGTACATCAACACCATTGTAAGTTCCAGGCAAGGAGTTTTAGCACTAGGGACTTGGTTTTTTATTGCTAAGGTGCTAATATGTGGTTTAGCATCCACTTTGCTATAGACCAATGCACGCTTGGCGTGATTTAAGATATTCACTCTTCTGAAAATCACGCTTAGCGTGTAATTCCCTCTTATGCTTGACGAGGTGGTCATGGAACACAAGAAATTGGAAGGCAAAAATAGGACATATGAGAAAAACTCATAAGAAAGCTCTAAAAAAAAACAGAGACGAAAGCTTAAAAAAAAAAAAAAAAAACTCGAGGGGTAAGGATACAACCGCCTCCATCTGCCGGGTCATACCACTGCATCAATCTTGCCATCGCCATCTTACGCCATAAGCCGATTCGAGCGGGGACGATTTATCCAGTAGTACTAGGCCCCAGTTACTCCGGGGCTCGCCCTAACAAGGAAATTCGCCATCACTCGCTCCTCGGCCCTTCATTGCCCAACCGCCGCCTTAATTCCGGTCGGTTCCTCGATTGTCATCTGCAAGCAAGAAACAAAAGTGAACAGATGAGACAGAGAAGAAAAGAAAGAAGTATTAGAGCTGCGGTACGCCATCGCCAAATTCGACTGTGCCGCTCCATCCATCGCAAATCCGACCTGCTCTGCCTGCTCCATCGACCTTTCGTCGCCATTTGTTCTATCCATGTTGAGCATACGTAGATCATCCATACCTTATAGCAGTCCGCCATAGCCGCCCACGTTCAGAAAATTATTCCCCCTTTTCTTCTTTACCTCCTTTATAAAAAAATCAGCTCACGAAAGATTTTTCTTCTCCATTTTCCCCTGGCATCGACACAAGCATGTCAGCAAAATGGTAAGTTATGCTTCTCTCAATTTTTTTTGTTGTATCTGTTTCTCAAGAAGAGCCCTGCCTATGGCGTCTACTCTTTTCAGGATTTTCAAAAAAGTCCTTAGAATGTTATTTCGTAGGCAACTGTGGTATGTCTACTCACGCAACCCATGAATACAATCGAAAGAGCACATCTGTATCATGAATGGATGAAAGGGGAAGCCATGGATCAAGCAAGAAGCTGGAAGAAGAAGCACAAAAGAAGCACAAAATGTGTTTTGTAAATTTGAATTTCACGCACGTGTCTTGAAATTTGAATTCCTGCACTTTCTTTTAACTTTCTTGTTTTCGATGCAGCCACCAATACTACAGACCCAAAGCATTTTCCGAAAACAAAACACAGGCTGATCCGACAGAAATAGATCCGACAGCAAGAATATAGCTTCCAGGTCTGATTTATTTTTATTTCTTACACATTTGCGCTTCCGGTTTTTGCAGCCATATTTTGATTCTGACTCTTGAACAAGAACAAATTTATCTGGCTATTCCGGCTTCCTAATGCTGGCCCTCGCCCTGCTAATCACTCCCAAATCACGGATTTATCAATCCTATACAATTATTCTTGCCATTTTTTCTTTTTCTGCTCCATCATCTGATTGTTGCTTTCGGCATCACCCATCTGACACCTTCATCCGGCGCTTTGCTTTGGCAACTAGAATGAATATGCGAACAAACAAACCTAGCTAATATGAAGAGGCGAAGTACAAGTTTGTGCTTTGACAACTAACTAGCTATGCCTGAATTTTCCAAAGCTGCACTGATTTTGTTGAAAGCTGCACTGATTTTGTTGAGGCGCTGCCGACTTCCCAAAGCACACGCCGACTTCCCAAAGCTATACTGAGCTTTTTTGAGGTGTTAGCGGCTTATTTCTTTGCCACATTCAAAAACTCATTCTTTGTCGGCATTTCTTTCTAAAAAGCATTGTAAGATACTTTATCTCTTGGGCACGCTAAGCGTGCATTATTTTTGTCCCATTGCATTTTTGTTTAGAAATGCATTCTTTATGTTTTCCAGCTTTATTTCTAGAAATGAGCTATTTCTAATCTCGAGATGTCGTGGTTTGATCCTAGCCATTGGAGATTCTATCTCAAATTCATCGGCAAATCTGGGCCATTGGGATTCCTTTTTACAAAATTATCTAAGGTAGATATAAACTATGTTTTCTATTTCCAAGATATATTGTATCTTAATTATTGGGTTTCTATGTTTTCTATAAACTATGTTTTCTATTTCCAAGACATTCTTGGGTTGGATTAGATTCTCATTTTTTTATACGCTTGCCTTTAGGCATTTTTCATTTGAATGCATGTGGAAAGCATGAATATTAAATCCTTTCTCATTTTTTTTAAGCATTTGCCCGTTAGACATTTTCATGTGGGTGCATTTGGAAAGCGTAAATATTCTTAATATGTAACTTCTTAGAGTCTCACTTTTCCTATCAACTTAGAATGACTAATATTCATTTCTATATTGTAGCTTTGGAGTGATATGGTGCTATTATATGAGAGATGGAGAACCGAGAAATTGCCTATTGAGTGCATCAATCTAAATGGGAAGTGTGAAAGTTTTTGGGGTAAAAGGTGGAGAAGAACAAGAAACTTCATAGTTTTAATGTGATATCAAATTTTATGAAACACTTTTACATGTAGCTATTTCTACTAATGCCACAGAAGATGTGAATTTCAATTACTATGTAAAATTTCTCATATCACTTTATATAATACTATCATGCTATATTGTGAAATTTTGTCTATTCTTTAAGTAATATGATATTACATTTTTGTGTTTTGGACATAAGATGTGCGAATTTGAATATGCTATTTAAAACATGCAATATGATTTTTGTCCCAAAATTACGACATAATCCCAATTTAATTGAATGATGGTTACATCCCAACGTGAGAACCATTGAGCTTGCTTGTCCTTTCAGCAGGCTTTGAGGCATTGGGGACCCATTGTTACGGCCAAAGCAAGGTTGGGCAAATGTGTATCACCCATAGCGACCACCTTCTGGAAGTAAATAATATGGCATTCCAATGCAGCCCGTTGAAGGGTAGAAAACCCCATCTCTGGAGTAGGATCCGGAATGGAACTGTGGACTTTACCCCAAGGGCTCATGCCAAGAAGGCTTTTTGCACCTGCTCGAGATCATTCCAGGTTGGGAGGGATATCATCAGACCCCACACTTCTGCCCCATACAGGAGGACCAGCTTGACCAAGGCCCTAAATAAGTGTGTCTTTGGGCCCCGGTGCATACAACTACGCCTTTGTGGTCATTTGTTCGTGATATAGTGCTTTCCAACCCGCCGTGACCCGTAACTTGATGGCAGCATCCCAGTGGGTGGTAGTAGAGAACTCGATCCTCAAGTAATTGTAGGTCGGAGCCACCTCTACATCTTTGTCCCTAGTAAGTGAATGAGGGAAGCCTTGGCTGACGGGATGACGAAACTAGCAGCATCCTAGTTTTGGCCAAGTTAACTCGCATGCCCGTGAATCGACAAAAAGTGTCAAGAGCATCAAGGTGACATTGCATGTCCTCTAGAGTATAGGCTAGGAGGTTGATGTCATCAGCATATATGAGTTGTCGGATTGTGTGATGCATGAGATGGGCGCCCACACCTCCCTGCTCAGAAAGCCAATCTTCCAGCTGATCAATGTATAGGCCAAAGAGTGTGGGCGGTAGGGGGCAACCCTGACGTCCTCCAATACTACTGATTACCGGCTGTCCTGATGATGTGATACGACCTGAACATGCCTCGTATAGCCTGTATATTGTGTTTCGCAAGTCAAAGGGGTCCCCGGCCGCCTTAATCGGTCCCATAACTTGTCCCGGCATCGTGGTCAAATGCTTTTGCAAAATCACGAAACAACAGTACAGGTTTTGCCCGCGATTCCTGCTATCCTCAATCAGTGTGCACAGAGTGAAAATATGATCAATGTTGGAATGCCTGGGCCGAAAGCCTGCTTGTGTAAGAGCTCGTACATATGCCTCTGCCCATATTGTCACCCATTTGCTCAAGGATGCTAGCGAACAGTTTTGCAAAGAGAGAGCTAACCATAATAGTGCGATAGTTGGCTGGATATTGAGGGTCCCCTGCCTTGTATATAGGCACAACTCTACTAGTGGTCCACTGCGGAGGGAAGCCTTCCTGCAATGCTTTATTGAATAGTGCCATGAGGACATGCACCAATGGAGGCCCAGCCCATTTCAGAAGTTCCGCCTGCATGCCATCTAAATCTGCTGCCTTCCCATTAGCTAGGCGTTGCAAGTCCATGATGACATCCCCCTCTATGATGACCAGAGCCAGACCCATCTGTGGAGGTATTGGTGACCGGCCCCGAGCATATCGTAAAGCTGTTGCAAGTATTGTACCCATTGCCCCGATGTGATGTTGCCTGTGGGTTGTACATCTTTGCTCAATACCTTTCTCCAGAATGTCTTGGGATACCGATCCAGGAGACCGAACATTTGTTGCTGGTGCTCTGCGAGGTATCTGGCTTTGTTGTTCTTGAGGAAGGAGCGGCATTGACTAATGGCCTGTGGGCGGGAGGTGGGATCAGTGACTTGCCAAAGTTCGCGTTTGATCTCTCGACACTCATCATCGAACCATCTGTTGCGGGGGAAGGTGATAGCGCCCAAGGTTCTCCGTGAGTGGCCTCTCCCAAAGCATCTTTCAGCAGCTGTCAGAAGCAGGTGAATCAGCTGAACAGATTGTTGTTGAAGTGTGGGGAGTTGCAGTAGTCCCGCCAGATCATACTCAAGCATCTGGGTATAGGTCCCTGCACGGTCGTAGTCCAGGCGCAACCGAGGCACCTGGGATGTTGAGGCAATAGATGCACGGGAGCCTGCCAATGTATATGCACGAACAGGGGCTGATGGTCTGAGTCCACTTCCTCGTCCCGAGTGTCTGTTCCAATGGAAAAATGGGTAACTAGGTGCAGATCCTGCTCCTCGACCAGCACGTAATCCATCACACTGGAGCCGCCCCCTTGGTTCTCATGTCTACAAGTGTAGTGGCTGGAAGACGATCATTGTGCCAACCCATTACAAATAACCAGGTCAAAGATACTACCCAGCAACAACAACTGCCTGCCATAGCGTGAAATATGGTTGTCATCTGATATCCTTGACCAAGCCACCCCTACGAGGTTCAACTGCAAGATGTCCTCTGCAAGGACTCAAATTTCAGAACCTGCTCGGCTCATGTGCACGCATTAAAGTCTCCAAGCAGCATGACCTTACCCAACTGTTTGTGCTGCTGTATATCATCATATACATGGACATAGGGCTCCAATCTATCCACACCCGAATGAGTGTTATAAAAGTTGCTCTCGGCATGTGGAAAGTAGCATGCTGCTACGAAGAGGATGCTGCCACTGTGATGCTGCAGGTGCACCCACAAGTAGCGATTGTACCTGTCTATTTTGTGCAGCGAGACGGACTGTCCTAAGGTTGCACGATAGTAGCAGAAACCCCCATGCCCTCGCTTGCCTGTGCACTTATTGAACACCGAAAAATGCAGATAGCCTCGGAGGTTTGGCAGTCTGTGCCCTGCATGTTCCCATGTTTCCATGAGGAAAATGAGATCCATATCTGGTGCAATAGAGTTGAGACTCTCCCCTTTCTGCCAAGGAAAGCCCCGACAGTTCCAAGATACCATCCGGAGGCACAGTTCCTATTTGTTGGCATTTGATGTAGACGCACGATGATCCGTTAAAATTTGCAGGGGGGAGTAAAGCGGTGCCCGAAAGCAGCGAGCTTGCAGGGAGCGATTGGAGCCGCGGGAGCAGGGGTACTGGTGGCAGTAGTAGGAGTGGCAGCTGGAGGGGCAGCTCCTGTAGCGGTAGCAATGGGGCCTCTGGATGCTGTAGCAGCTTGACGCATTGCATCGGTGACCTCAGCAGGCGCCGGCCAAAAAATACGAAGCTTGCCTCAGACCAATCCTGCATCGCCCCCTCGACGGCGGATGTCCCTACTTGAGCCAGCTGTTGCCGGCAGGACTCCTGTTGCATCAGAGTAAGATCCTGGTCAACATACAGGGTAGTTCCCTTCAATTATCTACTTTGATGCAAAATTGCCTCACGCACTCGCGTGTCTGCAACCCTGAAGATAACAAGGCGTGGGCGATCTGTGCGTTGAGCCCCAAGGCGGCTTGCTCAGACAATGTGGACTGTGATCTGAAATGCCATGCGAGATAGGATCTGATCCTGGATGCGCTTGGTGAGATCCTTTCCTGCTTCCTCTGAGAGTCCACACACCACCACATTATGACGTTGCCGGCCCTGCTGTTGCCGCTCACTGAGTCAGGGGGCAATATTGGCTATCCCAACAGTGCCTGGAGTGTGTGGGCTACTCACAGCAAGGGGGGTGTGGTGTCCTGGCCTTGTGTTACAGCCGCTGCTGCCTGGAGTCGGGAGCCCAGCTTCTGTTGAAATTTCTGCTGCCTGGCCAACTCATTCGTGCATTGTTGGAATTGTTCATGGACCTCGACATGGAGGCACCTGTCTTGCTGGGCAACGGTTTTCCGAAGCTCTGGTATCTCCTGATCTTGTGTCTCAGCCCTACTCTGTAGAGCTCTTAGCTCTGCCTAGATGGCTTCGAAGGCGGCTCGGACGTTTCGCATTATGGTGGCAGACCCCTCGGCTTCTGAGTTGAGGCGAGAGATGGTTGCTATTGTATCCTGCTTAGCACACTGCCTGTCCTGTGCCATGGTCTCTATGGTGGTGAGGAGGGAGTCCATGCGAGCTCGCAGGTCAGCAAGACCCTGCTTCTCCTGTTGCCTCTCAAAGTGTGCCAAGCGAAGGCCGTCTTCTAACTGCTGCATGCGGGTTTCCATCTCTGCAATCCCTTGCCTCTCCACTGCCAACTGTTTTTTGAGCACGTGGGACACTGAAGATTGGATCTCTTCTGCCAGTCCTGCAATCTGGGTTCCGTTGCTCTCAATTCATTCCTCCATTTGTTTCAAGGCCTTCGTCTGCGCCTGCGCTTGGTGCATTGTCGGGCCTGAGCAGCCTTCATCCGTCTCCAGGGTCGATCTCATAAATTGAGCCTTCGCCCGGGCCTCCTTCCTCATGGAAGAGGTTTCTCCCTTGTCCTTGTTATCGGGTCGGGGACGTTTTCGCGGCGGTCCCACATTGACCCCAAATTTTGGTCCACTGTTGCAAACTATAGTCTTCTTAGGTCTACATGTCCTTTATTCAGAGATCGCAAAAAATCCTACATGATCTGTGGAGGTGTGGTTTTACTAATTTACGGTGTTGTTTCTTAAGTGGACAAGGAGCGTCCATTGTTATTTTTATAAAGAGCTGTGGTTTTTGTTTTTTAGGAGGTGTTTTTTAAGGAGGTATATTTTTTGTTAAAAGAACTGTGATTTTTATTTTTTGAAGCGGTGGTGTTTTTCAGAAGGTGTAGTTTTTGGAGGTATGGTTTATAAGTAAGTGTAGTTTCTAAGGAGGCTTTTTTTAAAGGATGTATAGTTCTCTAAAGAGGTGTGATATTTAAGGTTCTTAATAGCCAATCTTGTAAGCACCATTATACAATCATTGCACTATTCCCATCCATATGACACCCCATAAAGTATTCATGTTGTCATCTCATGGTTATAGAAAACTATGATGCAAAGGCATGCGCGCGTGCGTGCGTGGGAGGGAGGGAGGGAGGGAGAGTTTCCATTTTGCCTCAAATCCATTTTTTGAGCATATGCACGTGATCTCAGGTTCCATTTAAACTTGAAGGAGTTGAAAGCACACGACAAAAACCTTATAGAAATCAGGATTCAAGAAATTGTTTGCTGGTTTTTTCTTACAATTCATTAACATAAAATTTTATTCAATTTGAACACGTATTCTTCCATCACCTTAGTTCCAAATCAAGCTAAATTTCTTTCCACATGTTCCTATAATGTTCCCCTAGTAGTCATTTTGAATATCAGCCAAAAATGTTAAAAGCACTCAAGATATCATCATTTGAGTGTGCATACCTTTTTCTGCCATAGGGATGTGCAATGGCCAAATTTTCTGTCCATTGGCTCAAGCATGCAACCTAGGCTCAAACATGCCAAGGTGGCTCCAACATGCCACACAGGCTCTAACATGCCACACATGCTTTAACATGCCAAGGTGGTACAAACATGCCACATGGGCTCCACCATGCCACCTAGGAAACATGCCAACTAGGCTCAAACATACCACGCGGGCTCCAACATGCCAAGGCGGCTCAAACATGCCACCAGGGCTCCAACATGCCCCCTAGGCTCCAACATGCCAAGGTGGCTCAAGCATGCCACCTAGGCAATAACATTCCACCTAGGCTCAAACATGCCAAGGTGGCTCAAACATGCCATGAGGGCTCCAACATGCCACCTAGGCTCCAACATGCCAAGGTGGCTCAAACATGCCACGTGGGCTCCCAACATGCCACCTAGGCTCCACCATGCCAAGGTGGCTCGAACATGCCACTAGGCCCAAACATGCCACGCGGGCTCCAACATGCCACCTATGCTCAAACATGCCAAGGTGGCTCAAACATGCCATCTAGGCTCCAACATGCCACCTAGGCTCAAACATGCCAAGGTGGCTTGAACATGCCATGTGGGTTCCAACATGCCACCTAGGCTCCAACATGCCAAGGTGGCTCAAGCATGCCATCTAAGCACCAACATGCCACCTAGACTCAAACATGCCAAGGTGGCTCAAACATGTCAAGGTGGCTCAAACGTGCTATGCGGGCTCCAACATGCCACCTAGTCCCCAACATGCCAAGGTGGCTCAAACATGCCACGCGTGGGCTCCCAACATGCCACCTAGGCTCCAACATGCCAAGGTGGCTCAAACATGCCACTAGGCCCAAACATGCCAAGGTGGCTCAAACATGCCACGCGGGCTCCAACATGCCACCTAGGCTCCAACATGCCAAGGTGGCTCAAACATGCCACGTGGGCTCCCAACATGCCACCTAGGCTCCAACATGCCAAGGTGGCTCAAACATACCACTAAGCTCAAACATGCCACGCAAGCTCCAACATGCCACCTAGGCTCCAACATGCCAAGGTGGTCCAAACATGCCACCTAGGCACCAACATGCTACCTAGGCTCAAACATGCCAAGGTGGCTCAAACATGCCACACGGGCTCCAACATGCCACCTAGGCACCAACATGCCAACGTGGCATGCCAAGGTGGCCCAAACATGCCATGTGGGCTATAACATGCCACCTAGGCTCCAACATGTCAAGGTGGCTCAAGCATGCCACCTAGGCACCAACATGCCACCTAGGCTCCAACATGCCAAAGTGGCTCAAACATGCCACGCGGGCTCCAACATGCCACCTAGGCTCTAACATGCCAAGGTGGCTCAAACATGCCACCTAGGCACCAACATCCCACCTAGGCTCAAACATGCCAAGGTGGCTCAAACATGTCAAGGTGGCTCAAATGTGCCACGCGGGTTCCAACATGCCACCTAGGCTCCAACATGCCAAAGTGGCTCAAACATGCAATGTGCAGTCCCCCATGCCACCTAGGCTTCAACATGCCAAGGTGGCTCAAACATTCCAAGGTGGCTCAAACATGCCACGCGGGCTCCAACATGCCACCTAGGCTCCAACATGCCAAGGTGGCTCAAACATGCCAAGGTGGCTCAAATATGCCAAGGTGGCTCAAACATGCCATGTGGGCTCCAACATGCCACCTAGGCTCCAACATGCCAAGGTGGCTCAGGCATGCCAAGGTGGCTCAAACATGCCACCTGGGCTCCAACATGATAAGGTTGCCCAAACATGCCAAGGTGGCTCAAACATGCCACGTGGGCTCCAACATGCCACCTTGGCTCCAACATGCCAAGGTGGCTCAAAAATGCCATGTGGACTCCAACATGCCACGTGGGCTCAAACATGTCTCAAACATGCCACCTAGACTCTAACATGTCACCTCGGCCCAAACATGCCAAGGTGGCTCTAACATGCCACGCGGGCTCCAACATGCCAAGGTGGCTCAGGCATGCCACCTAGGCTCAAATATGCCAAGGTGGATCAAACATGCCACGTGGGCTCCAACATGCCACCTAGGCTCCAACATGCCAAGGTGGCTCAAACATACCACCTATGCCCTAACATGCCAAGGTGGCTCAAATATGCCATGTGGGCTCCAACATGCCACCTAGGCTCCAACATGCCAAGGTGGCTCAAGCACGCCACCTAGGCTCAAACATGCCAAGGTGGCTCAAACATGCCACGCGGGCTCCAACATGCCAAGGTGGCTCAAACATGCCAAGGTGGCTCAAACATGCCATGTTGGCTCCAACATGCCACCTAGGCTCTAACATGCCAAGGTGGCTCACGCATATGAATGATGCACTAAGGTTAATAATATATGCTCCTATGTATGCAGAATTGGAAATTTATACTTATTTTTTTATGTTTGTAGAGCAATGTTGCATGGAGACACCCACCAGCAGGATGCTTTGTGGAACTAAGAGAAGACTTGAAGAGGCAAGAAGAGGAGTTGTCCATTATTTCTGTGAAAAAATGTAGATTATATGCCAATGTGGTAATTGTTTTTGCTATGCCGTAGTAGGGTAATTACTGTGGAGGTTTCCCTGAAAACCCAAAAGGGCAGGGTTTTAGTCCTAGCAGTAATCATTCTACTATGTGCATTAGCAAATCAATATTTGAGATGCATGCATGGCATATTTTTAATCTTGTTCACCATATGGGAAGAAGAACCACTAGATACATGGAACTGGTTGCACAATTTTTGTTCTTAGCTAAGGAAGTATGCACATTTAATTGGAGAGTGGAAATTGAATTGTGAAAATCCAAGGGCTAGGAACAAAATCCCCTTTCCAATGGAAAAGGCCTGAAGGCACAAATGGAGGCAACGGATCAGTGCGGCCACGGTTTGGAGGCGGAGATTTCAGAGCAGTCAGCGGAACCAGAGGGAGATTTCGGATTCGACAAGGAGGAGCCACGGATTTGTTGCAGAGCAGACCAGCATGGTAGACCTCCAGAATCAGTGCAGATCACTCAGAGTAGTGCAATTAGAGCAAACCAGAAGAGATAAGTTCAATGGATAGTTTGTTATGAAGATCTGAAAACTATTGAATCTAATTCTATTCATTATTCTATTATTTGTGAGGCATTGCATTTCTAGAATCTCAAGAATAAGAATAAGGATAAGGATAAGGATAAGGATAAGGATAAGGATAAGGATAAGGATAAGGATAAGGATAAGGATAAGGATAAGGATAAGGATAAGGATAAGGATAAGGATAAGGATAAGGATAAGGATAAGGATAAGGATAAGCATAAGGATAAGAATAAGAATGATCGGCCTATGGGACCAATTTATAAATTATCTCCTTCTATTGAATGATGAATGTATCTTAAATCATTTGAAGAATTCAGTACCCTGTTGTTCTTAAGTAAATGGAGATGAGTAATTTCCTCAAGCATCGCTGGTGAGCCCGGTCTTGTTGTGCTCTTGTTTTGTTTGTTGGACTACATATTTGTTTGGTGCGTTTGCCGGGAGATTGGCCATCGCATGAGTGAAGGGAGTGGAGATAGTGAGAGAGGTCAAGCATTGGATAAGAAGGCCAGCCCAAAAAACTAATCCCATCTACCCTGATGTATTATGTACTTGCCTATTTGAGCTCAAAAGAGGAGAATGACAAACAGAAGGAGCAACAAGCACAGGAGCGTGAGCAGCGTTTGAATTTACCACAATCTGATTCCTTAGAATTTAATAGAAAGAGTATAGTCCCTCAGAGATTAAGATCTAGTTCCTTGCTATCCACAAGTCAAAGAGAGCAATCTCCAAGTGAAACAAGTCCTCCGAGTCCATCCAATATATCAGCCAATTATCAGCCACTGTGAATTCTTACCTCCGAATACGAGAAAATCTACTATTAAGAAGAAAAATAATATAAGAGAGTTCTTGAGATGGGTGTAAAGGAGCCATATGATCTTATAAAGGACTTAGAAAACGAACATCCTTCCTTGACCTTTGGGCAACTACTGCAGCTTACACCTGTATGTAGAAAAGCTCTTATCGCATGAAGGGCCATAAAGAAGTTGTGGTAAATTCTGCTCGGCTTATATTGGCAGACTCGATTTCTCCTTGCATTGATGTAGAGATAAATGGACAATTGATTTGCAATTGCACCATTGATGGGGGTTCAGGAGTTAATATAATGCCAGAGGATGTGATGAAGTAGTTGGAACTCACAGACTTAGCACCTGTATACTTTATTGTTAACCACCTAGTGGTTAACATTGTGCATGCACATGTTAGGTGCATGCACATGTTAGGTGTCAGTGGTGGCAGACTGACACTTGGCATGATTAGATTATCATAAGTGTAGGGATTAGATTTAGTTAGTGTACGGCTCAGATTTGCGGTCTACACTATATTAGACCGGAGCCTCTTCAGATGTACTCAGGTTTATCTCATATTTGGAGAGCCTCATTTGGCCACGTTCCCCTTCATTCTTTGTGCATATTTCCTTGTCTTGTTCTTGTTTTGTGATCATGAGCATGGCAGCTTTGTAGCATCCGGCAGTCATGGACTGCTGCTGCAGGGTGTATGCCAAGAATCCAAACATTGGCCGTTATTATGCGGGTCGCGGGCTCGTGATCACTTTCTTAAGCCTTGCTGTTTTGCTGTTGTCCTTGCTGCTCTTCTTATCCTCAGTTCTGGAGTACTCCTTGTATATTATTCTCAACCCTTCAAACCCCTTCATTTGGCCCAACCTGCTGTTGAAATTGGAGGCCCTTTTGTCACTCTGTTAGCAATTAGTCTAGTTATCAAAACAGTTTTCAGACCTCTGTTTTTTTATGGTGCAGCAAACGCAGTTTTACAGCCAAGGAATTCCGGAGTGGTGACAGCACTCCTCTCTGCAACATTTTCAGAAAAATTAAAGTTTCCTTTTTTTCTACCTGTTGGAAATTTGTCACAAATCTTGTACCTCTTTCTTACGTTTTTATCTCGGTTTTATCGAGGAAAACTTGTGCTTTTACCTGACCAAAAATATTATGTATATCGTGGCAAACACCAAAGGCACCTCGCCCGGTATGGGTTTTATGAAGACTTCTCATTGAGAATATTTATAGAGGGCCGACTTGGCTAGCCCCCTTTAGCTCATAGGTTTTTATTTGGCGATTCAAGGCTTCTTCTGCAAGGCTTCTTCTGCAATTCTTAACTTCAATCATGTAGCGAGAACCGTTTCGGTCAGCCTCTTTAATGCACGATTACTCTATTCGGCCTTAAGAGGAGTCTTCTTTGAAGCAGCCTTCTTGTCTTATTCTTTCAAAGTTGGGTACCGCACACAATCGATCAAACAGTACCGAACACTGGTTATCCTATCTTTTCAAGCTTTCATGCTGTTGCACATACAGGGGCAGGGATGGCACAAGACAGCAAGTTGTTTCCAGAATCGTCATTTTTCCTCTATCTAATATGGGCATCACAGAGTATCGGCTATTTCATGTTTTCACGTATCTGGATCTCTTCAGTCTGCAAACTTCCAATCGTTCTTCTTATTGAAGTTTTTCAAGAGGGGGCTCGTGGCTAGCCCCATCCACATTCACTGCGCAGAGAATCGTGCGGTTTGCCACCTTCAACTACCTGCATCACATACACTCAGTTAGCATATTATATCCATCTGCTCACATACCGGCTGCCATACAACTCTGTTCTTCATGCCAGCATGCCCCAGGTCGAATTCTTTCAATGCTCCTCTATCTATTCATAGTTGAAGCAGTAATTTTCCCTCTGCATCATTCTATTTGGAAAACACCGCTTCCTGCAAACAAATGGCTCAGTTACAGAATATCCGGCCAGTTGCTATCCATAGAAGCTCCCATTTCGGCACCATATCAGGATTCCCCTCTTCTGCCATCTATCTTTAGCACTGCGAAATTGGTGGCAGATATTTTGCTCTCTTTGCCAAGTATTATCCTGCACTAGCAGCAGTAGCAGCTCGCATCACCGCCATGAAACGGCCGTTTAGGGTTTCCAAATTTTAGGGCTTGAAACCTATTTGGGTTGATAACGGGTCACGGTGGCCCCACGCTCACGCCCTGCTCACGGGCCACGGCCACGGCCACGCTCCACGCTCCACGCCACGGGCAGCATATATTTTGCTGGCTGATAAACGCCCACGCTGATGTTTCCACGCCCATGCCCACGCTCACGTGTTGACCCACGCTCCAATTTTGACCCACGCTCACGGGCCCACGCCCACGCTCCAGCCACGCTTCAGCCATGCTCACATTTTGCTTATGGCCACGCTTTTTGCTCAACATCCACGCCCGCACAAATATATTAGACGATAGCCCGCTCTCCTATGGTCGATCACGCGGTGCACGCTTTTTAAGGTGCTTACGTTTTGAAGGCCCCCTATAACCATTGCTTTTAAGCTTTTTTCGTGCACTTTTGGGCAATATTTGTTCCAATGGACTTACCCATAATATAAGGGGATGGTCCTTATGTTTTTTTTGCCCCAACGTTCCTATGATCCATGTTCTACATCGACATTCCTTCGGATCCTCTTCGTCATCAATGCCTTCATGAAGATCTTTCAACGACACAACCCAACCATTACCATTATTTTTACCCCTAATTTTTGGCACCATGTTGTAATTGTCAGACTTGTCTTATAAAAGTCTGTACATGTTTTCGTGCTAAAAACTTTTAGGGGGAGGCAGTGTTAACCACCTAGTGGTTAACATTGTGCATGCACATGTTAGGTGCATGCACATGTTAGGTGTCAGTGGTGGCAGACTGACACTTGGCATGATTAGATTATCATAAGTGTAGGGATTAGATTTAGTTAGTGTACGGCTCAGATTTGCGGTCTACACTATATTAGACCGGAGCCTCTTCAGATGTACTCAGGTTTATCTCATATTTGGAGAGCCTCATTTGGCCACGTTCCCCTTCATTCTTTGTGCATATTTCCTTGTCTTGTTCTTGTTTTGTGATCATGAGCATGGCAGCTTTGTAGCATCCGGCAGTCATGGACTGCTGCTGCAGGGTGTATGCCAAGAATCCAAACATTTATGGTAACAATGGCAGATCAACGTAGAGTTGAGCCCTTACACATGATCACAGGGGTACAAACTGTAATTGCAGGTGTAACTTTTTATGTGGATTATGTTATACTAAGAATGGCCCATGGAAGATTCTCATATATCCTTTATTATTAGGACGCCCTTGGCTGATGCAAGCATCTGCAAAGCATGACTGGTCCACGGGGCTGTTACAAATTGGTGATGGAAACAATATTATTCAGTTGCAAGTACATATACACCCTCAAAAGTTTATATACGTAAGGAAAGGGGAGAAGATAATGATAGTAATACCAGCTCAAGTGATACAAATGAGGAGTTGGAGTATGATGATGAAGAAGAGATGGATGCTGGAATTGTCCAATTAGAAGACGATGCATATGAATTATTGCAGCTTCCACCTTATCGACAATTTACAGCAAGTGAAGAGATTGAAGACTGGATGGATGCTATTGTAGACTGTGGAATGGTTACAGTGGAACCTTTAGAAGAAGATGAGAATAGATATCTAGATTATTTTATAAAGTACAAAGTGGGAGAAGCACACTTAAGAGAGATCCTTGCTAATAAGGAGAGTGATGGTAGAATGCAAGAATTCTTAAAACCACCCCTATTAAAGAATTTAGGTATGTGTTTGCTTGGACATACCGTGACATGGTGGGAATAGATCCAGAGTTGTGTGTACATAGAATTCCTTTAGTTAGTGAGTCTACTACAGTCCATCAACGTCCATAAATAGATCCAGAGTTGTGTTGACATGCAACCAGTGTAGGTTACGTACCGTACGTTACGTTTTCCATGCTTAAGGTACCGTACTATACATCGTACGTTACCATGTACTGTACATTGCATACGTATTGTACATGTACGGTACGAGAAGTACGGTACTACACTGCATATAACAGGTTGTAACACATATATACGTTACCACAACCTCATGAGCCTTTCATGGCGCAGATTGGTTTTCTAGACTCTCTTCACTGACTACAAGTGTGTTCAAGTTGAGGTCCTTTGGCGCTTCTTGGCCAAGGGTTGGTCTTCTATCCATGGAACTTGATCCCTATGGTAATGTCAGCATCTTGAGTCCCTTGGAAGAGCCGATTCATAGTTCTGAGGTGGGTAAGTCACTCGTCCGTCGCATTTTGACTTGCATTGAAACACGCCAACTAGCCTCCAAAAATGGCAAGGTGCCTCCAATATTCCAATTCAAACATTAATGGCCTAAAAAAGCCATTTCTAATGAAACATTTTTTAATGGTTTAATTGATTTTATGTGTTATTTTTTATGGTTCAAATATTATGCCCCTAGGATCTACCATCTGGCTCCATACATGCCACATGGGCTCCAGCATGCCAAGGTCGCTCAAACTTGCCACGTGGGCTCCAACATCCCATCTACCCAAGGCAACTTAAACATGCCACCTAGGCTCCAATATGCCAAGGTGGCTCAACCATGCCATGTGGGATCCAACATGCCAAGTTGGCTCAAACACGCCGCCTAGGCTCCAACATGCCAAGGTGGCTCAAACATGCCACCTAGGCTCCAACATGCCAAGGTGGATCCAACATTCCAATTCAAACATTAATGGCCTAAAAATGCCATTTCTCATAAAATATTTTTCAATGGTTTAATTGATTTCATATGTTATTTTTTATTGTCCAAATGTTGTACCCCTAGGATCCACCATGCCACCTAGGTTGACATGCCACGTGGGCTCCAACATGCCAAGGTGGCTCAAACATACCACGTGAGCTCCAACATGCCACCTAGGCTTCAACATGCCAAGGTGGCTCAAACATTCCACGTGGGCTCCAACATGCCACCTAAGCTCCAACATGTCAAGATGGCTCCAACATGCCAAGGTGGCTCAACCATGCCATCTAGGCTCCAACATGCTCTCTCTCTCCCTCCCTCCCTCCCTCCCTCCCTCCCTAATTCGAACAAGGCCAGGACTTTTTGTGGCTACCTCACCAGAGGGGAGAGGCCAAACCCAAGGGGAGGGATGGACCCCAAAAATGTTCCTAAGGCAACCTTTCCTGGCAGCGCTCCTTGGGAAGCCATATGCTAATGCCTCTCCTCTCAGAGCTCGATTTCCCTATCCAACCGTTGAATCCTCCATCCAGGACCCCGCTTCAAACAGGTTCAAAAAAATCTAAGATCGGTCTGGGAGAACTTATCTAACAGCGAAGCGTCTTGCGGGCGACCGTGTAGAAGCCCAAGTGTTTCGTTGTTCGGGGAGTATAGAGGCTCCGGAATGGCAATTTGACTTTGCCATATCGTCCTTAATGGAAAAATTACTTAGAGACTAAGTTACACGGTCAGTTTTGGCAAGAAAAGAAATACAAACACTCTACATGGCAGTATTCTGCAGCCATCTCCTAGGACGATTGACTACGAATGTGTTGGACATGTGCTACTTTGGTGCTTCTTGGAGAAATGATGGCCTTCTGCCCATGAAACTTGGTTCATAGGGTAATGTCGAGGTAGATTCCATTCGCAGAGCCAATTCACAGTTCCGGAGTGGAAGATTTGCCCGTCCGTAGCCAGGGGCTTTTGGGAGAGGACTTTTGGGGCAAGCTGCTTCCGGGGGATTGGGGGTTAAGGGTTCTTCTTCTGGCATCAATACTCTCCCTCTACATGCTGATATGATGCAAGGTCCTGTTCGAATCTGACTAGGACATGACCTCCGAAACGTAAACCCTGTGTGTTGGTAGGTTACTATAGGTTTTATGCTATGGAGGTCATGTTTTGGCTGTTTGCACTTGGGATATGGTAGAGAAGCTGTAGGTGAAAATGCAAAGCAATAGGAACTGACAGAATGGGGTTTGAATTTATCCTCCTCCCAATGTGGCAATTAGAAGTCAAGAGCGCCTTTTGCAGTAGCAAGATTGTTTGGGATCATTCGGGATGGCCGATTGATCCAAACTCTGTTATTTTAGTTGCCATGGCTCTGCATGCATGTTAAGAAATGGTGCACCTAATTATCTATGAAAACAACTATGTTTCGGCCTCTGAAACGTAAACCCTATGTATTGCTAGGTTATTGTAGAGTTTACGTTATGGAGGTCGAGTTTTGGTCGTTTGCACGTGGGACGTGGTCAAGAAGTTGCAGTTGTAGATGCGAAGTGATAGGGACTGACGGAATGGGATTTGGATCTAGTCTGCTCCCGCTGTAGCAATTATAAGTCAAGAGCTAGTTGTATACGGATTATCTTTGATAGAAGTGCCCAAAAGAGTTAGAATTATTGACCCTGCACATGATCCTAGGCCCGATTTGGATGTAGGACAGTTGAAATCATGCAAAGAACCCCTTATAAAGCTCAACATCCACAAAAACTGCTTGCTGGTTTTCTGTGAAAGTTCGTTGACAGAAATTTTAATCCAATTTGAACTCATTTTTCTCCATCATCCCAGTTCCAGATCTGGCCAATTTTTTTCTAACATGTCCCTACAACTCTTCCTTGATATCAATTTTAAAAATCATCTAAAAATGTTTAGTAAAACTCAAGATATCATCATTTGAGTATGTAGATCTTTTTTTGCCTCAGGGAAGTGCATTGGCCAAATTTCCTTCCAAATTTGAACCCAATTTTCTCAAACATCCCAGATCCAAATTGAGCCAAGTTTTTTCCCACATCTCATCACAACTTTGATCTTGTTATTCCTTTAAAAATCATTTGAAAAAGATCAGCATAGCTCGAGATATTCAGATCTGAGTGCAACTACCTCATTTTGCTTTAGGAATCCTAATGTAATTGACGCCATTTTGCAATTTTGCACAAAAATTGGTTCCCTTAAGCAACTTGAAGGTTCTAACACACCATATCCATATTAGAACATGCGTCTTAAGTGTAAAGGACCCAAAACTCGACCTCCGAAATGTAAACCCTTCAAGAACCTAGCAACTCATAGGGTTTATGTTTTGGAGGTTGAAACATCATGGATAACTCAGTGTACCATCTCTAAACATACCTGCAAAGCCATGGCAACCGAAAAAATGGGGTTCGGATCTATCAGTCATCCAGAATGATCCCAAACGATGTCTCGCTATTGCGGAAGCAATTTTTGAGTTTTAATTGCCACATCGGGAGGAGGACAGATCCAAACTCTATTGAGTCATATCCAATGCAGAGCCATGGCCACTGAAAAAATGGGGTTCAGATCTATCGGCCATCCCAAATGATCCCAAACGATCTTGCTACTGCAAAAGGCGCTCTTGACTTCTAATTGCCACATTGGGAGGAGGATAAATCCAAACCGTATTCCGTCAGTTCCTATTGTTTCGCATCAACAACCTCAACTTCTTGACCAAGTCCCAAGTGCAAACGGCCAAGACTTGACCTCCATAACGTTAAAACTTTTCTTATTTCTTGCAAAAATGCTTCATCATCATGTCCACATCATCTATATCTTGCCATGTGCCCAAACATTGCCACACCACTACATGAAAAACCAAGGTTCTACTTTATTTTTGGTTGGCCTTGCTTACTTGGCATGACATATCATCTACTTGGAGTGTCACATGTTGGTTCAAGTTCTCTATTACATGTTAAAGTTTCCGTAGGTTGTGGTCGAAATCTGCTTCGTTGGTGAAGTCGCAAATGCAGAGTGGAATAGTAGCACACACAAGGTAACATGGCAATGATATGACACTAGAAATGATGAGGGGCATAAAAAAAGAGCAAGCCCTCTTCTTTTTTTTGGGGGAGAGAGTAACTATATGCAAAAATTATGGGAGATGATATGGCATGAGTATTGTGAGGTAACGAAGATGAGTGGTGAGGTGGAAAAGAACGTGGATAGACAATTTTATAACTTGTAAAGCATATTTCAACATGGTGGCATGGCATTTTTTTGGATGATGTGGCATGCCACATGATGACCAAGCATTTGTATGCACTTTAAATAGAGAATGACTAGGCCAATTTTTTGAAATGGTTGTTTTTGAGCGGGATAAGTAGGTTTTTCTTAGTGTCCCAATATTCCCTTGGCAATTCCTTCATGAAACATTGAAAGTTGCCCTATTTCTTGTAAAAATCCTTAGTCATCATGTCCACATCATCCATATCTTGCCATGTCGCCAAACGTTGCCACACCACTCGATGAAAGACCAAGATTGTACTTCATTCTTGGTTGGCCTTCCTTACTTGGCATGACATATCAACTAGTTGGAGTGCCACGTGATCATATTCCATGTTACCTCGAAGCGAATCTTTACATCCTTAAGGCCCCGAAGGGGCCAAAAATTTTTTTAGTTAACACAAACCATTAACACACAACTACCTTAAACATTATTAACACAAACCATTACATTTGACACATTTAAATAAAAATCCCCCTTAAACCCCCTTTGGTTTGGGTGCATATTCACACGGGGGGTTACTCCGGGCAACGAGAGCTGTCGGATGGGCATATTTGCCCTTTATTCCAAGATCTGGACCGTACATAGCAATCCTCGTTTGTGGGGTATGCACGTACAAGTTTTTGTATACCGTATATTAAGGTTTGCAAAATACTATAAGGTTTGAGAGAATATACTTAATAGTGTTAATTTTGTACATGTATTGTAAAGTTTTTGGGGCTCTCACGCCCCACGTAACTTAGTGTGAATATGCACCCAAACCAAAGGGGGTTTAAGGGGATTTTTATTTAAATGTGTCAAATGTAATGGTTTGTGTTAATAATGTTTAAGGTAGTTGTGTGTTAATGGTTTGTGTTAACTAAAAAAATTTTTGGCCCCTTCGGGGCCTTAAGGATGTGTAGGGATGTAGATATAGACATTACCTAATACTCTAATGATGGATGGTATATCATAGCCTCACAAATCTAACAAACTAGAGGTGCTCAAATTATGGAAACGAAAACATTGCATAGAATTAGACATATAATATTATACCAATACCAATATTAATACATGAGGTAGTAGTATATAATAATAGAATTTATTAATAATGAACAAGTCTTACACATGAGACATTCTATTTCTGTGATGCCAAATTGCCATCAATCAAGCCATTGGCTAAATTCATTCCCACCTATATTGACCAGTGCTAAGTTGCAGTTAGAAACTGATCAACCCTCTTTCCAGGTTCGATATGGCATTGTTAATTTGACCAGCAGGTTGCTTACGGCAAACTGCTTCCGTAGCCCATCCATGGACTGCCTTTTATCTTGTTCTGAGGGAATGAATAAGTAACCGTGTTAACATACATGCTCCTCATACCAGTGGCATGGAAGGGAGTCCAAGGCTCGTTCAAGAATTTGAGAAGATCTGACACCACACTGACTTGCTCCAGAGTCTTCTCAGTATCCTGAATTCCACAGCATCACTGATCAATGTTGTTCAATGACAATCAGAGAAATGACAATCAGAGTCTGTGTTAGAAATAAAAGATCTTGGAGTCTGTATTGGACCACGGTTGGTAGCCTGCAAGATTTCACCCTCCTGTTTAGGGTATAGGTCTGCTTAGCTTAAAGGTAATGCATGATTCACCTTCTGGTTCGATTAAAGTTCCAAACCTACAATATAAATGCATTCTTGTGGCCCTTTGTTTGACCGATCCGCATGACTCAAAAAGGGCATGGAATAATCCCTTTGTCGTGGTGCATGAGAATCCGTTTGTTGATTGAAGCTAAAGGTCTGGCTACTATGAACAAATCCGGCAGACTGTGAATATCCAAGAGTTGGAAGCAAACAGAGGGCCTAAACTCTATATTCTTTTTGAATCTGCAGCAAATTTTAGAACAGAGATAAAGGGAAGGAAACAAAAGGCGGTTTTGCAGCACTACATTGTAGAACCAGGAAACTAATACCTTGCAAAAAAAACCATTATGCTAATCGAAGAAACATTAAAAACAAATACCTTTGCAAGTATGAGCAAAAATCCACCTCGTGGTAGCAAAAATCCACTCCGACAACAAGAATCCAAGAGGGCAAGTACACATGCACATGCACATGCACACACACATGCACTTACACTTGCACATGCACAGTACACATGCACATGCATGCACGTGCACATGCACATGCACATGCATACGCATGCACAGTGTTCATGCACAAACACATGCAGAGAAAGACAACAACCCTCGGATTGTTCCAACTAATGAAAATCAATGGCCCATAAAGGGTGCACTCTAGAAATACTATTTAGTACACCTCAACGAATACAACAATGAAATCATAGAAAAACCATGTGAAAAAACGTACAAAAATTTAAAAGTAACCCCCTGTTATTGTGCTACATATTGAACCAACAGTCACGGGTTCCTGTACAAGAGTCTTTCTGCTTGCATCGGCTTCACCGGAGCTCAGCAGTGAAGCCTTGATTTTACAAACCAGTGAGTCCGGGATGTATTTGTACATTTTCAGGTATTTATTTATTGTTTATATTTGACAAATGATATATAATCCAATGGTTAAACTTAAAAAAGCTCAAAAGGTATCACTTAACCTAATTTATCACTAGCCATACGTAATGCACACTTGTCGTTCTTTTGTCTGATGGCCATATCTGTAGATTAACTTGTGCAAGAATTAGGAAGAGTGGAAGAAGGGTAGGAAACATGCCCATAGAAATTGAACCTGTTGGAACCACCTATTGCAGGTAAAAATCTAATAAAGAAGAGGATGGGAAGGGGCTTATGGGGATCTATATTCAGCGCCGCAGAAGATAAAGCCACCATAGCCACAGCTTCCAAAGGTCCCAAAAATAGAGCATTTTGTTCTCTGATTGCGGCGATGGCTACGGGTTCTGTAGTTAACAATTTTCTAAGCATAAACCGCATTGATATGCGAAATGCGACTCTGTGACTTGAATCTCTGCAAAATGCCGGAACTGTGCTTGCTGCCGAAACAGAGTAAGGAATAAGATTTCCACACTTACCACGTGCCGAAGTGTAATTCGCCCTGCATTACGTAAGGGAAAGTCCATTGCCTCGAAACATTCCCTCGAGAATATTCCCTCGGTGGCCCGCCAGACTCGGCGACACTACAGCTTCGCCGCTTAGGCGCCGCCTCAGGAAATTCCCTCATGGAATTTCCTCTACTTGCAATGGTCTAGGGCCATGTATTTATCTTTTTGACACGTATTTTTATACGTACTACTTGCATATAGGGAGCATCAATATGCGGGTCTGAGGTGTAATTTTCCCCACCCTAAATCTGGCATATTTTTAAGAATATGCCAGGATCCAATGGAAAAAAAAAGAAGGTGTGCGCAATAATTATAATTAAAATTAATCATCCCGCCCTCCCACGCAATGGGCGGGATAATTTCAGATAGGTGCATTATATTTCCAGTTGAAACTCTATTCAGCATACTCTGCATTCGAAACCCTATTCAGCATACTGTGTCCAGCGGCCTCCTACTCGCCCCCCCTGGCAGATCCAACTCCGGCCATTCCAGCATATCCTGAGCACTCACGCTCTTGGAGGTCCAGTTATTTCTCCGTCTTTGCTTTTCATTGTTTTTTGTTGTCAGATTTGAAGGATCTAAACCTTCCCTGTTTTCTTTTGTCAGATTTGAAGGCAAATAGGGAGTATGGAGGCACCGGAATAGGGAGCATGGAGGCAAACATGGATCTGGAGGCGAAGCTGCAGTGCAATGACAAGCTCTAGCAGCAAACAACGGCCATGGCAGAGCTCAAGGATTACCTTTGGATACAGAAAGAAAATCGGGCTCCAAATTGGCACCCTTCTGGTATCTCCATGCTCTCTCTCTCTCTCTCTCTCTCTCTCTCTCTCTCTCTCTCTCTCTCTCTCTCTCTCTCTCTCTCTCTCTCTCTCTCTCTCTCTCTCTCTCTCTCTCTCTCTCTCTCTCTCTCTCTCTCTCTCTCTCGTTTGGCCTAATACAGTACAGGAAATGAGTGATGCAATGACTATGATTTTGACTCAATCTGCTGAAAGTTGTTTTATATCTTATCGCCAGCGACAGAGGCTACCTTGCAATGCATGGTTTGATGCGGAATGCAAGCAACAAAGGTTAAGATTTAAATTAGCACAAGGGGTGAATAAGGTACATGAAAGAAAGGTTTATATTCAAATGCTTAAAAGCAAGAAGCGGGCATATCTGCACAATAAGAATAGGAAAATGGTGGAAGAGTTGTTGGCTGAACCTAAAAAATTTTGGAAGAGACTTAAACCTGCGCAATATAGGGGTGATGGGTTGCATGTTGAGGCTTTGATAGCACACGTGCGGAAGCTATATAATGTACCTGGGGTTGAAGGTACGATGGTAGAAGAAGCAGAGGATGTGCTTACTTTTACTATCAATGATATACAGGATGGACTTAAGAGGCTTGCTAATGGTAAAGCAGCAGATGCTTGTGGCCTTATGGCTGAAATGCTTAAATGGGCTGGAGAAGAAGTTGCAAATAAGATTGTATATATGTTTAATATGGCAGTGAGAGATGGGTTTCCCACGTCTTGGCAGGTGAATAGGGTTGTGCCATTGCATAAATCAGGGGATGAAGCTGATCCAGGAAACTATCGTACCATCATGGTTAGTAGTCTTTATGCAAAATTGTTTGCTTCCATACTTGAGCGTAAAATTAGCATTTGGACAGAAGAGCATAATGTTAGAGCAGTAGGGCAAGCGGGTTTTAGACCCAAGAAGTCCACCACTGATCATCTGGTTACTCTCCGGACTATGATGGATTCGGTTATTGGTAAAAGGAAACCTATGTTTGCTACATTTGTAGATTTCAGTAAAGCTTTTGATACGGTGGATAGGCGAAATTTGTGGCGCAGGATGGTGGATTTGAGGATCCCATCAAGCCTTAGGCATGCTGTAAGTGTACTTTATAAGAAAGTACTTGTACAATTATCATTTCCTTTTCTAGGATCATGTGATGAAGTGGTAGAAAGCAATATGGGGGTGAAGCAGGGATGTCCGTTGTCACCTACTTTGTTTGGTCTATTTATAGACCAGCTTGAGGGATGGATACGAGCACATGGAGGAGATGGTACACCTCTGAATGGGTACGTTTTTAAGCTTTTACTATATGCTGATGATGTGGTGCTATTTTCTCGGAGCATAGAAGGGATGCAAACTCATCTAGATGTGCTCGCAAGATTCTGTGATGCTATGGGTATGCGGGTGAATCTGGATAAGACCAAGGCTGTGGTTTTTGGCGCGAGTAAGACGGATCATGTTCATTTCGATTATATGGGTAAGCAAGTGGAGATTATGGAGAATTATAAATATTTAGGCTTGATTGTAGATAAGAGCCCTAACTGGAATCAAGCTGTTGAACATAGAGTGAATGCTGGCTTAAAGGCATTATATGCCATGCAGAGAAAGTGTGTGAGTGCTGATATTTGGAATTTTGAAATGAAGCGTATGCTTTATAAAGTGCTTGTGCAGACTGTAGTGCTCTATGGATGTGAAGTTTGGGGGCCTGGACTTGCTAATGACAGATGGAAAAAGGTGGAAAAGATACAAAAGAAGTTCTTTCATACTGAGTTGGGTACTAAAATGCAGACACCCTATGACATGATGTTAGTAGAGTGCGGGATGATGTCACTTGAGGCTGAAGCTCTATGCAGGTTGCTACGCTATGTGTGCAAGGTTTTGTATGATATGCCAGTCAATAGTTTGCCCAGACATGCTTTAGAAGAAACCAGGAATAAAGGATGGTATGCGGATGTTACTAAGTGGCTTGTGAAATGGGGGATGAACATTGATGAGTTATGGATGCACAAGAAAGATATTGAATTTGGGTTAAGACGAAGTTTTCTAAATAAGTCATGGAGCGCGTGCGGTGTAAAAAGAAAGAATATTATAGGAATCACATGAATCCCTCTTTTCAGGAAGCACAATATCTCAGGGAACCCATATCAGTGAAGTACAGGCAAGCAATTGCTAGAATCCGGTTAAGCTCACATCATCTTGGTGTAGAAGTTGGGAGATGGGCGGACATCGCACATGAATATAGATGTTGTAAAATATGTGATGCAGGGGTAGTGGAGGATGAGGCGCATGTTTTGCTCTTTTGTGATGCCTATTCCGATATAAGAGCAAAGTATGGGATTGATGTGGATTCACTTAGTGATTTTTTTCGGTACCCAGGTTCATGTATTGGAGGGTGTATTGTTGAGATTCTTAAGCATAGAGAGGAATGGTTGAAAAGAAAAAATGTAGAGGAGATAGAGGTAGAGGAGCCCAGTGTATTATTCTCAGAGGATGCACTGGATGATTTGTTTTATGACTTTGATTGTGATGTGTAAACGTCTCATAGGCCTGGCGGTCTCGAAGACGTAATAATAAATTTCATTTCATTTCATTTCTCTCTCTCTCTCTCTCTCTCTCTCTCTCTCTCTCTCTCTCTCTCTCTCTCTCTCTCTCTCTCTCTCTCTCTCTCTCTCTCTCTCTCTCTCTCTCTCTCTCTCTCTCTCTCTCTGTGTGTGTGTGGACTCTCTCTCTTTTGTGGAAATTTTCTTAGCTTGAGACTCACATGTGTGTGTAGAATTCGATCAGGGTTTGGTTATTACTCATGAAGCAAGGGCAAATGACGCAGAGCACTTGCAGTGATTTCTGATGAGAAAGAGGGAATCCACAAAATGTTGGTACATTGATAACTTACAAAAAGTTGTGCAAAGGTATTTGCTGTATACATGCTTTGAAGGGTTTTCTTCTAGACCCCTAGTGTCTGATTTGATGGCATTCAAGATTGTAATTCCAATACGCAGCCACATTGTAAAGGTATTTGATGTCCTATCAGTAATGGGACTGAGATGTCTCTGCCTCCTCTCCAACAAACCTGTTTTTGCCTGTTTGTTAGGCTGAGAATCTCCAAGATCATTATTGGCATATATTCGACTTTCTGATTATGCTTTTAATATCTTTTGTTCTTCTTTTCCTGCCTTTTGTCAAGATCTTTGATTGGCCAAAGGAAGATGACCTAATTATTGTTATTGCTGCAACCCAGATTAGAAGAAAAACTCTCCAATCTGGAATCTGAAAACCAGGTCTTTTGACAACAAGCACTTGCAATTTTGCCAACAACAAAGGGTCTCACTAGCCGCTTCAAGACTACCGTGTTCCAGGTATAGCTGGTGTTCTCTATTTGCTATTTGCATCTTGCTTGTTGGTTCTTCAAAATTTAATGGACAGCAGAGAACATTCATGTTTATGTTGCAAACAGGGAACACAGAAATATTCTTGTAGGTTTCAGAATCTCCTTTTGCTTCCAAATATTTTCACTTATATTCATGTTTCTGGCATTGCAGATATGGATTGCAGATTGCATTGCTGGTTTCAAAAACATAAAGCTAATTGTAAAGTAAAGCTAATTGTAAATTATCAATCACATTATATTGTGGATTACAATATATTGTTCTTTGCTACATTACATTTTATACATTGTAGAATATATTTCATAATAGATTGCTCACTTTGAGCTTGTAAAGTTTAGAATCTATTATTTGAAAATAAGATACTTTTGAAATGAACAATATGTGATTGCATACTAAAAAATTCAAATGGGAAATGTATATTCATTAGACAATGCAATCATTTATTGTTACCATTGCAGCGTAATTCTCTTTCCTCATGACAACTGAAAACAGCGCTGTTAAGTTTCTTATATTTGTGGTTTTGTTTAAATCCCCACATTGCTTAAAATTACACTAGAAAAAAATGTGTTATTGTACAAAAAAACAATACATAGTTGCACTATAAACAATGAAAATAACATGTGGGCAATTGAAGGAAAACCATGCTAAAAAGTCTTACATACCATGCATTGTTTTTAAGTGAATACCACATCTAAAAACCATGCGTAGTTTTTATTTTTGAGCAAAAACTATACATACAATTTATACGCCATTTTTCTTAAAAACCAACACATAAAACTTATGGGTTGTTTTTAGTAGAGTCTGCATCATGCTTCCCCGTATTTGGGAAGGGCCAAAATTGGGAAGCCAAATGCAGAGTCATTAGTAGTAAACCCAACTCCAGAAAAGCCATGCGATGTTGAAGGATGTTGAAGGCTTGGGTTGTTTGTACCATTAGAAAAATGGAATGATAGATTTCCTCACTAATATTATAATTTTTTATCCTTTGAAGGCATGTCTCCAAAATGCATTTTTGGCTAGATTAGATGTGTTACAGATGGAAGCATTAGTGTTCACAAATACTAGTTAAGGTACAGAACCTCATGTTTCTTGTAGTTATATCTATCAAGAGCAAGTAGCATCAAGGAAATGCTTACTTGTGTATATATTATTTTATCTCATAGTTATAAAATATTGTTTCTCCTGGACGTGGCTGAAAATTGATACATTCAAAGAGCTTCGAATTTCAACAACTACTTTCTGGTGCTATGCAATTATGTTACATCCTTGTAGAAACATCTTCCTCTGTTAGAAAGTCTGATAGATGGTTCTAAAAGAAGCTCAATTTATCTTAAGGAGTTCAGGCCTTAGTTTTAGAAACCAAATGCTGATTGGCGTTGGATGAAATCTGTTGGTCATGCTGGCAATCATGAAATAAGGGTATGTTGGTAACGTTTTGATTAAGGCAGTGATTTTTGCGCCAAAGTATTCATATACAATTAACAAAAAATATATAGGAGGTACATGTGATGTGTTTGCAAGTCTTCCGTTCAAAGTAACGTACGGCGATGAAATTTTTGAATGCATCTTGTCTTTGTTTGTCCAATCGTTATTTATATAGTAAATGGTTTATAATGTTGTCAAAGAAATTTCTATTGATTAGGATTGTCATTACAGTAACGAGCTTCCCGCGACTGAATCCGAAGAACTAACACCAAGAAGAGCAAAACAAAGAGAACTCCTCAGAACTCCACATTTTCTCTACCGGTTGTCAATCTTGACAAAAATGTACTTACTGGTTTTGAAATGTTAAAATTATTTGTTATTTTTGAAAAGTAAACAAGCTGAAGGACGTCAAAATTTTGTATTTGGATAAGGATAGAATAGGCTTTTATTGCCCATATTGCCCATAGAGACCAATTGGCCTATGGGACCTAAAAGAGAGAGCGGAGATTTGCACTTGGATAAGGTTGTAGTGGAGACCAATTGGCCTATGGGACCAGAAGAGAGAATAGAGACTTTGTATTTGGATGTTGTTATGGATATATGGCATGATTTTGTTTTCTGGGTTGCCCCTAGGGGGGCAAACCCTTGTTCATGTGGGTTTTCGACATATTCTAAGCTATTAGCTGTAAACTGGCGGTCGCCAGCGTTGTTGGGCGGATGCTGTGCAAACCGGCTAACCGGCTGGGTTCGAATGGCAAAGCTCCATTTGCGCGATCTGTTTGCAGACATATCGTGCTATAGCTGTAGATTTAAGGCTTTCTATCGAGTTTGGTCCTGCCTCACAGCTTCATCCCAGGATCGAGGTCTCTGCTCCGGATTTTTCCGCACCAATATCGAATCCGATTCAGTCCGCCCAAGCTTGCATCTCCAGCGGCCATTTTCTTCTCTCAGGGTTTGTTTTGCTCTAACTCCTGCTTCGCAGAGTCAATTCTTGATCCAATCAAATCTATGGACCATGGAGCAGGGGCGCAAAGAAGGGGAAAATAATCTTGCCCCTGCCCCTACTGCTGCCGGCGTAAATGGCAAGGAAAATTAAAGCCTGCAGCATATCATGCAACCTGGGGGAAAAGATTTAATTAGTTTTCCAAAACCCTTGAGCATAGCAGATCTTGGTAGGGTTGTGGAATTGTGGATTGCAGATCGTGCAGTTTTGCCTATAGAAAATTCTCTTAGTGGAAGTATACATAAGAACTATGATCTTTTGCTTAGACATAGACTTCCTATTGTTGGTGAAGTCCAACTTCCTGTGCATCATTGCTTCCTAGCACTTCCAGGAGTTAAGCTTGAAGAACTTAAACATATTATCAACCATCCCCAAGCACTTGCTCAATGTGAACATACCTTAACTAAGCTTGGTGTTGCGCAGTTTATTGCAGCAAATAATCTCAGGGACACTGCTGCCATTGCCTCATCCAGAGCTTCTGATATCTATGGTATGGAGATCTTAGCAAATGGTATATAGGCTGATTCTGGTAATGTTGCTAGGTTTTTTATGCTTGCTAGTGAGCCTATCATACCAAGAACTGATAGGAAGTTTAAGACCAGCATTGTTTTTGCCCTTAAAGAAGAACCTGGTGCTCTGTTCAAGGCCCTCTCTGTTTTTGCTCTCAGGAAGATCAATCTGACCAGATTGATAGTAGGCCTCAGAAAAATAGACCTTTGAGAATTGTAGATGATTCAAACAGCAATGGCAGCGCCAATGTGACGTTCCAGCACAGTATACGGTCCCAGGACGTATACTGTACTGCCTCGTCACGTGTACACGCCACCCCGACTGACGTGTACGCCGACGTGTAGCCAGGCTAGTAGCCCCTACGGGGCAACTTGCAAGGTATGTGCATTTGTCATTAATGTGCACATTTACCAATGTGCACATTTATTAATGTGCACACCTTTCCATGTGGGCACATTTTTGCCACCTAGCCATTAAAGGCAAGTGGGCCCATTCCCAATTATCCCACATGCCTAACCTTCAAAAAGTGAGCCAGACCTTCAAAAAGTAGCATGGTCTCACACGTCGCGCCAGGACAGATAATGAAGATCTCATTTTCGGGCTGGGCGCAACGTGTGAGACATTGATCCTAAAACATGTTAAAAAGTTATAAAATTCAGAAAAATAACTTGATAATTCGAATTTTAAGCTACGAATTAGCTAGATTAGTCTAGCTTTTCAATCTATTTGAACCTCATCTTAAAAGAATTCCCACAGTAGCGGGAATTAAACCTCCCACCCACAGGGTTGAACCCCCCTAAACCCCCCCGTGCCAACCACTGAGGGCGGGCATCGTTTATGTTTAAAACATGATTCTTAATTAGATTTAAGCTTTAATAATGTTAGATAATATTAATGGCCAAGCCTTAGACTTACATTCAAAACCCTTAAGCTAGATAGAGACATCATCTTGATAGACACCAAGACTCCGATCGACATGGCGCGCACCAAACAGACCGCTCGACTTCCTCGACAAGGCGAAACATCCAGAGGCCAAGGAGGCCGAAGGAAACAAGAAGAGGAGAGGGCAGAACGAGAGCGGGAGGCCAAGGTTCAAGAAGCAGCAGAGCAGAAGCTGGTCCAACATTTTGAAGACTCAACAGCCTACACAGTACACGCAAAGAGAGTAACTCTAATGAAGAAAGATATGCCCTTAGCCAGTCATATCAAAGGAGAGCCGTATTAATTTCGTAAATGATAAAATTTTGTTTAATATAAAGTGTTTTAGAGTAAATTATAAGTGTATAAAGTTACTTAATTAAGTTGAGTTAGTAAGATTTAGCTTTTGTTTCAGTCAAAACAGACATCCTAGGCCAATTCGAGAGGATGTCTCACACGTCGCGCCAGGACCGAAAATGAAAAGTTCATTATTGGTCTGGGTGCAACGTGTGAGACCATGCTGTGAGACCATGCCCCAAAAGTGCCCAAAAATGCTCCAAATCGACCAAATAAGGGGTCAATTCTGCCTAACTCGATGAATCTAGCAGAATTAGACCCTTATATCACCCAAATTGGACAAGTTTGACCCATTTAGAGCCAATGTCTCACACGTCGCTCCAGGACAGAAAATGAAAAGTTCATTATTGGTCTGGGCGCAATGTGTGAGACCTCCAAACTTTGAACCTCCATAACTTGAGCTACAGAGCTCCAAATCGCCTGAAATTTGTTGCAATAGGACCGTTAGACAGCCTAGAATCCATTTATGATCTCAAATTAGGCTAGAAATGTCAAACACCAACTCAAAATGACCAAAATTGCTCAAACCCTTGAATTGTTTTCCCAAATTGTGGTTTGTTTGTAAATAGAAGCATATCCCATTAGTACCTCGCAAGTATTGCTCTCGGCTCGAAGCTGATGCCTTACTCCTAGATAGATGTGCTCAAGAACACCCCGTTGTTATAGTCATCTAGACCTCAGCATAGCAACCCAAGTTCAACTGTTTGTACATCACCTCTGCTCATGCCAAAGGCATAAACATTGACCTAATTCTGTGTCCTTCTAATAGAGTTTGACTTATATAGCTGCCACATTGACACTTCCTTATTGCTAGGATACCTAGAAAGGAGCTAGAGTCTAGAGCTGCCCAAGTCACTCCATGTGTAGAGCACCCCCCCCTCCCAAAACCAACTTTGCTAGGACCTTAGAGTATGCCTCAAACATCATGGAGGTTTTGCAAAACAAACCTCATTGCATGCCATACCACACGTCCTAATGTCCATAGACTTGGAGATCAGCCATCTTGCTTGCTTATAGAGCCCAAAATGTTGTAGGAGAGCCCTTCAAGTGGACCCTTAGACTCTAGAATACACGAGCGTTGCTTTCGAAGTACAGGGCCAGGGCCACAGAAGAGCTAGAGGTGCAACTTCTTGAAGACATCGAGGTCCCAGCCAATGTACAGACAGATAAGGAGAGGAGACCGAAAAGGCAGACCCAAGAGAGGGAAGCACAACGACAAACACCTCAATCGACAAATGAGTAGAACAGGACACCACCGGCCTATCATCAATCTTCATCAAATGGGAAGAATATTGGTAACCAACGGCATCAAGAATTTTTCTAGATGTCAACCTCCCGGCTACCACGTCCACGAGCTCACATCAGAAAGAGGATCTCGACGCCTTCACCAATTCGACGCCCACGAGTTTCAAATGGAAGAATGCAAGGCAGTAAAATACAGGTGCAGGAAGACGTTAGACATCGATGCCGCGTTAGCATCACGAGCTAGGGCCAGAGGGCATAATCTTCCGTCGAGGAGAGAACTCATGGCGACACAGGAGCGTATAGAAACCGCAGGAAAGACCACCACGACCTTGCAGCCCAGCAACTCAAGCGAATGTCATGCGACGTCAACAAAAGAAGCAACCAAGCTAGGCAACCACACAGCACCTAAGGCTGACCAGGACGAGCTTCCAGCTCCCTTACACCAGCAGGAGAACTTTCATCGGTTCCAAAAAGTAGGAGACCATGAGGGGGAGGAGACGCATATCAGGGAAGGAACATCTCCGACTTGAAGGTCTATATCAGCATTAGGGGCAATATCAATGAGGAGAATATTCTGCTCGAACAAGAATTCCGGACCCAGAAACACCTAGAAACCAAAGGAAGGACGGCTTTACTACGTCAGCCAAGGAGTGCGAGACTCGAATGGATAGGACCCAAAGGACGGAGGAGACGACCTACCCAGCAGATACAAATCATGCAAAGGCGACCAGAAGCAGCCATGGTAGGGGCAATGGAGATGACCACACTTCCAGGCACAGGAGAGGCACCTCGGAATGAAGCAAAGCCCAAGCAACAGGAGTCGCACTCAGAAATTCAACCTGCGGAGGAATGACAATGCCTGCCTACCGACCACGATCTCAGAGCTTCGAAGACATTCAAGAATGCCCGATTGCAACAGCCAGGTGATCCTACTCAACCGATCAATGGTACCGCACATCGGCAACCTTGTAACGACACACTGCATATAGGGGCGTTGAGCGGTCACCGCATTCCTTACGACGGACAGACACATTAAGGAGGAGCATCTTTTTCAAGGGATCACATCGACAAACACTCTTCGCAACTTGGGGTGACGAGCTCGGATCAGACATGAAGCTCAACAATGGTAGCAGCATCTCAAGGAATCCCGGAGTCAACCAGAACGAAGAAGATGCAGCAAAACCGAAGGATCAAATGCGATAGGAGGAGGGGAAACCCTAAAGGAGTATAAACATTTAAGTAGATCTTCGTAGTTGTTTTGGAAAAGTGGATGAATTAAAATCCCAATGTAAATGCGTATATGTCTATTGTATATCTCGGGCGTTCACAGATATAGTGGAGAAACATGAGTTTACAGTCAGGTTTTATGGATTTAGCGCTTAGATCAGGAAGCTCCTTCACTTCGACTACCAAATGAGGAAGCAAGGAAGCACAACTATAGCCCAAGATCAAAATGGAAGAGTAAGTACGAGGGAGAAACGACCAGAGCCCAAGCAAACCTTCGACTCCAAACACTTCGGGAAGTGCCCTCAAGTAGAAGACCACTCGTCCACCCAATGTCAGAATAAGAAACAACACCGGTCATGTCAAGATCAACAGCGCTGCACCAGGACATCGTCAGGGCGCAACACTACCTCTTGTAGCAGTGGCAGCACTTGACGACATCCTGACACGAGTGTCCTCAACAATAGGAGGAACGCGCAAACATCTTCAGAAGCCGCGGCCACGACCCAAGCCGGCAGACGTCGAGAAAATTCTTAGGAACGACCCGACATCAACGAACCAACTAAGAAGGCAACATCTCGACGACCATAATTCCGCCTTGTGGTAATATAGGGTGATGCGCTATGACACGCGTATTAGATGGAGATGCACTTACGAAAGGCACCGCGACAAGGAGATATGCCTTCAACAACTAGGTGATGGCTTCGTCAGGTACTCCTACCAGTAATTAGAAGAGAAGAAGCCGATCATATCTCCGACATGTGGCACGTCAAACGCCCAAGGTAGAAGCATTCGACGCCTTAACGACAAGGATAGCAACTGAAGCGCCTCCGGCAAAAAGAGAGTTCAAGATAATAGCCAGGCTATTCAACGACAAGAGTATATCTAAGGCAAGTACTTCTTCAACTCAAGGGTCAAGCTGCACAGATATAGGGATCCATCACCCCGACAACATAGCCAGTAGGGAGGAGAGCCATAATGCTTTACTTGACAGAGAGACCGACATGCATAGAGGGACAAAGGTCAGGAACTGAAAGCTGGAGAAGTGCTAGCAACCGACTTCTTCCACGAGCTCCCTAGAGGCAACAGGAGGATCAAAACTGACGAGCACAATCAAAACCACCGGAGGGTACCTCAAGACAAGAAGACGGCATAGCACTGAGGAACGTGACAATGTCCAAGCCATGTGACCGAGGGGATCAAACAAGGAAGATTGGAAGCTCGATGGAGAAGCAACTAGGCGAGGCGAGCCGATGACTTGCACGTGAACTTGCATGCAACATGGTGAACCCAAGGATGGACGATTCAAAGAACAACTGCAGAAGAGAACAACTCAAGAGGAGTATAGCCAAAGGAATCGCGCACAGCCTCAAGAGACGCCTTCAAATAGCAGACCGAAATGTCGAAGCATCAACGACCAGCACACCTTTAGTTAGAATGTGATGCAAAGCGTGTTGTGCCATAGCCGACAAACATCGGAGGGCCCAAGTATATCAACAAGTTACCCCGGAGTACGAGCTGACGTACAAATAGGAGGATATAGATCGTCAACACCATTGCACCGGGAGGAACACCGATGACATTGCCAAGGAGTAGGTGTGCAACTCGAAGGGAGGCACAAGGGGGACCTAATAGCTCTAGTAGTAATTGTAATTATGTAAGCTATATGTTTTGCATGTATAGTTCCCTTGTTATTCCTTCCCTCCCATAGCGTAATAGATCAAAGGAAGAGATGTCAGGCAATTTGCAGGGGTCAAGCAATCAACATCCTCAACACTCTTCGGGCAACAAGAGGACTCGACGTATGAGACGTCGATGGAGTCGAAGAAACAATATCGGATACAGAGTCGTCCTTTAGCTGCCAAGACAAAGAGTTCAAGATGAAAGATCTTTCTCAACGACGCCACCTTCAACTACACCATCAAGCCATCAGCAATGAGAGGCTTCTAACGAACAAAGTCAACCTCTGCATCAAAGAGGAGCCACTGTCAAGGAGACTGAAGTATCGACCGACTCGGAAGAACGTTACCTTGCTACTTCAAGCAGGCAACGAGTGGATGAGCTTCTAGCAAGCTCAAGCATCTAAGGCCATGGGGCCTAGTAGGTTAAATGTATGGACGGTAACATCCATATTGGGATTAGAAGGCATTTCCAGATATTCTCGTTGAAAGGATTTTTAGATTTTGAGGCAGTTATTAAGCAAATTCGAAGGCTTCTAGATCCTTGTGCTAACAAGCAGAAAAGTTTCCCACTTTGGTTTCTCACCACAAGAATCCATGGAGGCCAAAGGCTGCTGTTAAATTCCAGTTGAAAAATGTTTGTGTATGGGTGTTGCGAACTTTATGACTTTCAGAATAATGGGATCAATCTGCTCTATCTTTATGGTAACTTTTACTTATGTTCTATTTGTTTTATTGTGATCAAATTCAAAAGCTATAGGTGATGAAAGCCTCAAATAAATTCTAGTTTTTTTCTGGTTTGAATTCTAAAAGTTGGTCACGCGTGCCAGGCGACAAATACAATAAACAAAGAAGAGGGGAGGGTAGGTTCAAAGAGAATAAGGAACTGCTGAGAGAGAAGAGGAAGCGCCGATGAGACATTGATGCAGAACCGCGCCTAAAATAGCGAACTCCCAACCAGAAAGGGCATGCGCCGCATGCATGCATGCAAGACATGCATGCTCGCCCCATTCTAGAATGGCGATCCGATGTCTCGGATCGATGGGAACATTTTTGTTTTGAGGAGCTTCTACCACTGTGTAGGTTCCTGTTTTTTGGAAAGCATGCATTTCATCTTTCATTGCTTGAATCCAGTCATGAGAATTCTTTCCTTGCACAGCTTCTTCAAATGTGGCTGGAACATTAATATCTGTTTCTAGAACCAAAATGTCAAATACAGAATTAACTTCAAAGATTTCATGCCTTTTGCTTTTTCCAGTCTCACTTCTACCATATAACTCTGTATGTAATTTAGCTTCATCAACTAAAACTTGAGCTTATGTTCTTCTTTTCTTCCTTTGTTTTCTTTCAGGTGCTATCACTTGTACTTGTTCCACCAATTCTTCATGCTCAGCTTCAGGTTCAATTTCTTCAGTTTGATCAGAGCCTTCTTGTTGTTCATCCCCTGAATCATCTTCATTATCACTATCATCAAACATTTGTTGATCCTGTAACATCTGTTGATCCTGTAAGGCATGAGAAGTTTGTCCAATATCTTCTGCAACAACAGTGTCAGCACTTTTCACATCTATGTCAGCAACTTTTTTATTTACATTAGGAATTGCTTTGTAATTTTTTTCCTCATCAAACACTACATCTCTACTGATCAGTATTTTTCTGTGCAAAGGATCATATAATCTATATCCTTTTGAGTTGGCATCTACTAAATAAGCTATACAAGCACGGTCATCAAGTTTTTTCCTTATCTCTTCAGGTACATGAACAAAAGCCAGACATCCATACGACCTTAAATGCTCATAGTTTGGAACTTTACCTGACCACAGCATATTTGGTATTGTCCCTTTTGTGCTTATTGAGGGCAGCATGTTTTGAATATAGATTGCAGTTCTGACAGCTTCATCCCACAAAAAATTAGGTAACCCTGAAAATTTTAACATTGATCTGACAGCATTCAACAATGTTCTATTCTTTCTTTCTGCCATCCCATTTTGTTGAGGTGAATACCTGCATGTTAACTGTCTTTTAATGCCACGTTTAGCACAAAACAATTTGAATTCACCTGACAAATATTCTCCTCCCCTGTCAGACCTTATACATTTGACTTTTCTTCTAGTTTCCAGCTCAACATCTGCTATAAACAATTTTAGAGCATCAAAAGCTTGGTCTTTGTTTTTTAGAAGATAGCATTTTGTTTTCCTACTGAAATCATCTATAAATGTTATAAAGTATTTGTTTCGTCTCATACTTGTAACATTAATTGGTCCACACAAATCTGTATGGATTAAATCCAACACTCCTTTTGCCCTTTTAGCAAATTTCTTAAATGGCAATCTTGTTTGCTTGCCAAGTTGACAACCAGCACATAACCTTTTTTCTTTCATCTTCCTTGGCTGTTATAAACTTGTTTTTGGCAAGCAAATCTATGTTTTTCATATTTGTATGACATAATCTAGTATGCCAAGTTTCCTTGGTTGGTAATTCAACAATATTTATACATGGATCTTTTCCTTTTTGAAATTCAAATGTTACCAATCCTCCTTCCAATGAATCTCAGAATATTATTGTGATATATTTTGCACTCAAGTTTCTCAAATACAACATTGAAACCAAGATCAACAAGCTGGCAAACATATATCAAATTCCTCACTATTTGGAACACACAAGACTTCCTTAAGCATCACACTTTTTCCTTGAAAATAAAAAATTTCTAGCACCCATGTGTCTTTAATTTCTTGTACTCCACCATCTCCAAGCTGAACCTGACCACCTCTTCTTTCGCAATCTTTTAGTAATTTAACATCATGTACTACTATTTTCTTTGCTTCTGAATCTATAATAAGAAACTTGCTGTCATGTTTATCCAAATTCTAAGAAATACTAAGCAGATTTGTTTCCCCAATAGTATCATCTGGATTCTCTTCCTCAACCTTTGCATCTTCAACAATGGTGACACTAGAACCTCCTTTGAATCTTCCTCAACCTCTTGCAAAACTTTTGCCTCGACCTTTTTCTTTACCTCCGATACCTTTTGGGCTTGGGCAATTCACAGCTAGATGTCCTTTTCCATCACAATTAAAACATTTAAATATTTTACCTTCATTTGGACATTTAGACTTCAAGTGTCCATATTGATTACATGTGTAACATGGTCCCAATCTTTCTCCTCTTCCAAAATTTGAGCTCCCCTTTCTCCTTTGCTTCCCTGCACACAATAACTCAGCAGAATGTTCCTCATCATCTTGCACACTTTTAATCTGCTCAAACTCAGTTCGAATCATCCTCACAGCATGCTCTTTGGAAGTTGCTATATTTCTAATTAATGTTGCCAGGTGTGTATTGTGAGAAACTGCTCTGGATAATGCCAGGATTTGATATTGATCACTCAAAACATTTCCAGCCCCTTCTAGATCTGCAACAATTGAGTCAAACTTTTCTAGAAAATCTGTTAGATTATCTTTCTCAAATAATTTTAATTTCCTCAATTGTTGTTCCAACAAGTCAATTTGTGAAGAACTTTTAATTTCATATTGACTTACCAAATATTGCCACATCTCATGTGGTTTCATCCCTCTCAATCTCAGCTTTAGAGCAGTACCAACCTTGCTCAGAATAATTGCTTGAGCCTTCTTCACCTTTGTTTCATCTGAAACACTTCTTGCTGAAGTTGGAGATCCCCCTGATTGTGTAGACCCTGCAGCCTCACCACTTGGTCCACTTGTGCTAACACCAGGACTGGAACCTCCAGAACTTGCTGCTGCTGTGACTCTAGCTTGACTTCCATCTATTAAATACCACAAGTTCTCAAACTCAAGAACAGATTTAATAGCCTCCTTCCAGACTTGAAAGCCTGTGTCACCCTTGAATACTTCGATCTGGTTTAACAAGTTAGCTGCAAATCTAGTAGACATAGTAACCAAGCAACCTGAGCTCTGATACCAATGATAGAATTTATTGAGCCTACTAGATATCTCAAATAACCTTTGAAAACAAGTTGTACTAACAATTTTTCTTTGTTCTACTAACACCAGGACAAGGTCAATCCCAACTCAAGTACAACTTAATTGATAGATCTACTCACAATCTCAATGAGATTCAAGTTTGATCAAGAGAGCCAAGATGTGGTCACTCATCTCTTGATTGATCTAACAATTTTTCCCTTTATTTATTTACAAAAATAAAGCAGCTAAACCATGGTCATTCTTAAGAAATATACTGTAGCAGAAATATTAAGTGAAACACTGTAGCTATGGGATCGAGACAATCACTGTAGCTCTGTCGTGCTTCCAAGATGACGAATCCACCGCTTCTGCAAAAACCAGATAATAGTTAAATGAATTCTTCTTGATTTATTCTCTATCCTCCGACGGTTTCGGCAGAGGATATGCATTCCAAGCTGGGAATTCGTCTGCTTCGAAATATCCCACAGGAATGCTTTTGTTTAAACGACATATTCAAACCATTGAATATTTCCTTATCTCGACCATGCATAATATATTCCCCCTTGAATATATCTAGGTTGCAACCATTATAATCTATTGCAACCTTGTAATGCTGCAACCCTTGAGACAATATTCTCAACAATGTTTAACCTTCAAGAACTTGCTCAACACCTCTTATATACAAACACAATTTGTCCAGTACCTCTGCTTTGCCCAAGCATTTAAACAAAGACCTTGAAAGCTGGCATTAATCATTATATGGTCTTATCTTTCTGTATATCATCTGAACCTTTAATTTCAATCAATCCACAGATCTTTTTAGCCATGCATCCACAGGTGCTTTTAGAAGTAAGAAAATAAGATGCATCTTCTGATTTACAAAAAATTGAGACCCATCTTCTGGTTTACAAAGCGAACTGGCAAAAGAATGCCACAACCTGAGACCTTAAATTTAAAACGAGTCACAGAGACTCCATAAACTTGAATCCATAACCTCCATAACCTCAAAAGCCACCAAACAAACACAAGCTGCAAGAAGGATCTGCAAATGCAACAAGAACATGATTAGAACAAAAAACTCAAAAAACCAGACAAAGATGCAAAAGATTTGGACAAGAAGTACCTCAGCTGGAAGGTCGTCTCCTAATGCCTTCAGGAAGCTTGTCCAATCGAAAAATGATGCACTCGACCTGGCGCCTCAAAAGGGACCAGAGCTTCAAAAAAAAAAAAGCCCCTGCTGACGTGGCAGGGGTAATTTCAAGCGCATGAAGGCCACATATGGGAACCTACACCAGCAGACGGTTTCTGGAAGAAACAAGCCGCACGCCACCGCTAGGTTTCTTCATAAACCTTTTGCTAGCGTAGGTTCCCTTATACGAATTTTGAATTGTGAAACTTGAGCTTTTGTCTTAGTAGATGCTCCAAGTTTTTGGTGAGCAACATTTCATAAGCCAAATTTTTCACATTAAACTTGGGAAGGGCTTTTTTTTTTTTAATGCTTATTAAAACCATCAGGGCCGCTTCACATTGGGGTTAAACTCTGTTATGTTAAAAAGGATAGCTATCTAGGGTTCACATAGATTAAACTCCGTTGTGTTAGAAAAGGATAGCTATCTAGGGTTCAAATAGGTGCTGGTAAGACACGCCGTTAAGTTAGGAGGGGGTTAAAAAATATGGTCCAGTTAGGCTAATGGTGCTTCTTAACTGTGATTCATATATGTTTTATGTTAGCTTGTCTTAATGGTAGCTAATCGAGCCTAAAAACTGAACCAGGGGGCACCATAGAGACTTAAAGTTAGCAAGAGTTATGGCAATGTAGAATTCAGGCCTTTGTAATAATGACTCTCAAAGATACAAAGATACAGCCTCTGCAAGGAAAATGACTCCCAATTCCCAAAAGGAGAAGTTATCTGAGGAGAACAATATGACAAGTAAAACATCTGAAAATAGCTCTGATAAATCCCTCAAGGGAAAGACTTCCGAATGATCTATACTGTATTATAGAATTTACAGAATCTTTGATCCAATAATCCGGGCTTGTAGTCTCAGGTTTTCTGTTCTAGTTTATATATCTACTTAGGCTTACATTATTCTTTTTATTTTGCACATATTAACAAGTTTATTTCAAATGTAAATGGATGAGATTTTGTAGGACTCGTTTAATGTTGCAGTGCAGATATTCTCAGACATATACGAAGCGGCAGGAGGGATAGAGGAATGAATTAATGGGTGTGCTGGTACTATCTAGCTTGCACGGGTTTGAACCAAAGATTTAGCCAAACTATGAGGGGTCGGGAGCAGCCAAGCAACATGAAAATCATCATGCATACTGCATAGACGTGCTGGAAAACTTTGAACCATCATTTTTTTTGTCTACTTTATTTTCTATACTTAATCAAATTTTCAGCGAGTCTTCTACTCCCTTGTTGCTTTGGAGGTTCTTACCCCCTTTTTAGTTTAATTCATTTGTAATTGATATCTATGATAACTGAACGTGCTGGTACAATTAATGATCTAATCATGTGTGAAGAAAGAGATGTGTGACAAATGCCAATTTGAGGAGAATAAAAGTTATAATCTACAAGAAACTTATCGCGGCGGCCGAGGCCGCCGCGAACGTTTCTCTTCCCCAACTCGTCTATGCATGCTAGAACATGCAGAATTTGAACCTGCATTTTGTTGCATTGTGTTCAGTGCCTGCACGATAGAAGAATATTGATCATAACGACTTGTTACAAAAGATGTTTTGCATTAAATCAAAAAAGCATTTATCTTCACTGAGATATCAGAAAAAAGGAGTGTCTCATCATCATCTCGTATCCACGTGCTAGAACATGCAGGAGTTGAACCTGCATTTTCTCACCTCATGTTCCAGTGCCTGTACAATAGAAAATTGTTGATCATAGCGACTACATGATTCCCGCTTTGCAGGAGTTGAACCTGCATTTTCTTACCTCATGTTGTTGATCATAGCGACTACATGATTCCCGCTTTGAAGTCCCATTCACTTTATTAATCATGTCATGCAATAATAACCAGTGGGTTTTGAACCTGGGCGGGGCACACCCGTATCCAATGGTCTAACCACTCGGCTATGATCACCATGAGCATATATCATTCATGCCACCCAATGATAGACAGTGGGATTTGAGCTTGGGCGGGGCACACCTGTAACCAATAGCCTAACCACTAGACTATCACTGCGTTAAGCTTTTCTTCCAAACTTGTAACTATAAGGGGAATCACATAGTAACTATATAGCACACCGTCTATTGCACAGGCTTGAAGAATATGCACATACATACTGCAAATATTTATTTGAAAAGCAAGGATAACATACCTCAGTGACACCATGTTGTACTGGAGGCTGCACGATATCCCTTAAGGGATTTTAATTTATGGACGTGCATTATTAACGTCCTATGTATGTCTCGCGTCAAGCAATGATAACCAGTGGGTTTTGTACCTGGACAGGGGACACCCATATCCAATGGTCTGACCACTCGGCTACGATCACCATGAACGCAAACCATTAGGGGCCATTGATAAACTAGACATCACATCTAGGTTGTCAACCAAATCCACAAGGAGAACTTTCAACCCACAAGGAGAACTTTCAACTTATGCCCATGTAGCGTACGTACAGAAGACATAAGGACAAACTAATCTCTGATCTCGTGGAGGGTGCCGTTCGTCCACTTATTCACCTTCAACATCTCGCTTTTTAACACCCACATTTCTCCTCTTGATTGCCCACTTTTACCCTTTAATAGCCCAATTGAAAATTGAGCTAGATGGTCCATTGTTGTGCACTTGTGGGCCAATGAATGTCCAAAAAGAGCATTTGGTGGTCCATTGGAAAGCATCTAGTGGTCCCTTACAAATCCATTACAAATATCCAATTAGTGGTCCGTTACAAATTTTCATAACAAGATTCCCTTGATACGTATCAATTGAAAGCTAGAAAGCTAAACGTTGAAATTTCATTAGACTTGAGAGGATGATCTGATTATACATGTTCCTTAACTAGAACGGCTCTTTGGATGGACCAGGTAGATTGGTATAATTGGCAAGACTTGCCAGCTAAAAATTTTCAACAGTCAAAACCGCACCAGTATAGTTTGCCTGGGTAACACATTTTGCTATTTTCAGCTGTCTTATGTTGGTTTTCATCTCAGAATCATTATGTTCATGCCCGAGATGAGGAGGATCCTGCCTTGGAAGAAGTCTTGTTGAATACAAAACGTTCAGCAATACGACATTTATTCAAAAACAGCCTTACTGCATGAAGTTCTTGACAGGCCACTGGTAATAATAAATTTTGATTCATCAACTTGCCTTCAAAACTTTGCCAATGAGCCATCCAATACATAATAGCCATTGGATAGGAAACGCGTATATCAACCATAGCTGCAAGGGCAATAATATTACAGAAGCAATATAGTTTACTATACAATTTTCAATGATGAGTCCGAACTCTTCAGGGATCCGATGGATTGGCAAATAAATAAATGCCTTCGGATTGCCAGCAAGGATAACCTTTTGCATAAACCCACTGGAGGTAAAAGGCTTCTTGAAATATGCTTCCATACTCTTATGTCTGATAATCATCCAACTTGCAACTCTGTAGTTGCAATGGCGCAAGAAAAACGCTCACGCAATTCATGTTCCCCATAAGGCATGGAGTCCTATAGCAGAGCCGTTCACCGCTGGAAATGTGTGCCACTGTGTCCATCATTGCCACACCATTCTCAAATTTCTTATTTAAGATGGTCAACACGTACACTCGCTCCATTGTGATAGCCGTGTTGCTAAGCTCCATCTTGCCAAGTCCGCTTTGTAGCATACACAACAAAGTACAAAATGAATAGTCCAATGGCAGGCAGATGCTCTCTAGACAATATATACTGGCAATGCAATATCCATTAGAGATCCTTACTAATATCTTTCAAACGTTGAGATTGCCACCTGCAGAAGCAAACAGCGCTGGTCAACACTATTGTCTATCAAATACTAAAACGCCCACGTGTTGCTAAAAAAAAGACCTGCCTTGAAAGTAGAAATCCTGCAAGAGGACTTAGCCCAGAATTTTCTGATGATTCAGAGAACCCTTTGCCTGTTCCAGGTTTGCCATTTTCAAGTTGATCAGTTTTTGACCCTCTATCATCTGCCTATTTGTTTGGAAGAAGCAGCTGTTGAGCCATATCATGTAGTCTCTTCACAGTAGGCTCTTCAATGCTGCAGCTCTGGAGCTATCTAAACAACTCACCAAATAGGGTAATCTTCCTTCTGTTCCTCATGCCTTAAAGTATTTACCCACCGGACTCACAGTGGCCAATCATTGCCCAGCCCATAATGAAACCATAATGAACGAACTCATCTAAGAACATAGGCAAAAACATGTATATTAGTTGCATGAAAACAGTTGTTGCCTTGAGTATTACTTCGCCAAATACTTTAATTACAATAGTTAGCCAAGGACTAATGAACTAACCCCTTAGCCATGCAAATCCTTCAACAACATTAAGGAGAATGATGACTGTAACAGAGTGACATTCCTGACTGATTAAATGAACCTCCACCATCAGCTGATGTGCTCAAACAGACAGAGAAAGAGCAAAGAAAGACCCCATTCTTGCAGAGAAAGGCCCCATTCTAGTTAAACTATGATACAATCCACCCTGACTAATAATGGGCTCGGTTTTCATCTTTTGCTTACTTCGGCAGACATGGATTCATCATTGATATACTAATTATGCCTATTCTTAAAATGCTGGCGTCAAATATGAGATCTTTATGGCTTTTAATAACTGCAATAGAATTTGAGGCCAAAATCAACAGATCTGGGTCCATACAGAGATACCGTTGCACAATACATGACTAAGGCAAAGAGATGGCTCACCTTGAAGAAATTCCAGAAATCGGTGCAGGCCCTCCACCCCAGACCTTCAAATGTTCTTTCTTGCTTTGCTGAGGATGTCAGATCCCTCAAAAGGCTTCGCAAGTACAGGAAAAAAAAAGCATTTTTTACCTAGAATTTCACTGGTGCTTGACAGCAGCGACCAAGAATTCTTTCCTCTTCAATACTCTCCTGTAAAAGCGGTCGACTGTTTCCAGCTACAGGAACATCCCTGGCTGGCTATGGCAGTGGATCAAGCAGACGACGGAAGGAAGCAAACCATGTTGTTGCCACAGAATGCTTTGTCGTGGCGATTTTTTCTGGCGCAATCTTGTCTGCCACTCCTTTTTAAGATCTCTCGGCTCAGAGATGCTTGAAGGCCGAATTTCAGGGCTTGCTTGAAGGCTTGCTTGCAAAGCAAGAAAGGGTCGAACCGAGCATGACCGGATTGCTTGCGGAAGAAGAAAGGGCCGCATCACCTTTTTTTTTTTTAAGTTTATTTTTAGGGACACGTGTCGTGCTCAGGCTTTTTGCTGGGGCGGAAATATTAGCTTCAAACAGAAATTGTACCTGCTTTATATATGTATTGATAACGTGCGACAACTACTATTGAATTTTGCTACATGTCACAAATATTGGATTAGTAACGTGTTATAGATCAATACTTTGTGACACGTTACAAGTGGTTTTCCGTTGGTAACGCGTCACAGATCACTTTTTGTGACGTAAATAAAAAAATACTTATTAGTGCATTTTACGTTACAAAAAGCGTTATAAAGTATGTTATTATTGTAATAGCGACAGATAAGAGACTGGGCGCTAAAAAAAACTTGAAACAACTGCAAGGAACTGACCTCAAAATTTGAAAATCGGCCTCCATCATGCAGCTGCTGGCTGTTCTTGATGATTATTGAAAACCATGATTTGCTTTGGCATCGATGATCTGGTCGAATGACGGCGCTTCTGAAATTCCTCTATTTCTCAAATTCAAACATGCTGTTCTTCTTCTTCTTGGCTCAAACATGACAGTCAGAAAGTACCGTCATACATGACCCACATGACATGCATGCATGAATAAAGTAAGGGTATGACGGAGACATGTTTGAACTAGGAAAATTATGGTGGTTTAAACATGCCCATGATTGTCAAATAAGAATAGAATAGAATAGAATAGATTTTTATCGTCCACGTAGACCAATTAGCCTATGGGACCCAAACAAAAAGATAGCAGCAAGCGTATTACTGTCAGGATTAAAAAACCCCCGCCCCGAAGGGTTTTCGAGGGAAAAACCTTAGCAATAATAAGCATGATGTGTACACTGTACAATTGTATAGGACAATTCAATACTGTCCTGGAGGATACAACTGAGCCCGTGCATCCATAACCTCCTGGAGGTATGACTCCAACAAGCCCATGGATGCCGTATTCAATAACTCATGCAATGGCTGACCAGGCACTAGTAACCAAACATACCACGCACGGATATGGGCAAACGCTGGGCAGATCTGGAGGGCATGACATTCATATCTTCAATGGCGCCCTGGTGGCAACACCGACAAAGCCTCTCCTCCCATGCTTCCCGAGTCCAACGCCCTGTGTCAATGCGGAGACGATGTGCACCCATGCGAATGGAAGTTATACGTGAGCGCTTCTTCATGGCAAATGGGTGTACAAGTACTGAAATGGGCCTCTCGTGAGCTTAGGGTTGACTTGATGCTGATAGTGTTCCAGCTTAACGTGTGTCACCGCATCTACATCCCAGAGCTTGCGAAGGAAAGTAGCATCTAGGTACAGATTAAGTGCATTGTGATCTTTCTTTGTCCCTACCTGTACGCATCTGTTTGTCTGTACACCCCAGCGTGAGAACCACTGAGCTTGCTTGTCCTTCCATCAGGCTTTGAGGAGTTGGGGACCCATCGCCATGGCCAAAGCAAGGTTGGGCAAACGTGTATCACCCATAGCGACCACCTTCTGGAAGTAAATGATATAGTGTTCCAATGCAGCCCGTTGAAGGGGTAGAAAACCTGTCTCCTGGAGTAGGATCTGGTATGACTCTGTGGACTTTACCCCAAGGGCTCGTGCCAAGAAGGCTTTCTGCACCTGCTCGAGGTCATTCCAGGTGCTGAGGGATATCACCGGACCCCACACTTCTGCCCCATACAAGAGGACCGACCCGACCAAGGCCCTAAACAAGTGTGACTAGTGGCCCCAGGCATACAACTCTGCCTTGTGGCTGTTCTGCATGGCATATAGTGCTTTCCAACCCGCCGTGACCCGCAACCTGATGGCAGTATCCCAGTGGGTGGTAGCAAAGAACTCGATCCCCAAGTACTTGTAGGTAAGGCGCTCGACTCCTTACCCCCAAAGGGTGATAAAATTCTCTCTTCTTTTCTTTTATTTTTTCAAGAATAGACTATTGTTTTGCAATATACTTTTGTCAATGGTTCCAAACAAAGATTTGTTTCCTACACATTTTATAGTAGGCAAACATGGGATATATATATTTAAGGAAATATATTAAGCCCATCTTTCATCCTTTGCAATTCCATTTCATATTTTGCAATGTTTCATATTTAATTGGCAAACTCATGAACACATGTTCCATATTATATTTGCACAAACAATTAACAACATCCAAGTATTTTTAAAGGTAGCTCTAATTAAAGGTGCAAATTACTTTTAAAATAGCTATAGATAAAGGTGCAACACATAATGAACAAGTTGTCTAAGGTCGAATGGTGTTGTTTATAACACTTCTATACCCACAACACATCCAAATTTATATACAAGCACCAAGAGTGGTGTTGTTTATAACACTTCTATACCCACAACACATCCAAATTTATATACAAGCACCAAGAGAGTGGCTATGAGTGTTGTTTATAACACTTCTATACCCACAACACATCCAAATTTATATACAAGCACCAAGAGAGTGGCTATGAGGTTCAGTACGTAACATCAACAACTCATAGACATAGCAACTTGCCAAAATAATCCAATGGCCTAGAAGTTATTGTTACGTAAGTACACACTTCCAATGGCCTAGAAGTTATGTATGCAAATGCACAGGTTTCCAACATTTACAGATTCTCAAATTATGCCCAGAGTTGCTGGGCACCATTACTAGTAGTAGACTATAAGAAAGTATGGAAGTGTAGTAGACTATAAGAAAGTATGCAAGTGTGAGACATTGATTTCAATTCATGACCACCCACAATAACATATTTGATGTTCTTTTTATGTTAAGGTTCTCGATGTCACATACCCACCTTGCAATGCACAAGTTTACTAGTATATTACATGTATATTCTACTAATCACAGGCTAGATATCACAAGTTGCATCAGTGCTCATGTCGATAAGTGAGGCCGTTCCTCAAACGACATCAATGCCATTAGGGGAGGGGTAAGTCAAGCCGTACCTCATGTCAGATATCAAGGTTGCAAACAATTTGCAGTCAGAAGGCTGTTGTTGTTGTGGACTGAAAGCTACAACCTCATCTTGGACACTAAGGTTATCGCTGTTAAGGTGTACCTTGGATAACACCTCCCACCATTTCTTCCAAACAGGGCCACTCTCTGGCAACAGACGTTCAGATTGAAGCGAACTGCAATTTTCGACATACTTGGCAACAAAGGCAATAGCAGCTGTTCGGTTCCCAAACACCACTCTCTGTTCCAATTTAATACGAAACTGCCGTTTTGCCTTAACTGCTAGACCTAGCTTGCTATTCTTGGAGCCCTTCGTCATATCGGTGACTAAACCAATGAGATTGGCAGCTGTGAAGAAGAGCTGGCCATACATAGAAACATTGGGGAGCCATAAGACGCTGGCAATGGAGTAGATATAAAGCATGCAACCTGCCAAGAGAACAATAACCCTCCCTACAAATCCTTGGTGCTGCTCGACTTTTCGCTGGAAGAGGGTTTGGATTACATCCTCGTTGCCTTTGAAAATATGAAGGATGTTGCCATTGCTTTCGTCTACAATGAGGCAATCGCCGGGAGGGGCACCTTCACAAACCTTGGGGTTGTCGTATTTGAAAAAGAGGCTGAGATGCAAGGCGGAGACGGCAAGAGCCATGCCTAAGGTCCCAAGCCCAATCACAGCTCCGGCGAACCATTCCTGGCTCAGAAATGCCATACTCATCACTCCGATTGTGAGAAGTAATGGGAGCCAGCCCAGAACATAGCGGTGTAATTGGGTGGCTTTGAATTGCGCTTTAAGCTGACCGGACTTAATGTTGGAATAATGATAAAAAGGTCTGCTTTATAATGAAGAAAAAAGGAACGTTGTAACAGAATATAGGAGCTTTAATTAGAGTTGTTGTAATTATAGAAGTTTATAAATAGAAGGTGATCCCACGGGTGTATTATCTCGTTCTGGGAGTTCTTGGATCAGCGCCTATTTTTGCTTTATGGTATCAGAGCTTTGAAGCAAGAAACTCGTGCAAATCACAGAGGGAGGTTTGAGAGATGGCGAAGCTACAAATGGATCTCAAGAACTTGGAAAAGCTTGATCGATCCAATGCCACTGTGTGGTTTTGGAAGATGCAAGCAATTCTTGAGGAGAGAGATGTCTGGGATGTAGTTAGTGGGGATGAACCAAAGCCCCACATAGCAGAGGTGGTGAATGATGAAAATGGAGAGGTCGCTCCTGGAGCAGAAGAGATTGCTCGTCATCTTCATGGATGAAGAAAGATAATCGAGCAAAAACATCCATGATGTTTGGATTAAGGGATGGGCAGATCCCATTGGTAAGACTCAAGGAAACCGCAAAGCAAAGGATGGGAATGCCTGAAGAAGACGTTCGAGACTCACAATACTTCCCAGAAATTGTTCTTATGGCAGAAATTTTTTAGTGCTAAAATGACAGATGGAGATGATCCGGCTGATCATGTCAGCAACATGGAGAGTCTGGCGGATCAACTAGGAGCTCTGAAGCACAACATCAGTGATGAGGATCTGGCTATGGCTATTTTAGCCAGTCTTCCAAATTCTTATGCTTCAATCAAACAAGCCATGGGATGCCAAAGTGGCAAGTTGAGGAGTGAAGCAGTGATTAGTGCAGTGTTGCAGGCTTCACAATTGCTAACAAAGGAAGAGGGGGAGTCAGCATACGAAGCCAGAGTCAGGCCAACAAAGAAAGCCTTTGAGTGTTGGACGTGTGGTAAGAAAGGCCACATTTCCAGGAACTGTAACTCCAAGAAAGATTCCAAGAAAGATGGGGAACAGAAAAATGAAAAAGAAGGAAAAGCCAAATCGACAGGCAAAGCCAAAACTTCCTTTTCTGACAAAAAATGGAGTAATAGGAGAGCCTCAAGTGCTCATATTGCTGAAGAAAGTGACAGCACATCAGAAAAGGATGCGGAAAGTGATGCTGAGGCCAACATGGCTTGTCTTGGAAAGAAAACGTCCAGCCAAACCTTTAAGAGCTTTCTGAATAACAGATGGGAAGATAGCACATCAGGAAGTGATGATGATAGTCACTGGTTGCAAGGGCTAGTGGCTGAGGCTGAAACATTTGGAGCTGAGGCTTTGGCAGCATCAGAGATGGTAGAAAGAGTATGGATCTTGGATTCTGCTGCTACACATGTAATGACAAACAACAAGGAGTGGCTGCAAAACTTTAAGGAAGAAGATCATGAGCGAAGTGTCAATGGAATAGCTTCTGGCTTGAAGATTGCTGGAACAGGAACTATCACATTTCGATTTGCAGACAAGGCAAGAGATATAACACAAGTGTTATATGTACCAGGGCTGGCACGAAATCTTATATCTCTGGCACGTTTAGTGGATGTTGGAATCACTGCATGTCTTCGGAAGGATGAGATGCTTCTGTTGAATGGCAACAAGCAGGTTGTGGGAAAAGGTGTGAGAGTAGGATTTCTGTACCAATTGCTTGAGTTTAGGCAGAAGGGATCGTGCAAGGGATCATTTGCTTTTGCAGCCGGAGAACCTGATGACGACCCGCAATTATGGCATCGAAGGCTTGGCCACATTAATCAAGGAAGGATGCAGAAGCTGAAATCTGAAAACATGGTAACAGGTATGGATTGTGCTTCTATTAGAAAGCTTGATCTTTGTGAAGGATGTATCATGAGCAAACATAGTCAAAAAAAGATTAAGAAGAAAGGCACAAGGGCCACAAAGCTACTGCAGTTGATTCACACAGATTTAAGTGGAAAAATGCCAGTGAAGACACTTGGAAATGGTCAATATTTTCTAGTGATTGTGGATGATTGGTCCAGAAAAAGCTTTGTCTTCATTGTTCGAAAGAAAAGTGATGCGTTAGAAACCTTCAAAGTGTGGATGAAACAAGCTGAAAGGGAGACTGGACATGTGATTGGAGCCATCCGCTGTGACAACGGGACAGAATTCGTGTCATGGGAGTTTACAAGATGCTTGCAACAGGATGGCATAAAAAGGCAGCTATCAAATCCTTATGAACGTTTTCAAAATGGGGTAGCAGAGAGAAAGATAAGGACATTGAAGGAATGTGCGCTCAGCATGTTGAAATGGGCTAAGGTGTCAGACCGTTTCTGGGGAGAGGCAATGCTTACTGCATGCTACATTCAAAATCGAGCACCTACTGTGGCAGTCCAAGGAAGAACACCAAAGGAAGTTTGGAGTGGCATCAAGCCTGATATAGGACACTTAAAGGTATTTGGGTGTCCTGCTTTTGCATTTGCCCCTAAAGAGATCAGGAGCACCAAGATGGCAGATAAATCAAGGAAATGCATTTTCCTGGGATATTGCAGTGAGGGTAAGGGATATAGGTTGCTGGATTTGGAGACAAGAAAGATAATTCGTAGCAGTAATGTCAAGTTTGATGAGTATGGAGCAGTCCAGAGATTGGTGCAAGAAATAGAGGCTAGTGATTTATACCAAGAGCAGACCAACTTGTGGTTAGAATTGCATGAAGCAGCAGATAACAATCATGAGAGGGAGCAACTGCTGTCTGAATCATCCGGTTCTCGTGAAGATGAGCAGATTCTTGAACAAACCATTCCTCTTCCTAGTGAAGCTCGAAGTGCTCATGTTTCTGTCCAGCAGTCTGCCTCTGAAGTAGTGCGAAGAAGTGCTAGGGGGCATCATCCTACACAACGATGGTTAGACTGGAAGAATCAAAAGGCTTCTGCAGCATTGGCAGATGCTCTTCAACAAGAAATGATTTTTGAAAGGCTACATGGAAATTGGTGGGACACGGACATAGAAGAAAAGTGCATTTTGGAATGTTTCAAGGCAGAACTATTAGAACCGTTGTCTGTAGCAGAAGCTTTGTCTGGCCCTGATTCCGAGCAATGGACAAAGGCTATGCAAGAGGAAATGGACGCCATGTATATCACTCATGCATGGGATTTGGTGTCTCTACCTAAGGGAAGGAAAGCTGTGGGGTGCAGATGGGTCTTCAAGATCAAGCAAGCAAGTGACGGATCTGTGGACAGATTTCGAGCTAGGCTGGTAGCACAGGGGTTCTCTCAGCAGGCAGGAATAGATTTTGAAGAAACATTCTCACCAGTAGCTAAGATGACTTCGATCAGGACAGTTTTGGCTTTAGCAGCCCAAGAGGATATGGAAATTCACCAAATGGACGTGAAAACAGCATTTTTGAACGGACATTTAGAGGAAGAAATTTTTATGAGGCAGCCAGAGGGATTTGAGCAGATCAAAGGAAAGGTATGCAGACTAAACCGTGCTTTGTATGGTCTTAAACAAAGCCCAAGGAGTTGGTATAATAGGATTGATGAATTTCTTCAAAAGGAAGGGTTTACTAGATGTCGAACGGAGTGGAATGTTTACTGCAAAAGGGAAGAAAATCTGATTGTGATTGTTTATGTTGATGATCTAATTATTGTAAGCAAAGGTATGGATGGGGTTCTGTCCATCAAACGTGCACTCCAGGCAGAATTCAGAATGACTGATCTGGGGAAAATCAAGACATGTCTAGGGCTTCAGATCCTCAGGGACAGACATAAGAGAACTCTTGTAATTCATCAGTCACAAGCCATCAACAGGCTAGGTAGCAGGTTTGGAATGAAAGGATGTCTGCCTAAAGATACTCCAGCAGCATTGCATGTCAGGCTCAGCAAAGATATGGAACCAAAGTCCAGGGATGAGCAAGTTCAGATGAATCATATTCCTTATAGAAATGCAGTTGGTTGTCTGATGCACATCATGGTTAGTACGAGACCAGATATTGCCCAGGCTGTGGGAGCAGTAAGTAGGTTTATGCATAATCCTGGGCAGCAGCATTGGATTGCAGTAAAACGGATTATCAGATATCTTGAGGGAACATCAAACATGGGATTAAGGTATGGACCAGACTCAAATGATCCTTTGGTCAAATTGGTGTCGTTTTTTGATGCAGACTGGGCTGGAGACCAAGATACCAGATGGTCTACAACTGGTTTTTGTATCATGTTACATGGAGCAGCAGTCACGTGGACAAGTTCCAAGCAGACCTCGGTAGCACTATCCTCCTGTGAAGCCGAGTACATGGCTACATCTGCTGTGGTGAGAGAAACAGTATGGCTGAGACAATTCTTGGGAGAACTTGGGTACTCCCAGGACGTACCAACTGTGATCTTCAATGACAACAAGAGCAGTATAGCTCTGACTGAGAATCAAATCCATCACCGAAGATCTAAGCACATCTCTATTCATCATCATTTTACTAGAGAGAAGGTGGTGGATCGATCAATACGGATGGAGTACATATCTACTGAAGATATGCCTGCTGATATCCTAACCAAGCCATTGTGCAGGGAAAAATTCAGGTTACATTGCTGCACACTTGGAGTAGCGTCTTCATTATAATCAGACTGGGGGAGTGTTGGAATAATGATAAAAAGGTCTGCTTTATAATGAAGCAAAAAGGAACGTTGTAACAGAATATAGGAGCTTTAATTAGAGTTGTTGTAATTATAGAAGTTTATAAATAGAAGGTGATCCCACGGGTGTATTATCTCGTTCTGGGAGTTCTTGGATCAGCGCCTATTTTTGCTTTACTTAAGCTGTGCTTTAATCCAAGGATCAAGCTTTGCTGATAGAACTAGCACCTCCACTTTCCGGCCTGCATCTCTATCCAATTTTTTTCCGTCGCCATGTTCCCCTGTGCTTTTCTGCGACTCTGCCAAAACAGCTTGCTTTTCCTTTTCAATTTTACTTATTTCCTCTTCCCACAAGAGATTGTGTTCCCTCACTACTGCCGCCCCTACTGTGTTTACCACTTTGTACTTGCTTCCCGAGTGCAATCCAACACAGCGTAGGTCTTGCGGGCAATCCATTTGCAGAGGGCTTCCCGAGTCACCCAGCGTCAGTAGATCTGCGACGCTGAATCCGGCCATCTGTATCAAGGATGTGGCTATCGACAAGCTTCCCGGGCCTATATGTCCTGTCACAGTGAATACATCGTTCATGGCTGAGAATGACAGACTCTTTCTCGCAGATGCAGTTCCCAGCGCTGAAATTAAACCCACCAGATCCAGCTTAATTTTTGTTAAGCTTTGCAGGTTGGATCGGACTTCATTGCCTGCAGCTTCAAGCCCTCCCATGGCTGTGGGATAGTTTTACTCGATCACAGACCTGCAGAAATGCTCAGAATTAGGACGAATTAGTTTTAGCCAGAAAATAAAATTTAAGCAATAAATCCCTCCTGAGCTCCGCTGTTACAATTTCAGCACATGATTCAGAAGGCCCAAAAATCTACCATGTGATGTGAATGCGTGTTTTGAGGATAAGAAGTAAATTATATTTTTACTTAATAAGGCCCTTTTTCCACAACACTCTTATTACATGGATGTTCATATTTTTTTAAGACACCCTTTTGGGCTCCATGTCGGCGCCATGACAGGACATGTCTTAAACAAATAAGTTTTCCATTACTTCAGAATAAGATATTTACTATTAAAATAAGACATGCCTTATAATCTTGGTTTTCCACATGCAGATTGAAGCATCGAACAGGGAAAGCATCGAACAGGAAAAGCAGATTGAAGCATCGAACAGGGAAAGCATCTCCTTCATACACTGACTCTTCATTCCCAATGTTTCTACTATTGTTTTTCATTGTTGCATCAGGCATGGAACATCAGAGCAGAGCAGGCTAACATCAGGCATGCAATACAGAGCAGAGCACGGCTCAAACTGAAACACAGAGCAGAGCAGAAAACAGACTGTACACAGAGCAGAAATCAGAGCTGAAAACACAGAGCTTCAGAAAACAAATTGTACTCTTTGAGCCTGGGTTGTACGCTTTGACCCATCGGCCAGATTTAATCTCCAAATTTCGGCCTGCAAATGCTTCATTTCGGCCAGATTTTGGCCTGCAAATACTTGATTTCGGCCAGATTTCGGCCTGCAAATGCTTGATTAAGGGTGCTTAAGTCTGAGATGGAGGGCCAGCCCACGATTCCGGCTCCAATTGGTGTGTTTTGCAAACATCCATTGTGTTACAAAAGCCAAAAACTTTGAGCAGATTGAACTGACGGACTGCAAATCTGTGAATCTGCAACTTATTTTTGGGTCGTCCTAAGATTGCGGCCAAGAAGGCCTGGGATTAGCCAAGTTCGGTTGTCGCATTTTGTGGCAGGGGGTTTCCCCCGGAAGAAAATGCGACACCATGCTTGTACGGAATTCAAATGAGACATGTCTGAAAAGATACCGTGGAAAAGCCCTGGTGTCTTATCTGATGATGTGGTCCAATCATAGTTCTATAATTATAAGACAGCAGGGTTGTGGAAAAAGGGCTTAAGTTCACAATGCCAGCATAGTTTGACAAAACACATGGATCTCAGTTTCATTACAAGAAAGCTTTGTCATATAGAAAAATAATATAAAGAGACTTGAATGGCATAAAAAATGTGCTCTATCGGTAATTTTAAGAGGGTTGAATGGCTGGGCATAAAGTAGGAAAGGAACGCAATCTAGATTTATTAAAAAAAAAAAAAACAGAGCATCTAAGTGAAAGAGACAAGTGACCTTTATTTTGTTGTTTATTGATATAAGGACGAAAATGGTCCCCTGTTAAAGAAATGTTGAAGGATGAATGTTAAAAAGATAGAATAGCACAAATAGCAATGAGAAACATGGAGGAAAGAATAATATATACCTATATTGGGATGTTCACATGATAGGTTAAAACAGCAATGCCGTCAAACGTCATCCTCCGTGTTACATGGGGCACATTGTCTGGGTGCCTATTTCAATCTGTAGACTGCTTTTTTCAGCCTCCATACTTTGTTTTCAACATGTTCAAATCCTGGAGCTTGTTGCATAAAAATCTCTTCATCTAATTTAGCATTTAGAAATGCCGTAGATACATCCATATGATGAATTTTAAGCCTTCTTGCATTCATCAGTGCAAACATTAACCTAATGCTTGAAAGTCTTACTATGGGCAAAAAAGTTTCTTGATAATCAATTCCCTTTTTCTGGCTGTAGTCCTGTGCAACAAGCCTGGCCTTAAGTTTATTCGTATTGCCATCTATTCCAGGTTTGATTTTAAAAATCCACGTGCAGCCTATTATATTCTTTGCTTCTAGTTTTTCTACAATGTCATATGTACCAGCTCTTCTAAATGATTCCATTTCCTCCATCATTGCTTCCTTCCTCTTTTGTGCATCTTGACAAGCAAGCGCATCTTCTATAGTTTGTGGCATGCTATCATCCAGCGCAACTTGTATATCCGCTACGATGTCCAATCTCTTACTCTTTCCTTCTTCAGATATGCAATATTTTTCCATCTCAAGATTGGGTTCTTCTCTTAAAATTTCAGCTTGAGTTCTTTTTCTTCTCTTTACGGTGTTTTCCACTACTTCCTCTTGAATTCTTTGCTGCTCTTCATTCGCTTTTACCTCTTCATTTGCATTTGACTCGTCGCTTAGAGTCACTTCTTTATCGTCATCATCCAAGAAAGCTCTAATGAGTTCACTTTTTGCCTTAATATTTTCCTTAATTCCATTGCATGCTTACTTTCTAGGTACTCTTTAAAGACCATTGAATCATCAAATATTACATCTCTACTTAAAGAATTTTCTTGCTCAATGGCTCATACAATCTGTATCCTTTGCTTTCTTGATCATATCCAGGAAGGAATGTAACACGAGCTCTGTCATCTAAATTTTTTCCTTAGCTCTTCTGGAACATGCATATATGCAAGACACCCAAAAACTTCCAGCCGATCAAAACCTATCTTTGTGTTCGAGCAGTCCAGTGTGCTTCAATAATGCCCTTACAACATTTAGCAGTCTTGTTTTTTCTTTCTTGAAATTCCATTCTGCTGAGGCGTGTACGAACAGTTGCCTCTTTATTTCGTGAAACTTACAAAAACTTTTAAATCTCTGAGAAAGGTACTCACCACCTCTATCAGACCGTAGGCAAACCAATTTTTCCCTGCTTCTCTTTCGCTTTCAAGCACAAAGTTTTTGAATGCATCATAAGCTTCACTTTTATTCTTTAACAGATATATTTTTGTAAACCTTGAAAAATCATCCACAAAGATAAAGAAAGTACCTTAATTGTTCTAAAAGTGGTGCAGTTGAGTCATTGTTGCTTGCTAACATGTTTCAATAAATGTGGCAACAAACAAACAACAGGGGATCTTTTCGTATACAATGATTTGTATCTATTCTGACAAGCTCCATTTGAGTGACATATCTTTTGTTTTAGAGAAAGATTACTTAACAACTTGGTTATGCCTTAAGCTTACAACAGTAGGTAAACCATTCTACATGAGTTATATGTTTTGCTTTGTTCCTATTAACTAACCTTACACTGCTTCAATACTTGCAGTTTTTAGATCTCCCATGCTGGATATATGGAAATAGCTTTTGGCTTAAGAGTTTGATGTTGATAATTTGCCCAAATATCACTGCAAGGTAAGAACTTCCGAACTGGATGTAGAATTGAGCTTTTGGAAATATAACAAGTTGACTATTTGTACATGTTTTTTTTTTTTTTTTTTTTGAAGGACGTCAGACTTTATTAATAATACTCCAACATAGTACATAATACATAATACATAATACATAATACATAATACATAATACATAATACATAATACATAATACAATGCAGAGACAGGAATAAAAAACCCAGCAGACAATCAGATCCAACTGAGCAGGGCCACCCGTCTAAGCATGACAATATAATGCAGATCACACTATTTTCCTCTCCTACAAAGAGAAGAATAATATATAATTATAGTTTTAAAATAGTTACTTTAACCAGGTCGAACTTCAACACCCATAGAATCATTAACAGCAACTTGATCTGCTCCCTGCTGTCTCAATGAAGCAGAGTTTCATTAAATTGGGAATTCTGAAGACAAGTTGGAATAATTTTTATATAGTATATCTTGGAGGGTTATATATACCTCAATACATATAGTATGGTTATGTGTACCTCAATACTTATAGTATGGTTATGTATATCTCAATACTTATAGTATGGTTATGTGTATTACAAAATGTTATGTATACATGTCGTATACTAACACAACCGGATTACAACAAGATGACAAGTACTATCTTCTACTATTATTCTTCTGAATTATCAAAACCAGCAGAAGGTGCTCCAGAGATCCTTTCGATCATGAACTCTTCAAACAAGTATTGACAAGATGATCCAGATGACAAGTATTGATTTAGGGGGACTCTTCTGAGTCATTGTCACCAGCCACCCCAGTGATCTTTTCTATCATGTACATTTGATGCTTTCTATTCCATATCAGATGGATGATAACATCGAAGGAATCAGGATAATGGCGAGGATTGAGAGCGACAGTGGTCATCCAGTCTTCCATGGGTATTTCTCGCTCGCGGCACTGCTTGAAGTTTTCGTGATTCATCTTGCAGGTAATGGAATCACGTTCAGGACCAGAATGAGACCACATGGCTAGACGGAGGCCAATGTTGCTGCACTCGGCAATTTGATGTATATTTATACCCACCAAAATTATTGATGGTATATACCCACCAAAATTATTGATGGTATATACATAGAAATTATTGGATCATATACATACTTGTATGGTACTCGTATAATGGCAATGAACACCAATAATTCACATCAATAATTTTACTTCACTATAAAAGCAGCTCTATTCGGTGGTAGAGGTCATTCATCTTGGCTTCCTTGCCTGATCGTCCGGAGCACATCCGAACCATCAAGTGCTACATGAGCTACAATGATCTTGATGAATGCGTGAGAAATGGTGTCAAACGATCCATGGCTGTAATCCAAAGCAGATGGTCCTGAGACTCGTTGCAGGAAGCTCACTCGAGTTGTGATCCACCTTTATCGGCTTCCTGATCAGGAGATCTATGAGCTGAATGCCATCACCTCAGCAGGTGTTGATGATGAGTGAATCAGTGATGACTTGTGTACCTGTTAAGGATATAATGATATAAGCACTTCTAAAGTATGTAAGGATGTATAAGCATACTGAATATTATTTGATGTATTGAACCTGAGTAATTAAATATTTCATACTTGTACGTGTACATGATACTTGTACACGCTCAATAATGGGGCTGCAATGTACACCACTAATTCACATCAATAATATCACTTCACTATAAAAGCAGCTCCATTCGGCGGCAGAGGTCATTCATCTCCCATGGATTATTCGCCATCTTCTGTGCACCACATCGAGGCGATCAAGTGCTCAATGAGCTACAATGATCTCGTTGGTTGCCAAATGAGGGGTATTCTTCTTGATCAATACCTGCAATCCAAAGCAAATGGTGCTGAGGTTCGTTGCCCCGGGCTAACTCGTGTTATGATCCATCTTATTTGGCTTCCTGAGCGCAATAGCTATGAGATAAGTAGGATCACCTCAGCAGGTGTTGATGATGAGTGAATCACCATATAAGCACTTCTGACTATAATCTATGAATCATGTATGCAATTTATATATTAAAGATGTAAGCAGTTATATATGATCTAAATTATAGTAATGTACAAGATCTTATGTATTAAGATGAAAGATATGTATTACAAGTACAAGATCTCATGTATTAAGATGAACAATATGCTATGTCTTTCCACATGTCTACAATATATTTTGGAATTTGGACAGTTTTCGGCCTCTTGCCATAGGCATCCCAAGCATAATGAATAGAATAGAATAGAATAGAATAGAATATAATAGATTTTTTAAGAGCATCTAAATTTTCGTACCTTGAAGGATCGGAAGGATTAGGCCGCCAACGCTTAGTTAAGCAGTCTTTGTAGTTTCCTCCAGTAGGCTTCCACCACGATATATAAATATGGCCAAAATATGTAGATTCTGGATCAAGAACAGCATTTTCCTCTGTATATCCTAACCAGGTGGCATGAGTGTTGTCATCTCCAGGTCTGACTAGAACAAACATACCCTTTGTCACATGTACGTGAGGATCAAACTCTTCAAGAGGCAACATTGGACGGCCATCTGACGGGCCACAATAAGATGGTAAAGATCGCGTGACCAAGTATGACGTTCCATGTATTTATACGGAACACATATAAATAATATGCTGACACGTCACCAACAAAGGTACGCCACCATGGGGTATTTTGACATTGACCTAAAAGGGATTTAATTAGCTATGTTAAATTAACCATTAAAGGATAATTGAATTGGCCTAATTGGCTATTTAGGGGAGCGCCACCTGGCCTAATTCGATTGGCCAGCATGGGAAGTTCCAAATTGAGCCATCAACCTGACCCCTATCCCTAATTGACTCCCCAAAATCGTCCAAGAGGAGAAGGAGCTGAGCGCCCACCTTGCCAAGCACCTTTACCTGTGTAGCCATAGCTGAGCGCCAAGTCCCAGGGAGATGGAAGCACCAAATGACAACGGATCCAGCAGGAACTCAGGTGGGTGGTTAGGATAGCTTGAGAACACTAGGGTAGCGCCCCTGTTGGGCACTTGTTGTGTTTATTTCGTCTATTCTCTCTATGTTTACTTGTAGGAACTAACCCTTGATTGTAAAGGAGAGTTCTCTTTATTTTTGGATTCTGGTCTTGCTCTTAACGGATGGATTGATAGTTCTTTGCATAGTATTACCCTGGAAATGGGGGAAATAAGGGGGGTAGAGACCTCTGAGCCATGTTAGTAGTATACTCCTATGTTGATTCCTGTAATTCCCATTAATGCGGCCTGTGCACAAGAGACCACCGAGTCGTGGATGCTATGGAATTGCTTAGCACCAAATAAGGGACGCAGTGGTGAAGTGGGGGTGGGGTCTTGCACGAACATAGAAGGCTCCTGAGACTCCTACAGTGGGCTAGGCCTGATAGCCGGTCACGAAGAGGGCCGGGTATGGGTCTGACACTCCCTGGGTGTAGAGGTGTGATCCGTATGGAGCATCTTGCACTTTGAGTAGATTTAGGGTGAGTAAGTCGGGTACGGATGCGGGGGTCGCTGATGCGGCACGTATTCTCTAGCTCACCCACGGAACCACTGTGATCCTGGAAGGGGACGCTTCCCCGACCTGCCTCATCGGACGGGGCTTCATGAACCCTGTAGTAGAAAAAACTGGTTCCGATTTGTGGAAGCATGAAAATATTTTCCGGCTACCAAAACACCAACAATCTTATGAAATCACCTCAAAAAAACAAAAAATCCTTTTCCACTAAACCGGACAATCCTAAAAAGGTTGACTTTATAAAAACCGTCACTTAGGCCCTTTTTCCATGACACTCCTGTCTTATATTTATCAAGATACCATTGGGCCACATAAGCATATAAGACAAGCTAGCTTTTCCATTGGCACTTTTAAAACATGTCACATATGAGGGTTGTACAACTTTGAAATAAGACATGAAGACCTATCCAATCAGAGACATTCTTTTCCAGAAACTTAGGATGTCGCAAAAAAAAAAAAAAAAAAAAAAAAAAAAAAAAAAAAGACAGGAAGGAATTGTTGGATGTAACACTGGATTGCAATCGCCAAAACTCCCTGGAATCTGAAGAGAGCTGTAGGTCGAAATCTGAAGAGAGTCATATTTGGCTGAAGAGGGCTGGAATTGGCTGCAGGTCGATTCTACTTGGTCGAAACTGTAAGGGCAGAAGCAAGACACGACATGTCGATTTTTTTAGCAGGCAAACCCTTTGTTGGCGAATCTTTGAAATGATTTTCTTAGCATGCAAATCCTTTGCTAGCGAATCTTTGAAACAGAAAGCCACTGCTCTTTTCTTAACAGAGGCAGGCACATTCACAGAGGAAGGCACATCTTTTCTTAAGGCATGTCATTTTTGGGCAGTTCTGATGGAAAATTTCGGATTAACAGTTCTGGAAAATCTGGATGTTTCGGCTTTTTCTTTCTGCAATAAATGTTCTTCAATCCGGAAGGTCATTTTTTCCATTTTTCGCAAATTCACATTTCCAGGTCCCTCTGATTTCTCCACAGAGATCTTCGTGTTCTTGTTGTTCTTCGTTTCTCTTCATTTTTTATGCAGCGCAATAGAAAAGCTAAAAATATAAGAGGTGTCTTATATATTAAGGACATGTCGCATAAAATTAGTGGGAAAGATTGATGTGGAGATGACATGGAGTCTTATATGTTGTCTTATTGCATTGCGACAGTCATATTTTATGCCTGCGATGGAAAAGGGGCCTTATTATGCAGCAATCACAAATCTAAAATGTTGTGCAAGAAATATGCAATCCTCCACGTGATCACACAAATGCAAGTGGGTTTTTCTATGCTTGCAAACAAATGATATTCCCATAGATATTTATAAAGTCAACTTTATTGCAGATGTCTTTTTGTTCCACACATCACGTGGTAGATTTTTGGGCCCTCTCGGTTTTTTTATTAGTATGCTGAAACTGTACATAGCAGCGGACCTGAGGGGGGTTTTTTAATGCTTTTTTTTCTTTTTTCTTTTTTCCGAGATGTTCAGCCCATTCTTTCCTAATAGTTTTCCACGACGCACAGGGCAAATCCGCTGCTACATATCTTGGTATGCTATTTCTTCAGACGATTCATGAAGAGAATGATATAGCCGACCACAACTAGGCAGATGCATGTTTCATTATTATGCTTAAAGTACATTAACAAATTTCCAGCTAAAACCAATTCGTCCTAATTCTGAGCGTCTCTGCAGGTCTCTGATCAAGTAAAACTGTCGCACAGCTATGGGAGGACTTGAAGATGCAGCCAATGAAGTCCGCTCCAACCTGCAAAGCTTAACAAAAATGAAGCTGGACCTGGTGGGTTTGATATCAGCATTGGGAATTGCATCTGCGAGAAAGAGTTTCTCATTCTCAGCCATGAACGATGTATTCAGTGTGACAGGACATATAGGCCCGGGAAGCTTGTCGATAGCCACATCCTTGATACAGATGGCCGGATTTAGGGTCACAGATCTACTGACGTTGGGTGACTCGGGAAGCCCTCTGCAAATGGATTGCCCCCAGGATGTATGCTGCGTGGGGTTGCAGTCGGGAAGCAAGTACAAAGTGGCACTTGCACAAAATTAATTTTAGTGGCGGAGCTCGACCACCCAAAAATTGGCTCCTGTCTCGATTTTTTTTTTTTTGGAAACCCTTACGGGCTTCAAACTTAGCGGAAACCCTACCGAGTTTTACTAAAATTTTGAAGGGTTTCCATATCTCCAACCCAAATTGGGCGGAGATAATTCAAGCGTTTCTCTATGCTTGCAAACAAATGATATTCCCATTTATTTGTACAAGAAATTTGTCGTGGCGGCCACGGCCGCCGCGAACATTTATCTTCCCCAAATTACTCTTGCAAGGCCAAACTTGCACAAAAGTCTCCTTCGACATGCCGTTGTGAGCATTTCCCTTTCCCAACATACTCGCTTACATGCTAAAAATGTAATTAAACTTTGCATCAGTTTTAGATCATACGAGATTTGAACCCGCCATATTGCCATATGTTCCTTGCCCATATGATACATAGATGCTAAGCTTGATGACCATCCACATTGCGCATGATATAATCCATTGTTATTCTCTTTAACACTTGCTATGTATAGGAACCTTTTTATTTGTGACGACATCATGATAATAGTCTTTGGTAATTCAATGCCCATCTAAAATCAGATGATGACAACATATAACCTTAACTGCATCTACTTACTCAAACCACAAACAATGTACATTCACTAACTAGAATTAACAAAAGATCGCTTCAATGACATACAACCCAAAATTCAACAATGCCACCCATCAGGAAAATTTATATCTTGCTTGAATGCAAGGAATGCCCTTACACCAATACCTCGATTGCTTTCAATGTGTTAAAGTGATGGAAGTGCCTTCTATTTATAGTATGGAAGACCCTCTAAACAGTCTGATACATGTGATCGATGAACGGGTATTTTAATGCCACGTGTTTGCATTCTCATCCACATATAATGGATAATATCATTGATGATGATGGGTGTAATCATTCAAAATTGTTACCATAAAGGCATAGTAAATGCAATAAGGCACATGTTAAAACAAAATCAATCATGATTTACACCAAAATATCCCATGTGTCTATTCATGATTTCAAATCCATGCAATCATAGCTTGTAATAAATGACCATGTACACGAAATACTCTGTATTAAATGAGACTGTACACGTGTCATACTCAGCTAATTTGTAAGCAAGAAAATGAACAAAAATATCACAATCATAGAATATATGTAAACCACACAAAAAGTATCACAATAATAGCTTGTAATAAATGCTATGTAATAAATGACCATGCACACGAAATACTCTATATTAAATGAGAATGTAGTGCTGTGTAATACTCGGCTAATTTATAAGGAAGATAATGGGTGAGAACCAGGGCTCGAAAATAGTATGCTAGCTAACCAGCAAAAATGCCTTACTCAATTTACATTTGACGGATTTTTTTTTCATGTGACCGGAAAATCCTTTTTCTCTAAAAATTTACCGGAATATTGCCTTCCAATACAAGCTACAAAAGGCAAGTGTTATATTCTTCATTATATAGTAAATTTGTAGAATACAAGGTAATAGTTATTGTAAATATAAACCAGATCTTTATATTGTTGCCTCCAAACAAAAATCTTACAACTGTAAATAGTATTTTGTGGTAAGACGTTAAACTGCCATACCCAAGGTCACGGGTTCAACGCCTCGTTGTGAAAGTGGCCATGCAATGTAAAGTTGGTGGGGGAAGGACCCACTTCAGCAATGTAAAGTGGTGGGGGCAGGACCCATCTGGGTGTGTTGTAAAGTGTCACATGTCCGATAGGACGCTGCCTTGTGGCGTGACGTTAAAATCTCTTCTTCTTCTTCTTCTTCAAAAATATATGCAAAATAGCATGGTAGTTTTGCTCTAAAAAACAGAATGTAAAACATTAACATAGATCTACAAATTGGTTGTATAAGTCTGCTATAAAAATCAGCATGCTAAATGTTGACTTGGATCGCCTAAGTAGATGTGCCGACCACTATCAGCTTTCTTCTTCCATACTTCAATGCTTTCTGTAAAATCAAACCCCCTTGCTTGAGCAGGACCATTTACAACAATAGAGAGGCATGCGTTCAAGCTCTCTACGTTCAACTTTGAATGCCATTTGCTTTTTATATTAGTTCTATGGCTGAACAAACTCTCACAGATTGCATTGCTAGCACATTGTACTAGAGCAATTTGTAGCAATGTCATAATATTTTTGAATCGTGCTTCATTTGCTGGACTTGAAGAGATCATCAAACAAACTTCTTCCATATTCTTTCGTGGCCAATTAGCTAAAGCATGCATCTTGTAATCACTATACTCTCTTCTCAATACATTTGGATCAATTAATGGAGTGGCCTCTTGCTGCAATCCAGTTGCACTCTTTGTCATACCATAAAATCCAATAAGCTTCTCTAAGCTCTCCTCACCGAACTTTCGTGATTGAGTAGCTATGCTTGGCATGTTCAAAGGAGCGAAGATACTAAAATGCTTTAAAATGCTTGTGTCTTCAAATCTGATTTTTAAACAGTCACAAACAGATCTAGCATATGCTTTTTGTTGTTCTATAACAACTTCCAAATCCAGTAAGTCCTTACTTCTTGATATGCTGAAATTTCTATATTCAGCTCCATGGATAGAAGAGCGTAAGGCTGCTAACCAGCCACCTGGAGGTCCATAATCTGGAATTATGGGAAAACCTTGTGCATCTTCTTGATATGCATTCAAATCTGTTTGAGGATCAGCAACATAATAAGCTTGAATAGCTTCTATTGAAGTCTTCACATGATCCTCAATAACTGTTATATCAACGTGATGAGCTTGGAACATCTTACTTAGAATGGTAAGCCCACCAAGTATATCAGCAAGGAAATGCAGCAAGTATATAGTTTTAAAATCAGCCACCTTTCTAAAAATTTCACGAGATTCCAATTCTGTATACCTTAGAACAGCAGGCAAGTCTTCACATAATCTGCTAATTGCGTTGTGCCTGACTCAACCAACGTGTACTTTGAATGCCCTGCAATCTTAAGATAGAACATGCATATTCCTCGAGCAAGTCTTGCAATTTTTCTAACCTTTTGCTACTGCGAGAAAAGTGGGCAGCAATAGTGTTGACAAGCACTTCAATTTCTTCTAACCATTCCATAGAAGGGTGCTTAGCTGCATCTTGCACAGCCAAGTTTTCTCGATGAGCGACGCAATGAATAGATGTCATGTAGGGATGCAAATTCTTTAATCTTGCTGCAACACCTGTTTTATGGCCTGTCATGCTAGATGCTCCATCAGAGCCAAAACCCACTAACTTAGACATGTCAATACCATCCCCACGAAGATGATCCAATAGGGCAGCACACAATGAACTTGCATCAGCTTTACTAACCCTTAATATGCTTAAGAAATTGCGCCTTGGCTCACTCCCATACTCCAAATAGCTCACACACACAACAAGATGTTGTTGTGTTGCTACGTCAGTGGATTCATCTATTTGCACACCAAAAAAAGGGCTTGCTTTCACCTTTGCTATCAAGGATGCATGTATACTATCAGCGATGCAACAAATAAACCCTTGGCAAGCATGGTCATCATGATAAAGCGGCCTGGTTATCGCTGAGCAACCTACCAAACCAATCAAGTCTACCAAATGTGCAAAGTCATTAAAAGACCAACTCCTTGCAGCCACAGTGTACGCAGCCCTAAATAAATTTAGCACAGCACCGTCCACGGAAGAATGCATTTTCTGAACTGCAGCTACAATGGGTTTTTGTATCTTAGATGCATCTAACATTTTAGCATGCGCATTAATATGAGTTCTTGTGGCAGCATGTTCATAGAAACTAGAGGTCTTAAAATTCCTACTTCCCCCTTGTGCAAAAGGACTATTCCCTGTTATATCAGAAATTAACATTAATAATGCATTTTTTGAAGCAAAAACAAAGCATTTGAGCATACCTGGAATGGAAAAACCTTCACAAGTAGTGCAAAAAATTGCGTCAATTTCTTTATCATAGCGCATCCATAACCATGTTTTCAGCCATTTGTATTTGAATATCAACTTGGGTTCTTCATTATCTTCTTCACAATCACTCTCACTTACATCATCCGCATGCTCTTCATTACCAAGCTTTCTTGCTGCCGCTTTCTTGAACATATCCATTACATTATTGCCAAGGATTCCTGTGGTATTCCTCTTCTTTGATCTTCTTACCATAATTGTTAAATATGCACAAGTCTGCACATTAATAGCAGCAAGAACCAAATCTGATTTTAACCAATATCTTCTACCAGCAAGAACCAATATCTGATTTTAACAAAGTTCTCTTATTCTATTACCATTCTAGATCATACTAGGGTCATGGCCTGGGCAGCTTTGGGTCAACATTTGGCTTTGGATCAATGCAATGAAGATCAGCAAGACAAAAACCATGAAGCTGTTTATAAATATAAATATAAACAGGAGTACATTGGAATGTTTCAAAGGTCTAGTTATCTGATGCTGCATGAGACTATAACATCCCAGGAAATGTAATGATACAATACAAGTGGCTGTTTAGAAATAAAGCTCCGGGTCAGGAACCCAATACCTATCATCACTTATATTAAATCTTTCTTATATACAAACTCCTTATTGATGTTTGCATTTTAAATCTATTGATGATTCATAATCAAAACGAATCACTACTTTATGAAAGTATCATACATACCAAAATGAAACTAGAATCTCTTTAATCATGTACGATCTAAGCAAAGCAGATACCCTAAAATACAAATAAAAGTAAACAAGAGAATGAAATTTAAAGGATACATACAGGCAAACTCCAGCTATGGCATTGGCAACCAGTTCCTTTACCCCTAAAGAATGGATATGGCTGGAGCAGTAGCAGCAACTGATGGATTTGGTGTGGCTGTGTGCTGAAGAAGAAGAAGAGTGGGTGTAAATTTGATAGTGGTACCCCAAAAGCACTGTCCGGACACTTGCTTTAAGTGCTTTAGGTGCTTATTCCTCGATCAAAATTTAGAGTAACGAATTATGAGGTTGTTATTTCAGAAATAGCAATCCTCTTCCGAGGAGGAAGGGATCGATGACATGGATTGATTCTTTGGGTGCGAGATTGATTTCTTAGTTGATTCTATCGGATGGCTGGATTTCTTGGATGGCGGGAATTTGTATCAGTTCTTGCTATCATTCTTCAATTCCGGAATAAACTAGTTCATTTCAATTGCAATTCTGACAAATTAGAATTGCAATTCCTTGATCATATCAATTTCATGGCAAGTTCTCCTGAAAGCATATTGATTCTGCTTAACGAAGAATTTACTTGGAGCTAGAATCCAGGAGAAAACGAGAATCCAGAAAGAGGATTAGAGAATTGGAGAAGGAGAACATTGCACCTTTAGTACAGAAGAAAAGAAAACGTTCTCTGAGTCAAAGAAGACAACAGGAACTTTCAAAAGAGTTAGAGGATTCTTTTTTTCACATTGTAAGGAATTGTGCTGATGATGATTCAAAAAGAAGAGTAGCACACAGTTTTTTAAAAAGGATCAAACATTTACCACATGTTACTATAGCAGATCCCAAGGAATTTCATGTGATGAAAGATATGATTTCCAATGTGAGAGAAACCATGCAGGCACAAAAATTTCAAAGAAGTACTGATGTACTCCAAGCAAGGAAGACCACCCTCCAAATGGCAGCTTCCACAGTTAAAGGGACTAATCAGAGAGCAATTTCAAGGCTTCTTTCAATTCCCAAGAAAACTGTAGCCCAGGCATTTAGAAGACGAATATGTGCAGAGTTTGATGCTGCTCCATGGTCAATGCATGCAAGGAAGAAGAGATTTGATGCACTTTCCCTAGAAGAGAGGTTTTGGCATGAGAATACACGAGTTTCACCTTATAAAAAACATGTTAGAAAGCATGTAACTGGTGAGAAAATTGATCATCCAATACATTTGCTAGAAGTGACACAAGTATTCTTTGAACCATTTATTTGTTATTCTCATGCTTTTTTAGTTTCTATATTTCTTACATGGTTCTGGAATCTAAATTTGTTTTTTTTTTGTTCAGTTGCAACTATACCTTGCTTTTGAAAAGGAACATCCTGATATGAAGATATCCCAGCAGACTTTTGAAAGATTGAAACCAAGCTATATTAGGAGGCTTCAAGAAAGAGAAACATATTGTTGCCAATACCATCTGCCTCTTGAGTTTGCCATGCAAGCCATAAATAACATGAGGACTGATCCTTATGGTGTACACAAAGATTGCAAGTGTAAGTGCAGAATTTGTGGTTCGGGTCCAACATGTATTGCTAAAGAACACACAATCAAATCAACTAGTGATTATTGGAGACAAATTGTGTGCGCTAAGGATGAGAATGATGAATGGCACAAGCATGCATGTCTAATGCAGACATGTACAAAGTGTGGTTTGAAGAGGCAAGTGTGGTTTCCTTGCAATTTCCAGTTTTGATTGCCTTGATTTTAACATATTTGATTGCTTTAATGTAGGCTGTCAACATGCCCCAGAGAGAAGGTTAAGAATAATAAGCAGGATGTTAATTGGAAAGTGTTTGAACAGGTAAAAGTAGTTTAGATTTTACTGAGTTTTATGTGTGTTAGCGTCGAGGTAAATTAAAGCTTTATCCTCTTCTGCAGCAAGAAGTACAGAACAAGAAAACTAGGGCTGGCAAGAAACCTTCAAAGGTTACAAGATTGGCATACAAATCAGGTTCTCCTTTTGAATTCCATCAGCATGCAACTAAAACTCTGAAGACATTTGTTCCACATAATTACAGAGCTCATTGGCAAGCAAAACAATTCAGGCAATGTTTGACAGCATTTGCAGATGATACTATTGTCTCTGTGATAGATTTTGCAGAGAATTATGGATTTAAAATTCAACAAGAAGCTCAATCCTGCCATTGACATACTGATCAGGTCTCCATTCTTGTACACATCACTTATAGAAGAATGAGAAAATCAGAGGAAGAAGCAAGACATAAGAAGGAAGAAGATGACAAAGAGATTAAAAAGAAAAATGCTGCAAAAGAGAAAAGAAAAAACTCATTGAAAGGAATTGTGAAGGAGACTCACTTCTATATCAATGATGACAAAACTCATGATACTGAGTTTGTCCAGCATTGTCTCCAAAATCATGCAGAGTGGCTAAAATCTATGGGAATTAACTATAACAAACATGTTTTCTGGAGTGATGGATGTTATTCACAGTTTAAGTCTTCAAGTTCATTTTACTTCCTTGGTAGATTTCACAAACGTCTTCAAAAGGATATTCTCTGGAATTTTTTTGCTAGCTCACATGGAAAAGGTGAGCATGATGGTGTTGGAGCTGTCATCAAGAGGATTCTAACAAAGGAACGGATGAAATATGATGGAAAGAAATTGCAGTGTGCAAAGGAGGTGGTTACATTTCTTAGGTGGTACTTCAACAACAATCCCACTGATAATGACATAACAAGGTATACTTTACTGGTTTTCCTCTGCATACTTAAAGCACTTAAGCACTTAAAGCACTTAAGCACTTAGAAATTAAGGGCATGAATCTATAAATTGTTTGTGTATGTGGTTGTTAATGGGCTACTCCATTATGTAAAACATGATATTTCCTAGTCCTAAATCAAGATTGTCTTCTTTTTTTATTTTTTGATATCGATATTCTTCAACTGTTTCAGCATTGAAAGCACTTACAGCACTAAGCACTTGTGCAGGTACTTCTGGGAAATTGATCCCTCAAAAATAGATAGATCTGAGAGATTTGACTGTCATACTTTGAAAGGAACTACACAACTCCATTGCATAAGACCATGTGACAAGGACAACACTCTAAAGGTAGCTTATAGACCTCTCTCATGCTACGTGAGAATTGTGTCCAATTCAATGGGACTCTGCACCACCAAGTCACGCATTGGTGGTTGGGAAACTCTTGAACTAAAAGCTGAAGGAGATTAAAGCAACTAATGATGCTAATAAAGCATCGGATGAAGACTTCTTGAGATAGAAGATGAACATGAAGAAGAGGATGATGAGGAAGACTATGACATAGCTAGTTCTATGGTAGAGGTTGGAAATAATTTTCTTTGTCAATGCGAGAGGAAGGTAATGAAGAGGGGTTGATTTTTATGTATTGAAGTGCACGAAGCAAAAGAACACTTTGCGTGAGGATTATGTGGATGGATGGGGAAATGTATTTGGAGTCGAATCTGTTATTGTCTCGGGATATTACTATAAGCAGGTGGGTGGTCTCAAATTTGAGCTCTTTGGATGACCGACTGTGGCTAGTGTGTATAGCCACCTTGTAAGATTAGCTAACTTTGAAATGATTGCAGATGAAGAGGATGGTATGTTGTATACTATGGCTGAAGACACTTGCCAACAGATTATATGTAGCCTCCCAAACTCAGCTTAAATTCATTATTCATTTGGTATTCAGTCAAAATACTGTTCATATGGTATTGACTCAATTACTATTCATAGTTTGACTATTAAAGCAAAAGCACTCACACAAAAAACATCAATGCAATTGTAACCTGAAAATCATGTATTTATGTTCCTGTATTACATCAAAATTGTGGCATATCTGCCTGTATAACATGTACAAAATTGTGGCATGTCTGCCCGAGTTATATATAAGTCTTCACTATTTCAATATATGAACCTGTAACCTGTATGAACCTGTAACATTTATTAATCCTGAATCAACTTCTGCATTCTATCTCTGTGTCCTGAAGTATGAAAGGTCTCCCTTAACCATTGTAGCTGACCTTTGCAATATTGTTTTACCATTTCACTGGTTTTCTTTCCCAATTCAAACTCTGACATTGTTTCTAGAATTCTGAGAGCATCCTCTGTGTACTGATCTGGCCTACAATGCTCCTTTAGAATGTTAGAGAAATCATCAACCATTGCCACATCCTTAAGCACTGGCAGGAATTGGTCCAATACATAATCATCTCCATCCAAATTAAAGCCTGGAATCAAAAGAGATGTGAAAGGTGGAGAGGCAAATGTTTTATGAATACTATCATCCAACAATATGCAATTGCCCTTATATTGTGGGTATTCACTAAAAGCTGCAGATAAAGGTTTTAAGTACAATGGTTTTTCAGATCGGATGGGCCACTTGAAAGGCATCTCTAAGCAATGGGTCTGATCCCAAATAAATACAAAGTCATGTCTAATAACTGGTGCTATGACATCCACAACTTCATTTACATTAACCTTGTTCATGGATGACCAAATTGCTATGTCAAAGTGTACCATTCTTTTGCTTGAGAAATTCCGTGCATGAGGCCTTAAAACAACCAATTTCTTGCTTGTTTTGAAATCCACAATCATTTGTCCACACGTCATGAGGATTGTTCCTATTGTATGTCCTTACTAGAACACCATTCACATCTAAAATAAGAAGTTTCCTCTTCAAAGAGGACTTTGCTGTACACCTATCATTCAAAAAATATAAAGTAAACACCAACTCAAACACAAACACAAACAGAAATATAAAATACTAAAATAATAATAACCTGTCAACATTTTGGTCAACATTTTGATCAACCATTTGTTCAACATTTTGGTCTTGAAATACAATTGTACCTGAACATTCAAACATTTATAGTTAAATCAAAGATTTTATAGACACATTTGAATTGCCTCTTAAGACCTCCATAATTGCATTCATTTTGGTACCTGTGTCTTCCTTTACTAGTTCTTCCTTTTCTGGTCCTTCCTTTTCTATTTCTTCCTTTTCTAGTTCTTCATTTTCTGGTCTTGTTTCATCCTTCTCAGATTCAACCTCAACGTCCTTTACATATTCCATATCCTTTGCCAATGCCCTCCTTCTAAAATTGTACTTCCTGCCTTCTTGACCTGTGTTCTTTGCCTTTTTAATGTTTTTGCCCTTCTTTGTTGCAACCTCTCCATCTTTCTTTTTCCTTTTGTTGGCTGCTTTCTTCTCTCTCGAAAGGATACTTTGTACATCCTTACTACATCCTGCATCATCCTGTTCAACAACAGTTTCATCCTGCTCACTTGCATATCCTTCAGTGGATGCTTTTCTAGCTGCTCTTTGCCTTAACTGCTTTTTAGGACTACACAATGCATCTTTTAACACTTTTTCAATTCCAGAAGGTGGCACATAGTCTTCAGTAGCAGAAGAGGACCTAATAAGTGAATCACGCTGATTTGTAGGTATATCTACTGTAGGCATATCTACTATTTTATTTCCTTCTGCTGCTGTCACATGCATGCCAAGCTCAAGAAATAAATCTGGATGAATTACACCCTCACATACATTGCATTTACCTTCCTTCAACAAGGCTGCACAAGCCGCATGGTACTCATGATCACAACTCAAAATCAAAGACAATTTGTACCTATCATGAAAAAGTAGGCCACAAGCACAGCAAGCACCAAAGTTGCAGATTCCTGGTAGTCTTCTGCTAATAGTGTTGATGCAGAATGGATTACAACTTATATTCTTCAGTTCTGTAAGATTAGAAAGATTAGCTCTGAGTTCTGAAATTCTGGCCTCTTTCTCTTTGATCTCCACTTCCAAGGTATTGTTCCTCGAGCTGCTTCCTTCTGTATCTGGAGACTTGAAAAGGTTTTTAACTCGGTTACAGTAATATGTCTCCATTTGTAGTGTCAGCTCCAATTCCTTCCTCAGATCAGAATCCTCTTGCAACTCAGATATTGAGGTCTTCAAATCCTCAACTTTCTTCATGCTCTCTTCTATTTCCACACTGAATTTTTCATTAGACTTAGCCTCTGCAGCTAAGCTAACCTCAATTGCATGCACCTCTTCTAACATGCTTGCCCTTTCATTCTCAGGCTTATTTACAGCTTCCTTAATCAATTCAAAGTTCTCTTTTAAAGCAGAGTGGTCTAATTTTGAACTTTCTAAGCAAGTAACTTTGCTAGAAGTGGCAACATGGACATCCTTTCCCCTAGACCTGCAATTTCTATACTTCATAACTTGAGCTCCAAAAGAGGCCCAATTGATCTTGTGCTTTGTAGGGTTTGAAATGGCAGTATCACAATTTTCCCATGCAAAAGCATAAGCCACCTGCTTTCTCACTTCATTGTTTGGCATAGTTTCCTTTTGATATAATTTTTTCAACAATCTGTCCAATTTTTCTCGGAACCGAGGCTGGATCATAGAAACTTTCATCTTATTGCTTGGGCCTTCTTGCCAAACCGAGGCCCATTGTGCATCTGTTACATTCTCTTCCAACCATTTTACTTTCAAAGCAGGCTGCAATCCTTCACCAGAAAGTCTATGAATGTCTATGAAATCTTGCTCGGTCACCGTTGCGGCCATTGTAAATTGAACGGATCAAAGGATTGTGTGACGGAATTGGTGATCTAGGAAGAGGATTCGGAAACAGGGGATTCGAAATTGGGGCTGAATAAAGAAAGGGCGCACGAGAAACGAGGCAAATGATGTCCTCTGAAAAAAAACTGTCACTGCACAAGGCCCCCAAAAATGAATTGCTATATTTAACCAATACAAGATCATCTAAAAACCATGGTGTATGCAGTTTTTTATACATGAATTTATTTGATGGAAAAGAACCACCCTCCATAGTGGTTTATCAAAAGTGATAGTGGTTTATGATACGTTTATCTACACTGGTTATGAATGTTATATGGTTTGTTAAATCTTATGTGGTTTATGACATAGTTTTGTGCACAAAACAATGGTTGATTAATACTAGTAATGGTCTTTGAAAACCATCCTAAATTTGGCATGGTTTTGGAGGCTAGTGAAAGGATTTATTCTTGCTCTTTTGGACTCTTAAAGTCATGCCATTTGTAAAAAGTTTATCTTAAAGCTTTGAAACTTTTTAAGGAAAATGCTATTTGTCTTTCACTAGCTAACATATATCCATCCAAAACTTTAGATGGTGTATGAAGGACATTTGCATATTGTTACAACATTCGATCTCTAACCAACAACTATCAATTGAATTCACTTCTCTAAAGATACATGTCCAATATGCAAGAAATCTTGAACTTGGGCATGCTTGATCTATAACTATATGTTGCATGAAAGTTGTTTTATGACCACATATTTTAATTCTTGGTTTGGAGTGGCAATGGGAATTAAATTGAATTGGTTTGGAGTGGTAATGTTCATCATCTCTGCCTTTGCTTGTATCGTGCTCCCAAATGCGACTTGCATTGTGCTTTTCTTTTTTCAACTGCAAAATGGGATGCATGAAGGTGGAGGGCATGTCCTAATAACATACAGCTAGATTTTAAATCCCCATAACTCTCGTTTCCCTCCTCTTCATTAATAGGTCAAGTTATGTGTTCCGCTGTGTGCTTCTCATTAGTGTATGACTTGTATTATAGCTAAAATGTGTATTATTTTTTATGGGCCCTCGGATTGTGGCATAATTCATAGGATATTCCCTCTGCATACATCCACTTCGCCCATGTGAGGTCTTTCTGGGGTCAAACTGACCCGCTTTTAAAGGGGCGCTCCTTGACCAAACACCATGAGTTAGGACAATATTCTAGCATTTGTAAGTACAGTGTCATACTAATACAATCCAATACTGCACAACTCAAACATAGCAACAAGATTCCAACATGACATGAGCCTGGAAAATCGAACCTCAGTTCCAATCCAATGCTCAGGCTTACCCGGAACAGCCACGAAGAGGACCTCTCCGACTACCTTATCTGAAGCTTCACAATCCAGCTTAATTTCTGACATGATACATGCAGCATAAATCCCGGATACGGTCAGATTCAGGAAGAAATGGAGGTTGATGACTACAGTTTCTATAGAAAGGATAGCTTCAGCAATTCGTTCCAGCAATTGGGCAGCAGGGGCACAAGCCAACAGAAGGCCAAAGCTCCTAGTTTCGTGATGCCTGGATGCCTGAAAATAGATGACGATAAAAACAAATTAAAGAACCAAAGCTATATGAATTTGACCTTCGCTACATCGATCTCACCTAAGACCACCATTAATCTACTGATTTTGAACCCTGGGCCTGCTAAACTAATTGAGGCCCACATGATTCTGGTGGACGCTAAAAACTTATTCTATTCTATTCTATTCTATTCTATTCTTCGAGTATCGTAAAGTTGGCTTCTAAACTTTTGTAATGTTACTAAGGCATTGTCTGCCAAAAAACCCCCATCTCAGAAATCAAATTGCAGAACCAAAGAAATCAAACTGGACGATCCCCATCTCATCCACATGGCCATGCCGACACCTGCACAGAACCAAATTAGAATGGAGCTCTCTGACTACCATATGCCCAGGCCGCATGCGGGCTTTCTATCCGTCGCTCCACCTTAGGAAAAAGAAAATATTGCTGCTTGCCACAACCTAGATGCCAGCGTCAGCTTCACAAAACCTTCACAAATATTAAGTTATAAATATACGATTTTTGATTGGGCACACATTATGATTTGTAATCAATGTTGTTAAAAAACCCGTTTTTTATTTTTAAAGTACCTCTATAAAAATCCTCACGTTTTTTAAAGGATTTTTATGATTTGGTATGGCCAAAAATAAAAAATAAAAAATTTGCACATTCTTTGCACTGCTTTATTGGGCATACTTGCTACTGTTAAAATGCACATTTTTGCTATAAGTTATAAGACGTACCATGCCAACAAGTAAATTGGAAGCTTATGCTGCTATTAGAAACTATTAAGTTCAACTACAAAGATACCATAGATGTTTTGCAATGCAACTCTTAAGGAAGTTCAGAAAAACATTATTATAGAGGTTAAGAAGTATAAGAATTTTATATACACGAATAAATAAGTTCAAGAATATCATACATTTGGATAAAACAAATATCACAATCTAAGGATTTTTAAGGATTTCTAAAGATTTTTAAGGATTTTTAAGGATTTTAAAGATTTTAAAGATTTTTAACGTATTTTATATGAAATACGTTTTTAAAGATTTTTTTCAAAAATTTTAAAAATCTTCAAAAAATCTTAAAAAACGTTTTTTAAACGTACGGATTTTGACGTACTTAACAACATTGCTTGTAATAACCCCTCTACCCATAGAAATATTAGAGTTACAAATAATCTCGGGTATGCTTCTATTTGGTTTTGTGAAATATGGAAATGCTCAAAAAATGATATATTTCAAAAAAAAAAATTTAGGGTGGATGTATTTTGGATTAGAACCCTAATACGGCAAAGCGGGAAGCAATTTACGCCGCCTGACTCCGGCATGCTCTCCGTCCATTTATTGATGAGTTGCAGAACTCCTCCTTCATAAGGCTAGTTCGAAACTGAAGCTGGCTAATTTGTAAACCTGTGGACTTTTCATTTGCTTTGTTTTAATCCGGCGTCCTGTCTGAGTGATTCTCCAGCTTTGGATAATTTGAAGTGAACTCCTTGGTTATTTTCTCTTGATTTTGATTTTTGCAGATGTTTCCCAAGTGCTTCTTGGCCGTCGAGCAGTGGAGCAAGGAACTTCATCATGGTAAACCTTCTTCCTGTATATATGCTTTGCTATTTTTACCCAGTTATTTGCTTTGTCTTTTTCTATGTCAAGCAGCGACCTGCTATTTGCCAGGTATTGAGAAAGCTTCATTATCTTGCCATGTTGTACTCTTCTGCTGCTTCAAATCTTGACTTCTTCTGCTGCTTCAAATCTTGACAGACCAGTCTTTAATTTGTTTGATTTATGATCTTTTCATTTCTTTTCTTCTCTATGCACAGTGGCCTATTGCTCAATCTTCACTCGAATCTTGTGAGCTTGCTGGATTAGGAGATTTTTATCCTAAAGTAGTTTTTCATAAGCAAATGACATGAAAGCTAGGTATTCAAAAGCCTTGTTAATTAGTTTCGACGCTTGCGATTAAGATGTTGCTTTCTTGACTTCTTATGCTGCTTCAAATCTCGACAGATCAGTCTTTAATTTGTTTGCTTTATGATCTTGTTAATAAAATGTGGCACAGCCTGATGCATGTTTTGCATTTTGCTTCTGATCTTTCTTTCTGTTGGATTATATAAACTGGTGGTTGCCAGGAGGAGGAGCACTCTAGCAAGCAATTGTTAGAAATTAAACAAAATAGAGCATCATGTGCATACTGAACTACAGGTGCAGAGGTATGAACAGAAAACTATTTGCTTTTATTCTTGTTTGGCTGGCTAGCAAAGATGAGAATGAAATATTCGTTGCATTATTGAGACAGATTTTGTATTATTTCATTCTTTCTCTAAAGTGTCGCTGCATGTAATGTGTTTTTGCTTGTAGATATTGTGGATGCCAGATTTTTACACATCATGGCAGGCCACAACGTTAGTATGGATTCGAAACTACAAGGTTTAGTGCAAACGATAAATGTAAGAAAAATTATTATTTCTCAAGATTATGACTGCAAGCATTGGCAATGGCAGAAATATAGAAGCAAAGCAGATGCCAATCATTAAAGCGACGAGATTAGCTTCTGCCCAGGTTAGAACATTTCATGGTATCTAAATTGCAGTGTTTGCAATATCTTCATGTCTGTGGGCTTGCTTTCTCTGGAAGCATGCTATATTTTGGGGCTTCTAGGGCTTCGCTTATGTGTTTGTGGTTGCCTCATAATTCCACTAAAAAGCCTTTTATTTGTTGTTGTATCAGGCCTAATTGATGGCGGCGATCAAATACTTTAATGTTCTAGTCGGTTAAGTGAGCAAATAGTTTTGTTACTCTACTGCATAGCGGTCTATGTACTACCATCGTATATTCCAGGAAACCTTGGGATGTTTTTTTTTGTTCATGAAACTGATCAAGCATCAAACATCTTAGTGTTCTATTAGAATGTCGTGTTGTCCTATCAATTATCAATGATTATTGACTATGTAAATTACTTTTTGGTCTTTGATTTGTATAAGGATGAACTTTTTTAGAAAGTTTTAGAGTTCTCATTACTAGCTATTGGAAATGCCAGGGTTCAAATCCTTGGGCGCTTGAATTTGCTCCTAATGCAATATCATATATTGTATATTTAGCCATTTGTATACGAGGGTTCGATAACGTCCCTTGATATTTTATTAAAACCACTATCAAGCTTACATAATAAAAACATTAAGATTTTGATGGAAAAAGTTAAGACAATTGCTGTCTTAAAATAACAGTGGTTTCCAGGTTGAATATGTGCAAATATTTTTTATGAAACCAATACTAATTGCTTTGTCTCGAGCATCACGTGTTCTTTCTAATATTGAGTAGGTTAAAAGATGCAAGTGTTTACTATCTTCATGAAAAAACCATTAACACTTAGCTTATGTCTTTTGATAAAGTGTTGAGATATTTTATTGTATAGAACAACGTTGGTTCATCTAAAAAGATGACAATAACTTCATTAAGCAACCACTTTAAGTTGCATGAACTATAAAAATAAATGGTTACTAGTTTACCATGGAAAAAATTAGTGGCTATTAATAGCCAAATGACGATTTTTTAGGGGGTTTAGACAATTTTTGCGGCGAATTTTATGAAGGGAGATTTCTTTTCCATAGTTAAAATAAGTGCTCCATTATTTTTTTAGGATTAGCCAAACTATTTTCCCCCTTTTCCCTAAAAAAAAGGGGATTAGCCTTTCTTTATATTATAATAATTACATATTAAATCATTAATAGCCAAACAAAAATGAATTCTTATTTATAGACTTTTACACATCCCCACCTACCATCATCAGTGATACTAGTTTTCCAAAATATAAATTTTTATTACATATACCATATATGGATCTTCAAAAAAGAATTGTAAAAGATGGCCAATATCCCTCTAGATGCCCGAGTTGGTTGCATAACATCTCCCTTTAAGGGTTAGAGATAAGTGCAACTTGATCAGTATATCTAGAAGATGTCATTGCATTGAATATAGTTCAAACTATTGATGTTATAAGCTATGTTGTGAGCTTCTGTTAAAAGTTTTTTAATATTATTGTATGTTCCTTTATTGTTAATTATTATTTGTAGTTGTAGTACAATATATTTAAAGCTACAAAATTTACATTTTTTGCATTTTCCAGTTAGAAAAAATAGCTAAGTGAAAGTTTATAGTACTTAATTCAAAAGTTTCGCCAAGACCAAATACACATAAATGTAACGATAACAATCACTTTAGCCAAATGTATATCATAAAATACTGTAAAATTTTGAAAAATAGCCAAACCATTTTTTATGGAAAATATATAGTATGCTTAATTTTTTCCCTGCTAGTTTACTGCCCACATACATAGAAGATAGCAACAAAGCACTATTAAAACCATAATACTAAACCAAGCAAATTAACTATCGTAATAACCGTTTGGGTGAAATTACTGTGTTATTACGCCATTATTATAGGGCGTAACCGTTTGGGCGAAATTACTGTGTTATTACGCCATTATTATAGGGCGTAAAAACTTTTCCGCCATTGAGGGAGCGGCGCCGCTGACTCCTCTATACACAGGGGAGGACGAACACTGTTTTGATTGATCCGGTTAGGGTGAGACATACGGACTTCAGGTAATCCGGTTGGGGTGCCATTTATTAATCCGGTTGAGGCGCCGTTTATCTTATTTTGATTGATCCAGTTTATACATGAATGGCAGATTCACTTTGATTGATCCGGTTTCAGACATATGAATGGCAGATTTAATGCAAATACAGTTTCAGGCGAATGGCGGATAAAAGAGCCGGAACAGGGATTCGAACGGCAAAAGAAAATTGTCTATGATAAATGTTGACAATTTCTTTCAGTTTTGCTGCCGCTTTTGCAAATATTAGATGCAAGAAGACATCCATGTAGCTTTTTTTGCTCAAATATGGCAGGCAGGATCATAGAAATGAATTTTTTTATTTCACCATTTCTGTTTTGAATCACACAGATCTTTTGTTTCTGTTTATCTCTCGATTTCTCCTGGGTTTGCGCAGCCCTCTATGAGATATTTTGTATTTTTGGACTTTATCCTCTCTATTTTTCGTGCCTCTATCGGCAGGTGGAGCATGATCTTTGGATTTTGGCATCAACCCTAGCAGCAAACCACTGCAATCCGACTGCAAAAACTCAGACAATCCGACTGCGAAAACTTTGACAGATCTCTTCTGAGTACACCTGTATACGTATGAGTCAAATCTCCCTGATTAGAGGCCATCGATTCTGGAGAATCCGGAAGACGCATCTTCCTCCTCGCCTCTTAGTACACCTGTGGCAAATCCCTCTGCTATTGTCTTTGATCCTAGTTTGCTATTGTCTCGGTTTTACTGTCCCGCATGAGGCCATAGCCATTCCGGATCCTTCCGACACCATAGCCATTCCGACGCCATGTCCCTTCCGACGCCATAGCCATTCCGGATCATTCCCGATCCTTCGAGAGAGATTTTTTTTAGGAGAACCAAATGTCAGATTTTTCACGTACGTAATTTCGCCAAACGGTTATTACGTCTAGTAATTTCCACCAGTCGGGCATTACGCCTGTAAAGGCCTGGCGGCGCCGCCAAACTCGGCGGCGCACTCGCGGCTCCGCCGCTCGTGCGCCGCCTCGTTTGGCGGAGCCGCCAGGCCTTTACAGGGCGTAATGGCCCTCTTGGTGGAAATTACCTAGTACATAAAATACCATAGTCGTGAACTATGGAAAACGATCACAAGTAAGAACCTTACTACATAACTCTTTATGGTTAATCAACATATTAACCCACAAACTTACATTAGTTTATTATCGTGGTTTATGGAAAAACTGCTATGTTAAGCCAATAACAATTATTTTTTGGGGGTCTTGTGCTGCTCGAATTTAGGTGCTTTAGGTGCTTGGTGCTTTCGCGCATTTTGGGGTACCACTATCAAATTTACACCCGAGTACGAATTTGCTCTCTTCTGCTCTTTCCTATTCATTCTAAAAGCAAAGGCCTCTAGAATCAATAGGGAAGAGCGGGAAAGAGAGTAAATTCTATGAAAATCTGCTGCATCAGATCTCTGCTCCTGCCTGCCATCGAAGTTGAGGAAGCCGGCCGCCGCCATCGTTCAAGGAGGAAGAGGAAAACCTAAAATTGAAAATGAGGAAATAATAAAAATTATAATAAACCTATAAAGCAAACAGACGTAATAAAAAATTGCCGGCCGCCTATTTCGGGTTCCGGATATTTGCCTTCGACGAAACAACCTACCCTTTTTTTTGCCGTCTGAAATTTATTTTACCCGGAATGTGGTGCAGGAAATACATTTAAGCTATCGGATAATAATAAAGGTGGGCGGATTTTCCAGGGAGGAACTCCCTTAAACAAAAAATTGATAATGCTTTAATAGGAAGGAAAGTCAACTTTATTGTAGATTTTTGTTTTAGGCGCTAGAACATGACATCACGTGGTAGATTTTTGGCCCCCTGGGACTGTAGCGGGGTTTTTAATGCCTTTTTTTTTTATTTTTCCTTTTTTCCGAGATGCTCAGCTCAGCTTCTTTCCTAATAGTTTTCTACGATGCTCAGAGGGTAAATTGGGGATCCTGCTCCAACTTGCAGATCAGCTGCTACATATCTTGGTATGCTATTTCTTCAGACGATTCATGACTCATGAAGAGAATGTTATAGCCGACCATCACTAGGCAGATGCATGTTTCATTATTATGCTTAAAGTACAATAACAAATTTCCGGCTAGAAAACCAATTCGTCCTAATTCTGAGCGTTTCTGCAGGTCTCTGATCAAGTAAAACTGTGGCACAGCCATGGGAGGGCTTGAAGGTGCAGCCAATGAAGTCCGCTCCAACTTGCAAAGCTTAACAAAAATGAAGCTGGATCTGGTGGGTTTGATTTCAGCGTTAGGAACTGCATCTGCGAGAAAGAGTCTCTCATTCTCAGCCATGAACGATGTATTCAGTGTGACAGGACATATAGGCCCGGGAAGCTTGTCGATAGCCACATCCTTGATACAGATGGCCGGATTTAGGGTCACAGATCTACTGACGCTGGGTGACTCGGGAAGCCCTCTGCAAATGGATTGCCCGCAGGATGTACGCTGCGTGGGGTTGCAGTCGGGAAGCAAGTACAAAGTGGCCAACACAGTAGGGGCGGCAGTAGTGAGGGAACACAATCTCTTGTGGGAAAAGGAGACAAGTAAAATGGAAAAGGAAAAGCAAGCTGTTTTGGCAGAGTCGCAGAAAAGCACAGGGATACATGGCGACGGAGAAAAATTGAACAGAGATGCAGGCCGGAAAGTGGAGGTGCTAGTTCTATCCGCAGAGCTTGATCCTTGGATTAAAGCACAGCTCAAGTCCGGTCAGCTTAAAGCGCAACTAAAGGCCACCCAATTACACCGCTACGTTCTGGGTTGGCTCCCATTACTTCTCACAATTGGAGTGATGAGTATGGCATTTCTGAGCCAGGAGTGGTTCGCCGGAGCTGTGATTGGGCTTGGGACCTTAGGTATGTCTCTTGCCGTCTCCGCCTTGCATTTCAGCCTCTTTTTCAAATACGACAACCCCAAGGTTTGTGAAGGTGCCCCTCCCGGAGATTGCCTCATTGTAGATGAAAGCAATGGCAATATCCTTCATATTTTCAAAGGCAACGAGGATGTAATCCAAACCCTCTTCCAGCGTAAAGTCCAGCAAAACGAAGGATTTGTAGGGAGGGTTATTGTTCTCTTGGCAGGTTGCATGCTTTATATCTACTCCATTGCCAGCGTCTTATGGCTCCCCAATGTTTCTATCTATGGGCAGCTCTTCTTCGCAGCTGCCAATCTCATTGGTTTAGTTACCGATATGATGAAGGGCTCCAAGAATGGCAACTTAGGTCTAGCAGTTAAGGCAAGACGGCAGTTTCGTATTAAATTGGAACAGAGAGTAGTGTTTGGAAACCGAACAGCTGCTATTGCCTTTGTTGCCAAATATGTCAAAAATTGCAGTTCGCTTCAATCTGAACATCTGTTGCCAGAGAGTGGCCCTGTTTGGAAGAAATGGTGGGAGGTGTTATCCAAGGTACACCTTAAAAGTGATAACCTTAGTGTCCCAGATGAGGTTGTAGCTTTCGGTCAGCAGCAGCCTTCTGACTGTAAATTGTTCACAAACTTGATATCTGATATGAGGTACGGCCTGACTTACCAAGCCCCTAATGGCATTGATGTCGTTTGAGGGACGGCCTCACTTAGCGTTATCGACATGAGCAGTGATGCAACTTGTGGTATCTAACATGTAATTAGTAAGAAATTTATGTACTAGTATATTTCATCAATACTATATCATCACTCCGGTTTCTTTAGGCAAGAACCTAATCAGAGTCGGAGTTGGATTGGTTATGTAAACAAATCCAGCAGATGCTATCTTGGGAAGGTAATTCTGATAGTCCAGTTCCTGTGTGTAAATTCCTCCAGGTCAAATTTGATCAAGTTCGAACTCTACTACAAGGGTAAAAAATGACGCTCTGTATTGGAACATAAGTTACTGATGCATTTTTTAATCTGCATTCAGACTGTAGGTTGAGCATCTTCCAGAAGTATTTAGCATTTAAAGTCAGCCTGACTCACCATTGTGCACATATCACAGAGTGGTCCCATTGATCACGGTTTGCACGTTCTATCGCGCTGTGTTGTTGATACGTTACAAAGGAGAACTGACAAGATTGACTTTGATTTAACTCCTCCACAAAAAAATTGATAAGTTCGACAGCTATTTGGGGAAGGTAGTTCTGATAAATAATACACATCTTATGTAGAAGTAGAGACACCGGATCCCCATGCCTAAACGTGTATAACATCAGGCTGTTCTCTGTGCTGCTGCTTCTCATCTCTAGCATTTCTGCAACTAACTATGGTTCTCTCTCCTCCAGATTTCCCGCAGGACAAAGTCCCTTACAGGGTTATTGATGTAGATGCAACTCTGCGTAGCAAAGGAGGGTTGAGGTTATGCAATGCGGATAGCATGTCAGATTTCTGTGTTGTATCTCACAAGTGGAACTCCTATGTGATTGCGCTAATGAATGAGATAAAAAATGCTTGCACGGAAAAGGGGAGCTGGGATGATGCAGTGACAAAGAAGAACTGGGCAGATGTGCTGGGAACAAAAACAGCATATGAGAGCATCAAGGAGTTCCTAAAGGTTCTGCAAGAGCAAGGGGAGAAGAAGGTGTGGATGGATACGCTGTGCATCGACCAGCGTCAAGGATCCAAGGAGATGGCTAGAGAGATCGGGCTGATGGGTGCATACTACCGCCATAGCAGGGCGTGCTATGTGCACATAAACGGGTTTGGATTGAGCTACGAGCTCAACATGGGGCAGCACATGACCGAGAGCCTGGAATGGCTGAACAGGGTGTGGACTCTGCAGGAATTTTTGCTCCCCGACATGGTCCACTTCCTCGTAGAGGTGGAGCCGTGGATGGAGAAGTGGCTGGCGCTTCGAGTGGCCACAGCCGGCCAGGATCTGCCGCATTTCTGTAGCTGCTGCATGAAGGATTTCCACTTCATGATGGAGCCGCTGCAGAAGTTGTCCATGGGGATGAAGGACGTCTCTTTCCATCTCCACAAGATCACACAGGCCCAGACCAGCCGCACTTGCCAACACTGCGGTTCCCCCCCTCTCTTGAGAAAGGCATTCCCACACAAGACGCATCATAAGCTTTACTTGGTTCAACGGGAGGCCATATTTTTAGTTGCAACCCTGGCGCAGTTCCATACGAAAGTGCAGAATGATTTCTGGGAGGAGACCCCAGAAGAAGCTAGCAAGAGGTTTGAGGAGGTTGTTCCACTAATTAACAGGAACGAATGGCTTCTTCGGACTGTGCAGTTGAGGAAACAGGGTTCGTGGTTCGGATCGTTTGAGATTTTCAACGAGATTTGCAGCAGGCAGTGCACGGTGGAGCGGGATCGTATTTTGGGAGTCCTAGGGCTTCTAGGGGTGAATGCAGCCACTAATAAGCATGAGGGGCAAGAAGAGGGGAAAAACGCTCTTCAACTTACTGCAGCAACGCCAGAAGAGCAGCTGGTTGAGCTTGCAGCCTCGGGTGCATTCACCGAACAGCTGTTAGTGGAGTTTTGCTGGATGGATAAGCATAGCGGACGCTCCTTGCCACAAATGTCTTGGATACCTGATGTCACTAGCCTCGAATCCGGCGACATTCGACCTTTGTGGTCCCAAGTGGGTACAAAAGAATACCGCAGTATGGCATCCAATGTCCATGCCTCCCCGCATGGTCCCTTAACCTTAACCGTCAAGGTTCTCAAAGGGTACCTCACATGTGTAGATTCAAAGAACTTGTCATGGCTTGCATTAGATCATGCTATGGCCGAGGATCATCGTCTTCACTTCCAACACAACTCCCTTGTTTCCCGAGACTATAAGGACGATGCTTCTTTTTTTTACTCTAGGCAATTCGGTCGAGAGGAAGTGCAGCTATTCAATATGGAGCATGTAGATATTGTTGACCAAGAAGATAGATTCTTCGGGGGTGTTGATGGGACTCTTGAACTCACCTTTAACGAAAACGGGTCTTTAAGTCTCCCATTCAAAGATCTCAAAACTTTCAAAGGCTTTGAAATGTGGTTGTTGTATCTTGGTCACTACCGAGGGTTTGGCACTGTGTTGCTTTGTCTCCACAAGCGTGGCGTCCAGAACGAGGTACACAAGATTGGAACCCTTGATGCATCTTACATGGGCATGCTAAGGCTCTTGGATGACATAAAAGACCCTCCACAAGTGGTTACTATTTCAGGTTATGGAAAGTACTTGGATGACCATGTTGATTTATGAAGACAAGCCATGTCCTGATTATTAATAAGAACTGCCTACATCAATGACAACTTGTTATGTAGAGCTAGTCACGTTTCTTTGTACAAGTTAGAGTGATGGACGGTATATGATGGTCCACTTAAAGTAGGAAATATTTCCATAGAAAATCTTTACCACAATGCCTTATTGTAGTAACTAGAAAGGACTTATACAAGCTTTGTTTAACTCCAAATAAGAGCTCTAAAAATAGAATGGCGACCTCAATTTCACTATATGATCCAATCCCCTCAACATAAAATGCCAGTTTTGGAGCAATTAGGCAGCCCATTATGATGCTAGGTTCCATCAAGCCCTCCAGCTTTGAGCTCCACCTATAAGGAAAAAAAGAAATAAGAATACAGCATGTTGTAAGAAAGAGGGCAATCAAGGTAAAACAACCTTGTTGTCACAAAGTTGTTTCATGATACGTGTCAAGGTGCGATGGAATTTTAGCCTCCTTTCTGCACGTGCAAGTAAAAGCTCAATCATGTACATCTGGAAGCTAGACATTTATTAAAGTACAACCAGTCACATAATGCTTATTTATTGAAGTTTTTTCTTTTTTTTTTTCCTTTATGTAAAGTATTAATCTTGTGATAATAAAGGGAAAAACTTAATCAGGCAGCATGCATGGAAAAAATCAGGCTTAAAATAAGGGCTTGAACTTATAGAAACCATTAAAGCTTCCTTCTTCCTTTTCTTTTGGAAAAAAAAGAAAAACTTGACGGTTATTCTTAAAAAAGTATGAGCCGAATGTATTTATGACAAAATTTTAGGGTTGATTTCCTTTTGAGGCAAATCCGGTCTATCTCGATAGCAGGAGCGTTGCCAGGCGGCCAGAATTGAAGATCCAGGAATTTCCCGGTTGTTTACTAAGCCCATCCTAAAAGATGGGTTACAGCTCAGACGGAGAGTCTGAAGATTATAATTCAGAGGAGGAACTTGGGCGCTTTGCGGAAACTGATAGAGAATGCAACTGGTGCAAAGCTTCTGTTGAATTTGAAAACTTAAAGATGGAAAGACGATATCGTGGAAGAGGTTTTGAAGCTAAACATGGATTTAGTGAAGGAAGTGATGGGTATGGTGAAAAAAAAGAGGTTTTGCTGGATGGATAAGCATAGCGGACTCTCCTTGCCACAAATATCTTGGATACCTGATGTCAGTAGCCTCGAATCTGGCGACATTCGATCTTTGTGGTCCCAAGTGGGTACAAAAGAATACCACAGTTTGGCATCCAATGTCCATGCCTCCCCCCATGGTCCCTTAACCTTAACTGTCAAGGTCCTCAAAGGGTATCTCACATGTCTAGATTCAAAGAACTTGTCATGGCATGCATTAGAGCATGCTATGGCCGAGGATCAGCGTTCAAACACAACTCCCTTGTTTACCCAGACGACAAGGATGATGCTTCTTTTTCTTACTCTAGGCAATTCGGTCGAGAGGAAGTGCAGTTATTCAATATGGAGCATGTAGATATTGTTGACCAAGAAGATAGACTCTTCGGGAGTGTTGATGGGACTCATGAACTCACCTTTGATGAAAACGGGTCTTTAAATCTCCCATTCAAAGATCTTAAAACCTTCAAAGGCTTTGAAATGTGGTTGTTGTATCTTGGTCACTACCGAGGGTTTGGCACTGTGTTGCTTTGTCTCCACAAGCGTGGCGTCCAGAACGAGGTACACAAGATTGGAACCCTTGATGCATCTTACATGGGCAAGCTAAGGCTCTTGGACGACATAAAAGACGCTCCATAAGTGGTTACTATTTCAGGTTATGGAAAGTACTTGGACGACCATGTTGATTTATGAAGACAAGCCTTGGCCTGATTATTAATAAGAACTACCTACATCAATGACAACTTGTTATGTAGAGCTAGTCACGTTTCTTTGTGCTAAATTCTTGATACAACGCATTATATTACAAGATTATATAAACAAGGTCTTGCGCACGAGGGGTTGCCCTTCAGTGGCCCGAAAGTGTGTTTTCATGGTTTTTGTAGAATGTGGGTTTGTTCGGGTTTGATCAATGCTTGGGTTGCTTGTTATATATTATAGAGCTTAATAGATAATGTGTTTTGCATTGGTTGTATATTGCTGCAAAAGAGCATGCTGTGTGCGTGATATTTTTGGAGACATCACACATGTTGCATAAGTCCGCAGGTGAGCTGCCTTTTGCATACTTGCTGATCAAGTTCAACATAATTGAAATTTGAGAATGTATTTCCTAGCCTTCTCTTTGACTTCATGCTTTCATATCTTGGAAGATAAAGAGGATGCAGTTTAGCTTGATGAGCTTCAAACACAATGGAGATAGCGAAAGTGTCCTATGTGAGATGCACAGTTTCCATTGTATCGAATATGCCTATGTAGCCGTCTCATTGGCTTCAAGTTAGGAACAGGAGTTTTTCAAACACTCTAGAACACTGACCTCAATTGGCAAGCGTTTCCAGAATTACCAAAATGTCATGTTTATAGGAAAATGTAATAAGCAGGCTTCCAGCAGGCTTCTCGTATCTGAATGTAGAAGCACATTCTTTTTTGTAAGATGAAGCATAATAGCGTCCAATCAGAAACATCTCTCGAATAATGGTAGATGAAGGTGAATACCGCATAAACCACCAAGGCAGAAGAACAATATTTAGATAGTGCATTTGCAAATGTGACGCTATTTGGTTGCATGAATTCCACCTGCATTTGCTGATGAAATGCAGTAACTGCATATCCAAAACCATGCTGAGCATAGGCTCCAATAATGGCATTTCATGAAACTATATCAGGCTTACTCGTTTGATTGAAAATTTTGTCCTGCACTTTCAAGACAACAAGAGGTGGCATACAAGTTAATAATTACATTTCCAATATTTATGTCTGACCCAAATCCACTTCTTATGATTTGAACATGTAAATGCTTTCCTTTTGCGAAGAAGACTGCTTGATTTGCAAGAGCATCTATAGTGCGGACAAATGTTACATTATCGCACCATATCGCATTGGAGTCAGTTGTGTCAACACAACATGGTTAAAAATAGATGGGGCTAGAATGAAATCTGATGCTGCGTATATCTGGCACAATTTCTAAGATACAATATATCATGATCTGATATAAGAAACAGAAAGAAAGGTTAGCAACCAGATGAAACACACTCACCAAATGAGAAAGTGGCTGGTCATATATAAGCCAAAGATTTGAATTGTCACCATGCGAAAGTTGGTTGGCAAGATTGACAAACGCATTTTCAATATGTGGATCGGGAGCAAATCCAAGGAGAACCACCTACATCCCAGCCATGGCACATATAAAATGAAAACTGAAACTCTTATTTTCCCAGCCGAGGTAAGCCAGAAATTACCTGGCATTGTCCTCTAAATGGCATGCTTAATAAGGTGAATTCCTTCTGTGATGTTCAACGACCTACTATAATAATCAACTAAGGGACTTCTTGGATCTGTTGTATGTATCTCATTTTTCATGGTTTCCCTTGCTTGGCATCATTATCTTTATATGAGGTCTCGTTTACATATGCGCAAGAAATTTCTGGCAATCCGCCGATCTCTCCTCACTTGCACAAGTTTCATGGAATTATAAATGGAATAGATCTGAAAATTTGGGATCCATTTGATGATCCATTCACCCAGTAAGTACATGATCTGGTCTTTTGTACCAGTTGAGTTGCAACTAATTTGATAATTAAGAAAAAGAAAGCTGACTCTTGGCCACAACCAATCTATTTATGCAGATATCAGAGCCTTTCTTTTGCATATCCAAATACCGAATATCATGGAATAGATTAGGGACGGCCTCACTTATCGACATGAACAGTGATGCAACTTGTGGTATCTAACATATAATTAGTAAGAAATTTATGGAAGGAGTAATTCTAGGCAGCTTAGAATTTCGTTCTGCTGAAAATTTCAAACAAAATTTTATGGTGCCTAGAATTCTCCAATGAAATTTTAGCCAGCTTTAGATTTAGCCCCTTCATGAGGCAATCTTCTTCTCTGCAACAGTTTTTGGCCTTTAATTCTGCCTTCTAAAGTCTGTCACTAATTTTTCCTTTAGATTTAGGCCTTGTCTATGCATCTAGATGCATAAAAACAAGCCTGGCTATGGCTATGCCCGGTTCTGTATATGCCCTTATGCTTGGTTCTTTTGGATTCTCCTCATGTTCGATGTGCTTGCTGAATTGAGACTCTACAGAGCACCCAGAAGCATCTAGTAATCCTTCAAGAGGTTTTCACATTGAAATGGCATTGAAATTTCCAACATTGAACCGGTCAGACGGATCCAAATTTTTGGATCCCTTCTCGGATTCTTCTTGATCCGGCAGAGTTAGGATGCGGCAGAGTCATCAGAAAATGCTCGATTCTTCTTGATGCAGCAGAGTTAGGGGCTCAGTTCTTCTTGATGCGGCAAAGTTAGAAAAGCGGCGGTCTATGCAGAGTTAGTAGGTGGCGCCCAATTTCAGTATAAAATTTCGCTGTTTAAAAACCTGTCGAATAAGGGCGAAATCTGAAGGTGGCTAAAATTTCGTACTAGTATATTTCATCAATACTATATCATCACTCCAGTTTCTTTAGGCAAGAATCTAAACAGATTCAGACTTGGATTGGTTATGGATAAGTACTGATAATTGCCTCGACTCTTATCAAGTTGGTCTTTATACTAGTACAGAGCTTGTTCTACTTCTCATGTAAGTCATATCACCACAAAGCATTGACATGCTAGCTCTTTCTGATCAATTAGATGCCTATCTTGGGGATTATCTTCTGCAATTGGAGAACGAGTCAGATATTACATAAGATTTGACATGGTTTTTGGGAAGTATTTGTATACCAAATAGTATGATGCCAGACATCAATAATTGGGTTCTATTGTTTGCATGGTTGAGGGTTTTTGGGAAGTTATATTGTGAGAATTTTTTATTTTTGGAAGATTTTGTTTGTGCAGGGGAGGAGGCGGCGTGCGGAGGCAATGTTGCCCACTGCCATAAGGCTAGATGGAGATGGCAGAAGCAGATGTGCGCCTCCGTCCCCGTCTTGCTCTGTTGTCTAGAAGGAAGATAAATACCTTCAGCAATTTCGTGGAGTAATTTGGTGCTGATTTTTATTTCCTTGTTTAACAGAGTCTGCTTGTTTTGCAGGGGGATACTTCCACGGCTTCTTCCATTGCATGAGAAGTACGTGAAGTCATTCATTGCATGGCATCTACCAATTGAATTTGTGTTTCTGGCGAAATCCCCCTGGCTCTGTCATCTTTCTTGGAGGACTGCAAAACTTGTAATTAGACATTATATCTGATCCAGAAGTGGAAGCGAGCAGTTGGTTTTGTCCGTTGTATTTTTGAAGCGCCCTTTGTTCTCTTAAACAAGCTCTAGAAAGGCTGACAGATGCAAGCACACTTTCCCTTGAACTCATTAGCACTGTAAAGAATCTATACAAAACTTAGCCTAAGGAAGGAAGGAAGGAAGAAACTTTTAATGTCCACGGAACCCAATCGGGTTATGGGACCACAAGTACAAAACGGGACCGAAGTCCCTAACCAGAACAAGGGCCGAAGCCCACAGAACAAACCATAATCACCATGGCCCAGATTAAAAACCACCTGGGAAAAAACTGTTGCCGGGATGACTACGCTTCCAAAAATCCATGCTATTGCAAGAAGCAATAAGCATACCTCCAACAGACAAGACCTCACCAAACGCCTCGGAACCGTAACCTCTTCACAACTGGGTGCTGGAAGACCGACGCCCCCAACGCCAATCGCCCAGACGCGCAGGGAAGGCGGCGCTCAGAGAAACCGCTCAGGGAAATCGCCCAGTGGAGGTGCCTCCTCACTAAAGCGCTCCACCGATCCAGGCATGCTCTCAGGCACATACGCTCAGGCACGCTCTCGCAGGCAGGCGCCACCCATCACTGCACCTCCCAGGTGCCATCCATCACTACGCCCAGACAACCCTGAGGCGCCCAGGCGCTCAGGCAGGCGCTCAGGCAAGGGCACGAGGTAAAGTATTTGGGTTTGTGAAGAGATTGTTATGATGGTTCTAATAACGTTGTTCCTTATTCCTATTTGTTTGTGAATTAGAGAGCAAAGCAATAACTTGTTGTAAAATCTGGCAAGGAGTCTAGCTGCAAAGCTGCTTGTTTATTTCATTCTTCCAGTTCTGTTGGTATAGAAGCTAGATTCGTATGCTTCTGAGGTAGCATGATATAGCGTATATATTGACTCGTGTTGTGGTTTTGAAAACCATATGATGAGCTGGAAAATGGGGTTTGACCCCATCTCGATTTTTGTTCAAGGGCTATGGTTCTTGGAGAGGGAATATGATGTGGCATATTCCCTTCATCAACAGCTCAAGTTAAGCGATTATATGAGTAGAACGATTATATGAGTTAAGGGATTATGTGCCATTGAGGTATCCTATTCCCACATAAAGTTTTGAAGCCTAATTTTAGAAGATGTTTGTTTTTGGCATCTTGCCAGTAATTATGAAGTGTAATTTAGATCTATTCTACCACTTGGGTGCCTAAAAATGCAACAATAGTTTATAAATTCTAAAGCACCAGTTAGCAATAACATATAACATATGAAATAATGTTTAAACGGTGCCATGAGCTTAGTAATTGTCTAATATGCTAAAGAATCAACTTGCATATCGATTGTAATGTTCTTTAGAAGCTTTTCTTCAGACGACTTGCTCTGTCATACAACTGTTGGAAATATCAGTTTCAAGAAAGACAATAAAATGTCCATGAGCCATGTTATAATTAATTCTAGTTATTGCATTTGTAAGTGCAACCTGTGTGGATCTTATGAGAGGCCGGATTCTTCGGCGGCTATATATAATAAGTCTAAGTTTTCTTGCCTTTATTTTCTTTGAATTTAAGTATGCCATTCTTCAGCGCCTATTCTTCAACATAAGATATGTTTTCGATCTTATTGTGGCGCTAAAAATTAGTCTAATGCAATTAGTTTCTTTATGTGAAGGCATGCCCCTGTACCCATTGTAGAGTATATATTTTCACGCTTCTGGCCCTGCTCTGCTTTGCCACATACGGATCCGGTGGAAGGTGTTCCACGGTTTGCCAAGCCTATTCTTGAAAACTGGAGGTGGGCTCTTCAGGAATAGCACAGTCCAGGCAAGACTTTGCCCAAAAGCTTGTTCTGCTGACCATGTTCTGAGCTCCGGCGTGCAAATAAAAAGCTGGAACACAACACGTGTCAGCAGGAGAGTCAATTTCAAAGAAAATGCCGCAAACAAAATATGGAGGACAGAAAATGTAAATGCATTATATAAGAGTGATAATTTTTCAAGTTTGGAATTGTATAACTATTTGTAATCTTGTAATTGAGTCTTATCCTGATTTCTTTTATGGTTGAAATCTATATATAATACCAATGGAGAAATATGAGGATAGTCTGTGCGCAATCTTAGGCGTTGATATTGGCCGTTAGATTATCTCTGTGGAAGTTTTGAAGGAAAGCATCGCTTCTTCCGAAACCGTTCTCCTCTTGTGATTCCCTTTTTCGTGTCTGTGCATCTCCACCTCCTCGCCGTCGTTGCATCTTCTATCTCAACTCTCCTGATTCTTTTCTTGTCGATTTCTGGTGGACCCAAATTGATTCGATGCTCTTTTTTGCGACTTATTTTGATGCAAATCTCGCTGATTTCTCACCTTCAAAGTATTTGCTTTTATCCAGGTTCAAAATCACTTCCATCGCATTCCCTTCGGTATAATTTCATTGCATTCCTTTGTGTAATAGTGCTTTGCTAGATTGAAAGGCTTGAGCAGGTGGCGTTTCAACAGGCATCTGGAAGAACAGGCTATGGTTGTTCTGGCATCACCACATTTGGCACGGGAAAAGCAATAAATAACGAAACTAAACCTCAGGCAGATCATGTGCGTCACAAGCATTTTTTTTACTATCAATATTCCTTCGCCATATTCTTTGTGCTTTCAGCAAGAGTTCTCCTAGTTATAGCTGCAATGCGGATTAGACGAAGCTTTTAAGATGTCTCTGATCCTTCTTTGGCTTAATATATAGGTATGAATTTGTCCTTTCATTCTGTCTTTCTGCTAAATGGAAATCACTTGATATGGAGTGTTTTTTAAGTGCTCATTATCTACTGAAGATCAGGCACATAAAAAGACAGTCATCAGATTTTGAAGCTATCTATATGGAGATATATATATATCCAAGGTATAGCAGCTTATAATATTATGGATCATGAGAAGATAGTAGCCAAACAGGTGGAAGTAAAACCCTTAGTTTTCTAAACCTTAGACAATTGTTTTATATCTTAGTTTTCTGTCAAGTTGGAGTCATTTTTCTCACCTTTTCTTTTAGTGCTACTGTCCACCGATTTTATGGGGATGTAAGGATGATGCATGCAATAGGATTTTCAATAGCACATGTGTTGGATCATGTGACAGTTTTTATGTCTACACAGATTCTACTAGCACAAGCGGAGTTATATCATCAAACACCATGTTTTTTACACCAGTGATGGCTACCGACATGAATTTCCAGTTTTTCATTTTGGATGTGGTCATAATCAAATGGGAGACCTTTTTGGATCAGGATGTATGGTAGTATTCAATAGGGTTCCAATGTCTCTTCCATCTCAATTAGAAAAAATGGTTTGATATCGATCCCAATACAACAAGCCCTTTAATCTTCAGCTCAATGTTGGAACTTCATGAACCTCAGATATAGTTCACTTCAGTTATAGATTACATGCATGAGCATATTTTTGCTATGTCAATCTGGTAAGTATCGGCGTGGCTGGAACAGAGTTTAAATATTGTCTGCCAACTTTTTATACAACCAATTAAGTGGAGATGGAGGTATTATTCTTGATTTTGAAACAGCTTCTTTGGTCTTCTTGAGGAAATGATGATAGGAATGCCAAGTCACATGTGTACTATGCTAGAGGAAAGACTGTTCAAGTATGATCCACAATTATAATCAGCTGCAGCATCTAGCATATCAAAGAAGGCCTGTATCAGACAGCTTGAAGATACCTTTCATGATAAAATGCTATGGCGTAGTCGTCATTGAGGTATGAAATTATATTTTTGTACCTCGATTCATCTTCAGATACAACGATCTGCTACTACTAGAGGATACAACTCAATATACTTGCTTGGGGATGGTGGATTTGGCGCCGTTTATTGTGCTATGTTACCATATAGATCTAAAATAATCCATTCACTTGGTTTCTTCTAGGGCACATAGTCTTTCTATCTGCACTATGGATCATAGCCGTTGCTTTGGCTTCAATGGGAGTCAAATACCTAGTTGATGAGGGCTCTATTTAGGACAAAGATAGTGTCCTCCCCATCTAGGGAATGGACCAGCGAAATCCTATTTTTCTGCCTGACCCATGAACAAGTAAGGCATATAGCAAGAAGAAGATCATGGCATCTGATCATGATTGTTAGAGGACCGCATACTTGCATACTGTAAGACAACATTCTGATTTCTGTCATTTTTCTTTTTGTATTCATATGAAGTGATAAACTTCAGACAGCTTGAAGATACCTTTCTGGACAAAATGCTATGGCACAGTCATCATTGAGGCATGAAATCATATTTTAGTGTCTTTTTTTAGTGTAATTCTTCTTGTTTGATAGGTTGAGGCTATTTTGGTCTTCAGGTCTTTGCCCAATCAAGGCTTGACGGTGCACTCAGATGTGCAGAAATTATGGGATAACAGGGCATATTCATGCCTAAAAAACATGGTTATTTTTTGCTTCAAGGATTTGGAACACAACAAGATAGTTTTTTTTCCTTGATTTTGATAATAGAATGGTATATATTGGTACTCATAACCTTCAACTGGGAGAGATGATGGCATGTGTACCTTTGGAGTTCAGCAGTTCAGGAGATGGAATGATGTGCTGGCTGGAGGAATATTGCAATCATTTGCTCTCTGGTGTGTATGGAGTTTGCAATAATGATGGCCACTGGAGTATCAGCCTGTTTCCCGAGAAAACACGATTTTGTACAGAAGCTATGACTCAAGGCATCCAGGTATTGTTGAATCTTTATTTATTTCTTGAAAAATCAGCTAATGCTCAAAATTAAATATTGACCATTTCGAAGAGATAAACCAAATTTGAGTCTCATGTGCAACAGTGTAAAATCCATCAGAGTTGTTTGTTACCATTTCAAAATGCCTTAATTTGTGGGAGCATATTAAAATATGAAAGTGTTCTACAGTTAACAGAGTTGCCATGAGAGAATTGGAATCTTAGAAAGCAAGGCAAAGCAAAGAAGAATCCTCGTCGCTTCTTCACCTCGACCGCGGGGCCAGTTCACCGGTAGAGTGAGTGATCGGACTCGTCGCCATAGGCCGTCTTACGACTTTAAGATATATGATGCCTTGTGGCTTAAATATTTACCTGTCCAAAGGTTACTTATTTTCTAGCTAAAAACTTGCTGATCTGATGAATATCAAAATGGTTTTTTGTGGGCCACTTAATTGTTTGTCACATATGCAATGCTCAGTTTAGAAAACAGGTCTTCTTCTCTTCCATATTATTTCAATTTGTGCCATGTCTCTGAAATATGCATTCTTAGTCAATGCATCCTAATCTATACTAGTTATGGTGCCCGGCATTGCCGGGCATAGTTGCAATTTGGAAATGTGCGATATGTAAGCTACATAACCATTTAGGAATTGTTAGATGGAGAATAGAACTGGTTTGAAAAATTCCATGAGCTCTTGATTAGCTACAATGTTTGGTTCTTTAGGGATGGGAGGTTGAATTCCGGTAGGATAGTGCAAATAACTATTTGCAACATGACATACATTGTATTTTCTTAAAAGTAGATCCTAGTTTCATAGAAAAGAGGTGCAGCTTTGTTGACATGGGCACTAAGTTGCATGTGCTATGTATAGAAAGAGTAGCATGGGATTTATTGTTTGTGCTATTAACTCCAGGTATATTGCTCCAAAGGGAAATAGGTTGCTGGGTTGCCGCTTTATTCTTCAACAGAAGCTTCATTTAGCTCGTAGATCCTGAAATACCGAGTTCATGGAACACCTATTTGTTAAGATTGATAGAGTAAAAAAATAATAGAGTGAAAGATAGAAAGATTGTTTGGCATTTACCTTATTTATTTGCAAGCTCAAATACACTGTATTTTGTTAAGTAGATATAGTTCAATACTTTAGATATTAGAAGAAAGATATGAAGCCTCGTCCACGTGATCACCAAGAGTCATATATTATTGAAAATGGAGTTAGATCCTGAAGTGCCTAGACCATGAAACGTCTATTTGTTAAAGTTTATGGACTCAGGAGATAGTAGAGTGAAAGATGGACATATGTTTGGGATGTACCTGATTTTAGCAAGTGTTAATTGTTGATCAGCATGAAGCCTTTTGATATGTCTGCTTGATTTTTTGAATTCTATTGCAAGCAATCATTTAAGAACAAAATCAACCCCCTTATGCTGACATTGGAGAGTCTTAAAGGAATCTAAAAGAAGCTTTATTTAATCTTAAGGAATCTAAAATCTTCATAGGAATTAAGAGAACTTTAAGAAAATCTAGGGGTGTCTTTATAAAATCTTATGAAATGTAGGGGAATCTTGAGTGAATCTTGGAGAGCCCAACAAAATCATTAAAGAATCTTGAGATATCTAAGGGAATCTTGCGGTAATCTAGGAGATATTCATTGAATTCACGAATGAAAATTGACTTTGACTTTTAACATGTAGCATGACTGTTGTAGTTGACCGCATGGCATGAATTTAGCTCTGCCTTTGACCTTGACTTGATTAGCTTTAGCCTTAGCTTACCTCTTCTAAGTTTTCAAATTACCTTGACATTGATGACTTTGATTAACAACGTAGACTTTGGACTTTCGGGCTTTTTATACAAAATTTGATAAACTACCAATCGACTTTATGCCATCCTTAAATACTATAAACACTATATAACCAATGCATACTTGTCTAGAATCGCAACCTCAATAAGGATAGATGTGCCATCTACACAATTAATATTTAACTCATATAATACACGATGCATGTTGTACTTGGGTTATTGGCTTTATACAAATGTCTTTTCAATTGCAATGGATAAGTTCCTTTTCCTCGTCCCCTATTACGACTGTCCCCTATTAAGACGTATGCAGCATGTTTTGCTTCTCTTATGAATTATACGTTGTTGAAGCATTATTCTCTTTATCATAGGAAGAAAATGTCATGCTATTTTGCTTTGTAGACTTAAGAGATGGTCAACCTTAGGAACAGTCCCCAAAAAAATCTATTAATCATGTAACACATGCTCTTATATATTTGGTAAGTATACATACACCGCGTTTCCTTATGTGATATAGTACCGACCAAAATCAGTGACATGCCAAGGCTTAATATTATGCTCATTCTGAATACGACATACCAATAGTAGTACTTGCCAAAAATTCACTTGTAAATACCTTTTCAAACTTCACTTGCGCCTACCACTTTCAACAGTTTGAGGTTTTGCTACACCATCTGCAGCTATTTGTGGTTTTTCTATACTATATGTAACTATTTGAGCTTTTGCTATAGCTTCTGTCAAAGGAACACGCCATTATTCAGGCCAATCAGCAAAACATAACTATGGATGACATCATTAGATTCTGTGCTTATATCCTGGAAAGTTTCTTTGCACTTTCTGATGTAAAGTACACAGATGATTTGGAGAGTTTCCAAAGTACTGAAGGAGGCAGTGACCTTTGCTGAAAGTGATGTTCTATATAGAAAGCCTGTAAGAGCTAAATTACCTTTGATGCACATGGGTTGTCTTGCCTGAAATCTTGTTCATGCATATGTATTGCTGCAGATGCAACTTATTATAGAGGTGTAAAGGTGATAATTTATGGACAACAAATTGGTTTCGAATGCTTACTGTAGGCCAAGCATGTATTCTGCTCCACTTTAGAACCTTTGGCAGAGATGTTGTTATCTTGTTCTTTTTGCATGGCTCTTTGGGTTTCTCCTAAATACGCACGAAGATAGTCATTTTGATAGTCAGGCAAATGCATTGACTTACCATATATAAATGCATTTACAACAGAAAAGTTTTGTACACAGTAAGACTGACCTAGAATGGTAAAATTGCTTCTCAATATATCTGAAGAAACTATATCTGAATAGCCTTGCTGAGATAGTTCAAATGCCACATACTGCAATAGAATTCTATCGTCTATTTTTGCTTTCAAATGAAGAGGTATCCTTTTGAACATGCTAGCAAATTGTGGCCTTAAAGGTTGAACATCCTACCATGAAGCAAGATACAACCCTATCTACAAAAGTCCATAATATGACCATGTTAGATCTTGATCAAGCACTGAAGGCAACAAAGAACATAGAGGAACATGATGCTATTTTAGAAGCAAAGAAGAATATAAGATATTTCTTTGCAAAATGTTGAGGCAAAGATCTTCAAAGGATACAAAATTTGAGATAAGATAATTGATACAATAAATATTTCAGCATATAAGGTAATATCTGCCCATACAATAGCTAAGCAGCTTATGGCACAACATGATTTAGTGTTCATAAAATGGAAGGGGGTTATTGTGTATTCCTTTAACATGTTGACAATGAAGATAGAAAAATTCACTTTCTGGTCATATTAGGCTCTGTTGTATCTGCAAAGCAAGAACATATCTTTAATATATCTTATATATACCAGGGACCACATATCAATTGTTGTAGAATACTTCCTTGCCCCCAAGAAGTATTTCAACTGCTCGACATAGAGAAGGTAGGGATATTTCTTCATTGAAGCCACTTCTTACCTATACCAAAGTGTGACAACCGTTGTACAGTTGTGTCTTGAGTGGACTACCATATTGATGAGCCAATCCAAAATCACAAATCTTTAGTTCTTCTCTATTGCTTAAAGCAGGTTGGAAGTCTTTAAATCTCTGCAAGTTGTTCAAAAAGTCAAAGGACATGGTAATAATTGAAGAAAAACAACAAACAGAGTTTATAAACTGCAAAAAAAGTTTGTACCAGCACTCAATTGTCATGAAGATATTATATGCCGCATTTTACTTCACTTTGACTAAAAGGCTGCTTCATGCTTTCCATAAGCCCCTTCCGACCATGTTCTATGTACTCCATGACCATGAAGATGCTTTAACTCGAAACATCCATTTGTAAAGAGAAAAAATGAAATGAACTACTTTGCATTTACCATAGACCAACTGGTAATGAATGGGACACATATGCTATCCAAATGTGGAACTAAAGAAGCTAAGAATAGCGGAGTAAATTGTACCTCTCTGATATCTTCTTGCTGGCATCTTGCAGATTGTAGGCTTTGAAAAAACAAATAGTTAGGCTCTTCGCTAGAGCCATAACTACACCTTTTAGCTCTGATTGGCTTTTTGTTCGAGGCATAGATATACGATCTTGCTATACGTGAACCAAAGCAACCAAGTACAGAAATATATAACATCGCCATAGCGATGCACTTGGCATTTAAAAAGAGAAGTCCTCTCAGGCACTGCCTTCTACTACTGCAGATTACTGGATTTGAGAAAATGAAAAAGAACGGTAAATTTACTTTGGCAAGCTTGTCTAAGCAGCTCTTAAAGGAATCATAAATGGAATTTCATGCTAAAAATGTGTTTGGAATGGAGCAACTTTGCACTAACAGTCCATACAAATCATAGAGCTTTGTATCAGCATGAAAGCAGCCAAGAAATTTAAAACGGTATCTGGACGTGTCAATAGTATAATTTTCTGTGCTTTTAGTAGCTTCTAGTTTGACCGCTTTAGTAGAAGCGTCCTTTATCTCATAGCATCTTTGCTGGGACCAAAGTGCCAGTTCCGGAAGCCTGATAAATATACAAATGACCTGCTCAATGAAGTGAATAACATTTTTATCCATTCAAAAAAAAAAGAAAAAGGGTGAACATCCGACCTGAAAGGCCGGAACCGAGTCTTTGTTCTGCCATAAGTATTCACAGAGCAATTGTAAATTATAGATTAACCATAGGAACAGTTAACATAAAGAATAGGTTGCTTTGCATCACAGCTTTGCATGCATCGCAACATATCAAAGCAAAGCTATCTGGCTACTTTATCTAGGCCATTGTTTTTACATAGCTGACAACATAGAAATTATTGCCTTAATAAAATGAAGATGGCAACTCAGCTTTAGACCAGGAACAATAAAGTTTTTAACCTGGAAGGTAACTCCTTTTGTAATGTGATCCAAATGCAGCAGAGACACCTGCAAGAAACAAACACATGCAATAAGATAAACCGACGGCTAAGCCTTTATCACTCACTGCATGCAAAGCTCATGGAATAATTGTGTAACACTTAGTATATGGACAGATCGAAGAAGAACTATGAGCAAAGCATGATAGAGGTAAAAAGAATAAATAGAGACGCATTTTAAAACCATCAGAATCTGTCAAAAGTCCTCATGGCCAGCTTGTGAAATTGTGAATACCATTCAAATCATCTAGCAGGTCTGCACCAGAGCGAAGTTCTAAATGATATTTTTTCTAGAATGGTTGGAAGCACCCTGCTCCTGGCTCTTACTTTTTAAAACTTCATATTGCACCAGGCCAAGTGATCATAGGCAAGCACCACAAATCCCTTTCCGATGCACAAATCTAAGGGATGCCATTAGGATTTAGGAAAGAAAGGAGTTGCACTTAGTTGTAAAGCAACACAAATCTCAGAACTTCCCTCATAGATCTGGTTCCTTGAAGGCCAACAACGAAATCTTGGAACCTGACCTAGCCTTCAAAACTTGAACTTTCCTGCCGAATCACCTCTTAGCTAGCAAACTATGATGCAATAAAGGCCTAAGCGATCTAGACAAATGAATAGAAACACAACTACATAGAAGAAAGAAGCAGTATGAATAGAAGTGAAAGATAGATAGATAGATAGATAGATAGATAGATAGATAGATAGATAGATAGATAGATAGATAGATAGATAGATAGATAGATAGATAGATAGATAGATAGATAGATAGATAGATAGATAGATAGATAGATAGTATTTTTACGTCATGCCACATTGGCAGCATCCATGAGGACATATGACGGACCCCCAGAGACTTGAACACAAGATCTCTTAGTTGCCACAGACCCATTTAATGTGCCACAGACAATAGGAAGGAAGGAAGGAAGGAAGGAAGGAAGGTTCTTTTATCGTCCGCGGAGGCCAATTGGCCTATGGGACCCAAATTACACGGGTGCAGCAAGCCCGTTGCTACCCGGATTAAAAAACCCCCCCTTAGGAGGGAAAAACCGTCGCAGCAACAAGCCTGCTGGCAGTTGTACAAATATACATATACACATGAACTCCCGGCACCTCAGATAGGCGCCCGGGGGCAGAGGTGAGTCCGCAGATCCAAAACCTCCTGTAGGTAGGAGCCAAGGGATCGAATTGATGGCGTACTGAGTAGCTCGTGCAGGGGCAGACCAGGTTGCACCAAGAGAATGTAGCGAGCCCGAATATGACTATAGGCTGGACAGCTCTGGAAGGCATGGCTTTCATCCTCAACAACCCCCAGTGGGAAACACTGACAAAGCCTGTCCTGGCGCGGCTCTCCAACCCACCGACCCATCTCAAGCCGAAGATGGTGGGCCCCTGTTCGAATGGACGCGATGATCCTGCGCTTCTTCATGGGCAACTAAGAATGCAGGTAGAGCTGTGGGCCTCGCACCAGGGTGGGGTTTATGTGCTATTTGTAGTGTGCCACCTTTACCTGTTCCAGAGCATGATGGTCCCAGAGCTTCCCCAGGAAACAAGAGTCCAAGTACCCCCTCAGCCTATTCCGGCCGGCGTCTGTGTGCACCAGGACGCACCTATATGCGTCTACGTTCCAGCACGCTAGCCACTGGGCTCAATTGTCCTTCCAACAAGCCCTAAGTGGATTTGCGGGCTCGCGCCCGCGGCGTAAAGCCAAGTCGCGGAGCCGAGTGTCGCCATATGCCGCCATCTTCCGGGAAATAAACAATGTGTCTATCAAGGGGCGCATCTTTGCGGGGGCATGAATCCTATCTCCGCAACAAGATCGATATGGGCGAGGGCTTGACCCCAAGTGCCAGCGTCAAAAATGCCTTACGGACCTGCTCTAAGTCGTTCCAAGTCGCCAAAGACACCTTTGGGCCCCACACCGTGATCCCATACGTGAAGAACGGCTCCACCGGTGCCGGAACAAATGTGTTTGGTGGCCCCGATCATACGGCTTCGCCCCCTGTGACTATTGTTTTGCATTATGTCTGGCGCCTTCAACTGCTGCGGTCACCGGGCTTAATGGATGCATCCCAATACATTGAGGACGGAAATTCCACCCCCAGGTACTTGTAGCTAGGTGTAACCTCTACCATCTGCCCCTGATAAGTGAGCGCCAGAGGTGCTGGATGACGTGAGGAGGATATGAGGACCACCTTAGTCTTGGCCAGGTTGACACGCATGTCCGTTGCCTGGCAGAATGTCCAGGGCATCTAGGTGTGCCTGCATGCCCTCTGGTGTATGGGCCAAGAGGTCCACATCATCCGCATAGATGAGCTGCCGGATGACCTGGTGCAAGAGCTGTATACCGTCCCTCCCATTGGCAAACATGATGGCAATTTCCTAAGGAATGACATGCAAATATCAATAGATAGATGTTTTTACCTGACTTAGGCTCTTAGGCCCTATAGCATATGACATGAAGATTGGTCTGCAAGGCTTATGAGTCCACTATTGTTCATCAGGAAGAGAGAGCTCTTCTCAGTTGAAAGAAACATTTAATAGTCATCTAAAAAGTTCTTAACTATTCTGGTTCGAAAGCACAATCTAAGGAACAAATTAACATGCGGCAATAACCTTGTCATCTGACAGTTTTGAGGAGATCTTATAAAAGTAAACAATGTACCTTGATCACACTGATCCAAGGTAATAAGCCTTAGGTATTATGGTTGGTAAAGCAAGATAAACAGACTGTCAATACTCAGCGGACATCAATAAACTCTTGAATGTTGCAAGTTAACATAAATCTAATAGTGCATCAGTGCACCATTGAATGCTAGAAAAGAGCCATATGCAAGAACCATAAAAACATGGAAACTGATTAAATTCAGTAAATTCAAAATTAGCATTGCAAATACTAATCTTCAGCCTGACATCATTAAGAAAAGGCTTCGATTGATAAACTCAGGTTGATTAAGAATCTAACTCAGTATTTAACACAGTTTTATTCTAGCATAGACTAACCTTGTTTTTCCTCTATATCCAAGGATCACCTGGCAGCTCTCAACTCCACCAAGGGCAACTATAATCATCAACATTTCATAGCTGCCAGAAATCAACTTCACATAGCAAACGAATTTAGACCAATATAAAACTTGCAGGCTCTGGAAAAGTAGGAAGCTCTACCTGCATAATTACTGCAAATCACAACACGGATGGGTTAAAGGAAAATAGATGTCACATCCTCACCAGGCTTGTTTGCAAGCAAATAAAGTTGTTGTGCTCCATCCCAACAAAAATAATGCCATTTGGGTGCAGTGAACTGCAAATTCCGGCTATTAAGGTTCTGGGACAAACCGTAGCCAGTCTATCCTCGCCGATGCAAAGGAAATTCTTTTGAAGAATATCTCGTTGATGCCACCGAGCTGCATGCATGATGGTTTCATGTGGCATCCTGCAGTACTTATGCCATTTCGATCAGATAAGGGAGGAAATCCATGACCAAAATCATACGTTCAACAAAATCTACGATATTTGGCAAATCTGAAAGTTTCTCCGGCAAGGTAAAACCACTAAAATCTTAAGAAATGGACTTAAAAAAAATTCCAAAGACATTTTCCACCAGACCAAAAAATCTCAAATTAACAAGGTAGATATACGACATACTTTTTAGTTTAATGATAAAGTTCCAAGGAACAATCTCAAGATTATGGGTAAATAGACTCCATTAAATTTCTCTATGCAAGGGCACTTCACTTTTCTTTCCACAGCTTAAGCAGGGAACAACATTTCATAAAGTAATCTTGTTTAAGCCAACATAGATTCCTTTGTATGATTTGTTATTTGTCATGCCGCTTTTATCTGATGTGCTGATATATCTGTCACTCAGATCAGGGCTTCAGCTGGTGGTTCTTGCGTTGCGAAACTTAGTCTGTCACATGCCTGGATGCAATTTGGTTCCGATACATAGCATGCAGGTTCCTGCTTTCACACGACAGATTTTCATGGTACATACTTTGAGTTTCTTGGTTGTTGCACCTACACAAAGTCCTATAAAATCAAGGAAATTGACCTACTTGGAGCTAAGCTAAAGATTTGTCGATCTTCTATATAGGTAAAAAGATTGATGGGTCAGCCTTAGAAGACTGTTTCAAGTTCGTAGGGTGTTTACATTCCATAAAAATGGAGATTAATAATTCGAGAATGCCTGCTTTGAGATGGCTCCGGCAATAGAGAAACACCGTAGCCAGGTTGGTATAGGAGATTGCAGTCTGATGGGTCACAGTGGAGGGGAGCTTGCAAGGAGTACATGCAGATTTCAGTGTAATTTCAAAGGCAAGTGTAAGTGTGTAAGTGTGTATTTCAGTGCCTAGCAGATTATTGAACTCCCACATGGCTTCACTTAAAATCTGTCCATATAATAATCTGTGCATAAGTGTAAGTTATTTTCAGTGCCATGCAAGTGTAAGTGTGTGAGTGTGTATTTCAGTACTAGCAGATTATTGCCTGTAGGATTCACTCAGATGCCATCATTGGAAGTGCCCTGGCGGATACGTATACAAAATGTGGAGGCGTGAATGAGGCATGCAGTGTCTTTAAAAAAGTCTCAGATAAAGGTTGTATAATATGGAGTGCAGCAATAAAGGCCTGCAGCGGCTCAAGGAACCATATGAGCTGTAACATTCCAATCAAGTATGACTTTGGGTAATTCACTTGTGATGTGCTCAAATGAAGTTGGTGTGGTTTTCAAAGATTTTCCAAATTGAAGCTGGAATGCATTACTTGTAGGATGTGCCCATTAGGGACAGGGTCAAGTTGATGGTAGGACATGCTCAACATATGAAAAGGCTTATAAACCTGGACGCTTTTGAAACCATGCAACTAAAGGGCATTAGTTCCTGCAAAATCATATTATTGGGAGAGTTAAAGGCATGCGGTTGCGGTAGGCACCATAAACAAACGCAGGCTCTTCCATGAACATCCAATTCAGAATGTTATTGAATATAACATCCTTGTGGGGAGCTGTTGTTGATATACATTCAAAGTGAGGAGCCTAAAAGAGACATAAAAGTATTCACCAGATTGTTGATACCATCACATTTTGACCAGTTGAGATCTGCTTTCCTTACAAGTCTAGGGCAGAGATGCGTTTCACAAATATATCTATTTGTTAAATTCCATTTGTCAAACATATCTACTTGTTAATGTTGTCTATCATATTGCATTCTGATGAGATAGCTAAGTTAAAATACATCATGTATTATATGCACTATCACAAAGTGTAGTTCGCATTCTATTCCGAACCTTCAAATACCAATTATCTTTAACATAGACAAAGAAGGTTAACTACCCCAAGTAAATACACGTAACAAGGGCTTGAATATGGACACGTATAACAATAATATTTTTTATACATTTGACTCTTAACATAATTAATTTTCAATTCCTCAACCTATTGTATTTTTTTGAACAACATGAATGCCATTTGACATCGTCAAAATACGCCCTTTGTAAAATAAAACTCACATTTTATAACTCTTGAACTTAATGCCCGACAAAAAGCCCAGCAACGCTGGGCACTTTCTCCGGTAAATCAATATAGAAGCATCACCATAACATATAACTTTGAATAACAGGTATGTGTGACGAATACTTGCAGCTAGAAACTTCAGCTCTGCCTCACAGGTCCAGAAGAATCAAGGGTGACAACGCATTGGAAACACGGGAATTTGTTTGGCAGGGAACCTGATGAAGAGGAGGACATGTCGGCAGAGACTATCAACAGACGACTAACACAATTTTGTATACTATAAGGATAAGCTTTTGTGTCCCAGAAGTATCAGGGATAAGAAAGTTAATCCTCCACTATACTCATAATAGTCCAATAGCCTATACGCATCATGACAAAGACGTCTGTCGTAGCCAAGTGTCTCTAGGCCAGTATGCACCATGAGTGCGCATGACTAGAGGGGGATATGTGGGATTGAGCACGTGATCATCGGCGATGATGGGATTGTCTTGGATTTTCCCTAGCTTAAACCTTCAGGATCATGATGCACTTTGCATGTGCATGATCGAAGGGGTCATGTACAAGTAGGCATGGGATCGCGGGCGATGATGAGATCATCATCGCCTGATGCACGGCATGTGCACATGACCATGGGGGTCATCATGAAGAGGTAAACGTGATCATGGGCAATGATGGGATCATCTGGGATGTTCCCTAGCTTAAACCTTGGGGAGAATGATGCACTGCAGCTGTGCATGATCTAGGGGGTCATGTACAAGGCACGTGATCGTGGAGGATGATAGGATCATCTTAAAGCTCAAATCCTATGGGCCATGATCGGGTACAGAATAGAGATAACCTTGAGCTGGTAGTTCGGCTCAAGGAGGTAATTAGGGGGGTGGTCCCCTTAAAACCACAATTTATTAACTAGACTAACGTAATTTGCTACTCATTACAGGCCAGTAAAGGAGGAGCATTGGGAGGGAGCACATTACGAGAAGAATAGGAGCTATAAGTTTTGTACTTAATCATAAACTCCTAGACTGGTTGTTATGATATTTTGTGTTGACTTTTAATGATAAATATTAAGGCTATGCAAATTTGTATAAGTATGTAAGTATGACCTTACAATTATGGTTATAAGTGTTGGAAGTCGGTCATTCAATAGGGTCTTATGGTCATATTCCCAGTAATTGTATCTCGTAAGGTTGATGCAGGTTCGTGACCTTAACATAATGTTGATGATAACATTATGCTAAGGGCGGAAGAATGTGATGTTCAGCTAAAATATATGGTATAACACATATATTTTAGGGCCATATGACCATACAAGCCTACTATAGTAGCCTTGTACACCTCAAGTGTGAATAGGAGAGCATGGCCAAGTTATATTACATAACTTTGCCAACCTTACGATGGAACCATTTCCGCATGGCCATATCCTATTGGGCAACCCCCCAAATAGATGTACCCTAGTGGAGCCATGTGGCATGACATGGAAACCCTAATATACTTATGGCCTAGCCCTAACCCTAAGCCACTTTCTGGCTCCTGCTGTCTTGGAATCCTGATTTGCCCAAAACTCTGTTTCGAGGACCATTTGTTGTAGCATAGCACAAATCAGCAGCCCCAAGACCGTGTTCATGTCAGAAGGAGTGGAAGCTACCCCGAATCGCTTGCAAGCCATGGAGACTCCAAGGGTGGATGGAAGTTCCTCCGGAGCAGGTATTTGAAGTACTTTCCTAGGTAGATCATCTGGAAGTTAGGACTCCAGATGACCTAGTATCTCGTCTTTCTAGTAAAGCCTTCCTAGAACTCCTAGTTTGGATCTTGAACCCTAATCAATGAACCCTAACTGTAAGTTAGATGCACGTGATTAGGATTAGATGTATTGAAGAAAACAAAGACAATAAGTGGACCTTGACTGCCCAATACTAGGCATTTGTTGAACATGGTTATTAGAGACATTATGTTGGTTGATCATGTTTGCTCCTCTTGTATTGGGAAGGGGGGTATAGACCTAGCAGCCATTATGTAGATGATGCTCTTAGTTTAGACTTCTTAGTTCCTATTATATACGACCTATGCATAGAGCCCACCAGGCTACAGAGGTTGTGGAGTGATTGAGCACCATATAAAAGGGTTAGTGGCAAAGTGGAGGGAGGTTCTTGCTGAGCGCAGCTACTGGGGACCCATAGCAGGCTAGACTTATAATAGTCGGTCACTTCGTGTGGGCCGGATTTGTATCTAACACTTCCCGAGTCAATGGTGTCACCCTAATTCTCAAGAGTTGCAGGTGTTGGCTTGGCTCTTGTTTTGGGGAGTTCAGTCGGGTATGAACATGTATCATCATGATCCTCTAGCCGCCCATGGAGCCACTACTCACAACAAGAGAATGGACATTTAGCGACGTGGGCTTGCGACGTCTGAGTCACGTGACGCCGCAATTAACGTGACCATGCGACGTCAATGCGACGTCACGTCGCAGATCGCCGCGTCGACGCCGCGGCGTCGCCCGACGTCGACGGACGTGGCGTGGCGGTCTGTCACGCCGGTGGACGCTGCGCCCGGTGGACGACGAGGTGTCGCGCGCGCGGCGTGACGTCGCGTGAGACGTGACGTCGCGTGAGACGTGACGTCGCGCGTGACGTCTACTAGACGTCTAGTGTACTTTGTCTTTTTGGAGAACAAGGGTGGTCTTCTGGCCACGAAAGTTGGTCCCCAGGGTAATGTCGATATTCTGAGTCCATTGGAAGAGCCAAATCATGGTTTTGGAGAGGGGAAATTGCTCGTCCATCGCCTTTTGTGGCAGCATGTGAGCTCTGGAAGACTCGGAGCTATTTCATCGTGCACCAACACTGCATATCCTAGTGAAATGTTTTTCTCATGTCCGCACCGGCACGTTGCACCGCTTGTCAAAATTCCACCTTTTTTCGATGCAAATTTTTTTAGTTATGCGTTCTTTTGCATTCTGCTTCATAAATTCATAATTAATGCATGGTATGGAATTAAATTCTGATTTTTTGTCAGCTGGCTTCCTAGGTCATCCCCATCATACAGGCAAATTTTTAGAATTTCCGGATAAAGTTCTGATCAAATAGGTAGCATTGGAACGGTCTAGGCAGCCTGTTGTTGGGCAGTAGCAAGACATTCATAAATTCGGAATTAATGCATAGTAAGGAATTAATTAATGCATAGCAGTATTCGACAGCCACCTCCTAGGCCAATTGACTACGAGTGTGTTGGACATGAGATAGTTTGACGCTTCCTCGAGAAGGGGTGGTCTTCTGGCCACGAAACTTGGTCCCCAGGGCAATGTCGACGTTCCGAGTCCATTGGCAGAGCCGAATCATGATTCCGGAGAGGGGAAGTTGCCCGTCCGTCGCCAGGGCCTTCGGGAGAGGACTTTTGAGCCAAGCCGCGGATGGTGGTTTTAGGGTCCATGCTCAAGGCGTCAACACCCCCTCTACGCCAAGACACGGCGCAAGGTCCTAGTTGAATCGACAAGGATAGAGCCCTCCAAACGTAAACCCTATGAGTTGCCGGGTTCTAGCGGGGGTTTGCGTTTTGGGTGCCGAAGTTTTGGTCTTTTGCACTTGGGACTTGGCCGATAAGATGCTGATTGAGAACGCGAAAAGCAAGGGGAACCAGCCGGAATGGAGTTTGGATCTGTACTCCTCCGTTGTGGCGGTTAGAAGTAAAGGGCGGCTTTTGCAAAGTAGCAAGACATTCATAAATTTGTAATTAATGCATAGTACGAATTAAATTCTGATTTTTGTCGTCAGAGCTTCCTAAGTCATCGCCAACATCTGAGCCAGTTTCAAAATTTCCGGACAAGGTTTAGATCAAAGTGTTTGCATTAGAACGGTCGCGGGCAGACTGTTGTTGGGTAGCCGAGCTGGCACACTTGCCCAAGTCAAACAAGGCCAGGACCTTGCAAGGCCGCCTCATTAGAGGGGAGAGTCCAGAACCCAAGAGGCGAGCCCCAAAAATTTCCCCGAGGTAGCCTTTCTGGCGGCGCTCCCGGGGCCGTGACGCTTAAATACCACACTCCGGATCTCGGTTCCCCTATCCGACCCATTGAATCCTTCGTTCAAGGGCCCCGCCCGATAAGGTCCAAAAATCCAACATCCGTCCGGGAGAACTTATCAAACCGCTGGCGTTCTGCGGTCGACCAGGTGTAGAAACCAAAGTGTTTTGTCATTCGGACATTCGCGGAGGGCTCGGAATGGCGATTCGACTTCGCCACATCGTCAGGGAGGCGAAATTACCCTAGAGACCAAGTTGCACGGTCGGGTTTTGCAAAAGAAAGAAACACTTACGCCCTACGTTTGCGGTATTCGACATCTACCTCCTAGGCCAATTGACTACGAGTGTGTTGGACATGAGATAGTTTTGACTTCCTCGAGAAGGGATGGTCTTCTCGGCCACCGAAACTTGGTCTCGGGGGTAATGTCGACGTTAGGAGTCCATTGGCGAGCGAATCATGATTCGAAGAGGGGAAGTTGCCCGCCCCGTCACCGGGGCCTTCTTGGAGAGGACTTTTGGGGGCGGGAGGTTTTAGGGTCCATGTTCGGCGTCAACACCCTCCCCTCTACGTCAAGATCTGGCCAGGGGTCCTAGTCGAATCGACAAGGATAGAGCCTCAAACGTAAAACCCTATGAGTTGCCGAGGTTCTAGCGGGGTTTGCGTTTTGGGTGCCGAAGTTTTGGTCTTTTGCACTTGGGACTTGGCCGATAAGATGCGATTGAGAACGCTGAAGCAATGGGAACCCGGCGGAATGGAGTTTGGATCGTACTCCTCCGTTGTGGCGGTTAGAAGTAAAAAGGCGACTTTTGCGGTAGCAAGACATTCATAAATTTGTAATTAATGCATAGTACGGAATTAAATTCTGATTTTTTGTCAGCAGGGCTTCCTAAGTCATCGCCAACATCTGAGCCGGTTTTTCAAAATTTCCGGACAAGGTTTAGATCAAAGTGTTTGCATTAGAACGGTCCGGGCAGCCTGTTGTTGGGCAGCCGAGCTGGCACACTTGCCCAAGTCAAACAAGGCCAGGACCTTGCAAGGCCGCCTCATTAGAGGGGAGAGTCCGAACCCCAAGAGGCGAGCCCCAAAAAATTTCCCGAGGTAGCCTTTCCTGGCAGCGCTCCCCCGGGGGGCCGTACGCTAAAGACCACACTCCCGGATCTCGGTTCCCCTATCCGACCGTTGAATCCTTCGTTCAAGGGCCCTGGCTCGATAAGGTCCAAAAAAATCCAACATCCGTCGGGAGAACTTATCAAACCGCGAAGCGTTCTGCGGTCGACCGTGTAGAAACCAAAGTGTTTTGTCATTGGGACATTGTGGAGGGCTCGAATGGCGATTCAACTTCGCCACATCGTCAGGGAGGCCAAAATTACCCTAAAGACCAAGTTGCACGGTCAGTTTTGCAAAAGAAAGAAACACTTACGCCCTCACGTTTGCGGTATTCGGCGCCTACCTCCTAGGCCAATTGACTCACGAGTGTGTTGGACATGAGATAGTTTGGCGCTTCCTCGAGAAGGGGTGGTCTTCAGCCACGAAACTTGATCTCCGGGGTAATGTCGGCGTTCGAGTCCATTGGCAAAGCGAATCATGATTCCAGGAGAGGGAAGTTGCCCGTCCGTCGCCGTGGCCGGGAGAGGACTTTTGGGGCAAGCCGCTTCGGGTGGTTTTAGGGTCCATGCTGCGGCGTCAACACCCCCCTCTACGTCAAGATACGGCGCAAAGGTCCTAGTCAAATCGACAAGGATAGAGCCTCCAAACGTAAACCCTATGAGTTGCCGGGTTCTAGCGGGTTTTGCGTTTTGGGTGCCGAAGTTTTGGTCTTTTGCACTTGGGACTTGGCGATAAGATGCGATTGAGAACGCGAAGCAATGGGAACCCGGCGGAATGGAGTTTGGATCTGTACTCATCCCGTTGTGGCGGTTAGAAGTAAAAGGCGACTTTTTTGCAAAGTAGCAAGACATTCATAAATTTGTAATTAATGCATAGTACGGAATTAAATTCTGATTTTTGTCGGCCGGGCTTCCTAAGTCATCGCCAACATCTGAGGCGAGTTTTCAAAATTTCCGGACAAGGTTTAGATCAAAGTGTTTGCATTAGAGCGGTCAGGGCTTTGTTGTTGGGCAGCGAAAAGCGGGCACACTTGCCCAAGTCAAACAAGGCCGAGGACCTTGCAAGGCCGCCTCATTAGAGGGGAGAGTCCGAACCCCAAGAGGCGAGCCCCAAAAATTTCGAGGTAGCCTTTCTGGCGGCTCCCGGGGGGCCGTGCGCTAAAGACCACACTCCGGATCTCGGTTCCCCTATCCGGCCGTTGAATCCTTTGTTCAAGGGCCCTTGGCTCGATAAGGTCCAAAAAATCCAACATCCGTCCGGAGAACTTATCAAACCGCTGGCGTCTGCGATCGACCATGTAGAAACCAAAGTGTTTTGTCATTCGGACATTGTGGAGGCTCGGAATGGCGATTCAACTTCGCCACATCGTCCAGGGAGGCCAAAATTACCCTAGAGACCAAGTTGCGGTCGGTTTGCAAAAGAAAGAAACACTTACGCCCTACGTTTGCGGTATTAAGCTGACCACCTCCTAGGCCAATTGACTACGAGTGTGTTGGACATGAGATAGTTTGGCGCTTCCTCGAGAAGGGGTGGTCTTCGGCCCACGAAACTTGGTCTCCGGGGCAATGTCAGCGTTCCGAGTCCATTGGCGAGCGAATCATGATTCGAGGAGAGGGAAGTTGCCCGTCCGTCCGCCGGGGGCCCGGGGAGAGGACTTTTGGGGCAAGCTGCTTCCGGATGGTTTTAGGGTCCATGCTCGGCGTCAACACCCCCTCTACGTCAAGACATGGCCCAAGGTCCTAGTCGAATCGACAAGGATAGAGCCTCGAAAGCGTAAACCCTATGAGTTGTCGGGTTCTAGCGAGGGTTTTGCGTTTTGGGTGCCGAGTTTTGGTCTTTTGCTCTTGGGACTTGGCCGATAAGATCTGATTGAAGCTTGAAGCAAGGGAACGGCCGGAATGGAGTTTGGATCTGTACTCCTCCGTTGTGGCGTTTAAGTAAAAGGCGACTTTTGCGGTAGCAAGACATTCATAAATTTGTAATTAATGCATAGTACGGAATTAAATTCTGATTTTTTGTGTGAGGCTTCCTAAGTCATCGCCAACATCTGAGGCCGGTTTTCAAAATTTCGGACAAGGTTTAGATCAAAGTGTTTGCATTAGAGCGGTCAGGGCTGACTGTTGTTGGGCAGCCGAGGTAGCACACTTGCCCAAGTCAAACAAGGCGAGGACCTTTCAAATTTGTCTCATTAGAGGGGAGAGTCCAGAACCCCAAAAGGCGAGCCCCAAAAATTTCGAGGTAGCCTTTCTGGCGGCGCTCCCGGGGGCCGTGCGCTAAAGACCACACTCGGATCTCGGTTCCCCTATCCGGCCGTTGAATCCGCCGTTCAAGGCCCCCAACCGATAAGGTCAAAAAAATCCAACATCCGTCGGGAGAACTTATCAAACCGCGAAGCGTCTGCGGTCGGCCATGTAGAAACCAAAGTGTTTTGTTGTTGGACATTGCGGAGCTCGGAATGGCGATTTGACTTCGCCACATCGTCAGGAGGCGAAATTACCCTAGAGACCAAGTTGCCGCGGTCGGTTTTGCAAAAGAAAGAAACACTTAAGCCCTACGTTGCGGTATTCGGATGACCACCTCCTAGGCCAATTGACTACGAGTGTGTTGGACATGAGATAGTTTGGCGCTTCCTCGAGAAGGGGTGGTCTTACGGCCACGAAACTTGGTCCCGGGGGCAATGTCGGCGTTCGAGTCCATTGGCGAGCGAATCATCGATTGGGAGGAGAGGGAAGTTGCCCGTCCGTCGCCGGGGGCCGCCGGAGAGGACTTTTGGGGCAAGCTGCTTCGGATGGTTTTAGGGTCCGTGCTCTGGCGTCAACACCCCCTCTACGTCAAGACATGGCCCAAGGTCCTAGTCGAATCGACAAGGATAGAGCCTACGAAGCGTAAACCCTATGAGTTGCCGGGTTCTAGCGGGGTTTTGCGTTTTGGGTGCCTGAGTTTTGGTCTTTTGCTCTTGGGACTTGGCGATAAGATGCGATTGAGAAGAACGCGAAGCAAGGGAGGCTGCCGGAATGGAGTTTGGATCTGTACTCCTCCGTTGTGGCGGTTAGAAGTAAAAAGGCGACTTTGCGGTAGCAAGACATTCATAAATTTGTAATTAATGCATAGTGCGGAATTAAATTCTGATTTTTTTGTCAACGAGGCTTCCTAAGTCATCGCCAACATACTGAGGCCAGTTTTCAAAATTTGTGGACAAGGTTTAGATCAAAGTGTTTGCATTAGAGCGGTCGGGCAGCTTTGTTGTTGGGCAGCGAAGTGGCACACTTGCCCAAGTCAAACAAGGCCAGGACCTTGCAAGGCTGTCTCATTAGAGGAGAGAATCCAGAACCCCAAGAGGAGCCCCAAAAAATTTCGAGGTAGCCTTTCTGGCGGCGGCTCCCGGGGGGGCCGTGCGCTAAAGACCACACTCCGGATCTCGGTTCCCCTATCCGACCATTGAATGCGCCGTTCAAGGGCCCGGCTCGATAAGGTCCAAAAAAATCCAACATCCGTCCGGGAGAACTTATCAAACCGCGAAGCGTTTTGCGGTCGACCATGTAGAAACCAAAGTGTTTTGTCATTCGGACATTGCGGAGGCTCGGAATGGCGATTCGACTTTCGCCACATCGTCGGGAGGCAAAATTACCCTAGAGACCAAGTTGCGGTCGGTTTTGCAAAAGAAAGAAACACTTACGCCCTACGTTTGCGGTATTAGACATCCACCTCCTAGGCCAATTGACTACGAGTGTGTTGGACATGAGATAGTTTGGACGCTTCCTCGAGAAGGGGGTGGTCTTCGGCCCACGAAACTTGGTCCCGAGGGGTAATGTCGGCGTTAGGAGTCCATTGGTAGAGCGAATCATGATTCCGAGGAGAGGGGAAGTTGCCCGTCCGTCGCCCGGGGCCAACCGGGAGAGGACTTTTGGGGCAAAGGCGCTTCGGGTGGTTTTAGGGTCCATGCTTCGGGCGTCAACACCCCCCCTCACGTCAAGACATGGCCCAAAGGTCCTAGTCGAATCGACAAGGATAGAGCCTCCGAAAGCGTAAACCCTATGAGTTGCGAGGTTCTAGCGGGGTTTGCGTTTTGGGTGCCGAGTTTTGGTCTTTTGCTCTTGGGACTTGGCCGATAAGATGCGATTGAAGCGAAGCAAAGAGGCCCGGCGGAATGGAGTTTGGATCTGTACTCCTCCCGTTGTGGCGGTTAGAAGTAAAAGGCGACTTTTTGCGGTAGCAAGACATTCATAAATTTGTAATTAATGCATAGTGCGGAATTAAATTATGATTTTTTGTCGGCCGGGCTTCCTAAGTCATAAGCCAACATCTGAGCCCGATTTTCAAAATTTCGGACAAGGTTTAGATCAAAGTGTTTGCATTAGAGCGGTCAGGGCAGCTTTGTTGTTGGGCAGCCGAGCTAGCACACTTGCCCAAGTCAACCAAGGCGGGACCTTTCAAGGCCGACTCATTAGAGGGAGAGTCCAGAACCCCAAGAGGCGAGCCCCAAAAATTTCGAGGTAGCCTTTTGGCGGCGGCTCCGGGGGGGCCGTGCGCTAAAACCACACTCTCGGATCTCGGTTCCCCTATCCGACCGTTGAATCCTTCGTTCAAGGCCCACGGGCTCGATAAGGTCAAAAATCCAACATCCGTCGGAGAACTTATCAAACCGCTTGGCGTCTGCGGTCGGCAGGTGTAGAAACCAAAGTGTTTTGTCGTTTCGGACATTGCGGAGGCTCGGAATGGCGATCGACTTCGCCACATCGTCAGGGAGGCGAAATTACCCTAGAGACCAAGTTGCGGTCGGTTTTGCAAAAGAAAGAAACACTTACGCCCTACGTTGCGGTATTCGACGACCACCTCCTAGGCCAATTGACTACGAGTGTGTTGGACATGAGATAGTTTGGCGCTTCCTCGAGAAGGGGTGGTCTTACGGCCCGAAACTTGGTCCCGGGGGCAATGTCGGCGTTCGGAGTCCATTGGCGAGCGAATCATGATTCCGGAGAGGGAAGTTGCCCGTCCGTCGCCCGGGGCCGCCGGGAGAGGACTTTTGGGGCAAGCTGCTTCGGATGGTTTTAGGGTCCGTGCTCGGCGTCAACACCCCCTCTCACGTCAAGACATGGCCCAAGGTCCTAGTCGAATCGACAAGGATAGAGCCTCGAAAGCGTAAACCCTATGAGTTGCGGGTTCTAGCGGGGTTTTGCGTTTTGGGTGCCGAGTTTTGGTCTTTTGCTCTTGGGACTTGGCGATAAGATGCGATTGAAGCCTTGAAGCAAGGGAACTACCCGGAATGGAGTTTGGATCTGTACTCCTCCGTTGTGGCGGTTAGAAGTAAAGGGTAGACTTTTGGATGTAGCAAGACATTCATAAATTTGTAATTAATGCATGATGCGGAATTAAATTCTGATTTTTTTTTTGTCAAGTGAGGCTTCCTAAGTCATCGCCAACATCTGAGGCCAGTTTTCAAAATTTCTGGACAAGGTTTAGATCAAAGTGTTTGCATTAGAGCGGTCCGGGCAGCTTTGTTGTTGGGCAGCGGTAGGTGGCACACTTGCCCAAAGTCAAACAAGGCGAGGACCTTGCAAGGCTGTCTCATTAGAGGGAGAGTCCAGAACCCCAAAGGCGAGCCCCAAAAACTTTCGAGGTAGCCTTTCTGGCGGCGCTCCCGGGGGCCGACGCTAAAGACCACACTCCGGGATCTCGGTTCCCCTATCCGACCATTGAATCCTTCGTTCAAGGGCCACGGCTCGATAAGGTCCAAAAAATCCAACATCCGTCAGGAGAACTTATCAAACCGCGGCGTTTGCGGTCAACCATGTAGAAACCAAAGTGTTTTGTCATTAGGACATTGCGGAGGCTCAGGAATGGCGATTCGACTTCGCCACATCGTCAGGGAGACCAAAATTACCCTAGAGACCAAGTTGCCGCGGTCGGTTTTGCAAAGAAAGAAACACTTAAGCCCTATATTGCGGTATTGACGACCACCTCCTAGGCCAATTGACTACGAAAGTGTGTTGGACATGAGATAGTTTGGCGCTTCCTCGAGAAGGGGTGGTCTTCTAGCCCGCGAAACTTGGTCTCCAAGGTAATGTCGGCGTTAGGAGTCCATTGGCGAGCCGAATCATGATTCCGGAGAGGGGAAGTTGCCCGTCCGCCCGGGGGAACCCGGGGAGAGGACTTTTAGGGCAAAAGGCGCTTTCGGGTGGTTTTAGGGTCCATGCTGCGGCGTCAACACCCCCCCCTCTCGTCAAGATACGGTGCAAAGGTCCTAGTCGAATCGACAAGGATAGAACCCTCCAAAACCTAGACCCTATGAGTTGCCGGGTTCTAGCGGGGTTTTGCGTTTTGGGTGCCGAAGTTTTTGGTCTTTTTACACTTGGGACTTGGCGATAAAGATGCGATTGAAGAAGCGAAGCAAGGGGCCCGGCGGAATGGAGTTTGGCGGAATGGAGTTTGGAGTAGCAAGACATTCAAAAATTCATAATTAATGCATAGTGCGGAATTAAATTCTGATTTTTTTGTCGGCCGGAGCTTCCTAAGTCATCGCCAACATCTGAGGCCATTTTTCAAAATTTTTGGACAAGGTTTAGATCAAAGTGTTTGCATTAGAGCGGTCAGAACGGCTTGTTGTTGGGCAGCCGAAGCTGGCACACTTGCCCAAGTCAAACAAGGCGGGGACCTTGCAAGGCCACCTCATTAGAGGGGAGAGTTCGAACCCGGGGGCCGAGCCCCAAAAAGTTTCAGAGGCGACCTTTCTGGCGGCTCCCGGGGGGGCCATATGCTAAAGACCACACTCCGGATCTCGGTTCCCCTATCCAACCGTTGAATCCCGCCGTTCAAGGGCCCTCGTTCGATAAGGGCCAAAAATCCAACATCCGTCAGGAGAACTTATCAAACCGCCACCCGGGCTCAAACATGCCACCCCAGGCTCAAACATCCCGCTTACATTCGTAAGTAGTAGCAATAGAAGATTGATTAAATCCGGAATGTGATTTTGACTGCATATATGGCTCGGGAATGTCCAAATTAGCATAAGGACAAACTTTCATGACCATCAGATGAAAAAAAGGCACCAAAAAAATTAAAAAGTGTTAGACGTCGCTATAACAAAATACGTCGCGGACACGTCGCATGCGACGTTAAACCGTATATACGATTTTGAAATCGTATATATGATTTTGAAATCGTATATACAATTTTGAAATCGTATATACGATTTCGAAATCGTATATACGATTTCAAAATTACGTCGCATGCGACGTCGCGACGTCGCATGCGGCCAGGTGTCTTTTACGATCCGTAGACGTCTTTTAGGGACCATTCCTAGGCTTCCTTCTATCGACTATTTTTGGCGATCTTGGGCCATTCGACCTTGAGCGACTTGCAAGCACTCTTTTGAAGGTTAGTAGATCATGGTTTTTGGATTGAATGGTTTTTTGGATTGCATGATTTAGTGTAGATTTCAAATTTTTTTTTTTCTATCTCTTTCCTTCTTTTTCTTCTTCTTGTTTCTTCATTCTTCTTCTTTTTCCTTCTTTCCTCATTTCTTTCTTCGATTCTTCCCTCATTTCACTCTTCCATTCTTCCATTCTTCTATCTTCTTCCATTTCATTCTCTTATTTCTTCCATTCTTCTCTTTCTTTCCCTAATTTCTTTTTTCTCCTCTTTCCCCTTCTCTTCTTTCTCCCACCCTTCTCTTCTTCTTTGATTCATTCATTTTTTTTCTTTCTTGTTTTACTATTTCTTCATCTTTTTTTTTTTTGTTTCTTCTTCGATCTTTTTTTTCGTTGTTCTTATTCTTCTAACTCTTTGTTGCTTTCTATTTCGATTTGGACCCGTCAGGATCTTGTTACACACGTCCTTCTTTTGGTAAGTTGATCGCACTTGCATTTTATTTTTATAATTTTAAGTAGGTTAAAAAAAATTGATGGAGTGGCTTGTTCAAGGGCACGGGTCGGCTCCACCTAGAGTGGGGAGGACCATGTACCCGGGTTCGAAGTCCACTTCACTACGATCATATATTTTTCCTAGGTTAAGGAGTGGCTTGTTCAAGGGCACGCACGGGCTCCACCTAGAGTGGAGAGGGCCCGCGTGCAGAGTTCAAGTCCCTGACCACTTGTTATTTTTTAGGTTTAAAATAAAATTGTAGTGGCTTGTTCAAGGGCACGGTAGGCTCCACTACGAGTGGAGACGACCAGGTGTTCGGGTCCAAGTCGACTTTTCTTGTAATTCTTAGGTAGAGGTGGCCAAATCTAGCTTATAATCCTAAAGCCTATGTTAGCCAACTCTAGCTTTTAATCCGACTAATCCAGATTTGGAAGGGGCTCATTTCGATGATGGGGGGAGCTGCTTCGAAAAAGAAGGTACATGACCTAGTCATAGTCTTATTTTTATTCTTTTGTTTTGTGTTAATCTATCGATTTATAGAAAAGGCAAAGAGTGATTGCAAAATTGAAGTCGAATGCCAAAAAAATTGGGAGGCCGATTGGTCAAAGGTCCCTAAACCACTTAATGGTCCATAAGGAAGATATCAAGGTATTTGTTATTTGTTGCCATTCGTTCAATTGAAATAAGACATTTAACTTGTCATGTTGTATTCCTTGCAATCGGATCACTTTCGAGCGTGCAAAGGATTCCAAGAAAAACATCGCCTCACCTGATTTGCCAAGGCAACTTCAAACAAAGCAATTCCGTCCCACTTGGGTTCCGTGACGAAAAGGCTTTTACATAGATTCGTAAGTGCTATAAACTCTTAGTTCACGTTAACTTTCAATGTCATTGTCTAATATTGGTCGTATTGTTATAGAATTGGCTATACGGGTTTTCCCCTAACAGGGAACACGTAAAGATAGCCACTACTCGCCTCTTGCCTCTTGTATATGATATTGTAATTAACTATTAAAATTCTTTCCAATTTTTTTTTTTTTTTAGCACGCCAAATGCGCCCTAACCTAACCAAGCGTGCAACCCTCCTTGCAATTCTAGGCTATCCACGTAGCCTTTCCACTTCATCAATATCTGATGTGGCATATATTTTCACCGTTGGATCTTGATTTTATCACATCAACGGCCGACGAAATTAGAAAGGGTCAGGAAAATAGCCCCCCGGAGATGCGATTAGTCACGATCCTCATCGAACGAAAGCGGAAGACAAGGTTTTCTTTTTTATGACGTATTCAATAGGCTTCGTTTTCCCTACCTGCCTAGCGGTTATCATTCTTCTCTTCAATAGGCTTTGTTTCTTCTGTTCCGGCCCTGTTCTGTTTCACTGTGCGATGTGCCCTATTCTATTCCCTATCATGTTACCTATTTTCCAGGATTTGTATTCACATCTCATGTAACTCTTTCTGAACCACAACTAGAAATTTCAATTTCTTTCCTCTACATGCAAAGAAAGAAGAAGTCCGTTCAATCTGCTCCATGTCATTGTAATTGTAATGTATGCCTGCATGTCCAGCCAGCTCTGCATATCTGAGCTTTCCTGCTGCAAATGTACCTTCATTCTTTTCCAGCTCATGTTTGATGTAACAATGGCAATTTGCTTGCACATGAACTTGGCAATCATCCTCATTTCTTGCGGTATACCAAGGTATAGCTCTCATTTTTGTTTCTGCTTTCTCGTTCAGGCAGTTTCACTGATTTGTTAAAATGCAAGGGCTTCGTTGAGTGGCATTTGGAACTAAAGAACACAGGCCCCATCTTCTGCAAGAATAGGACTAATGAGTTGATGTAAGCCCAAAAGAGAACTTTGCATGACCGGTCTTCTCTGGGAAATCGGTGTACTATCAGCTTCCTACTTTTTGTGACATTTGCCCCTGGTTTGAGATATAGGTGCTTGTCGGCCGCTTGTACTCTGGTAAGTCAAACGTAAGAAGACCTGATGACTGCCTTGATTCCCTGCCTTTATTTCACAGCAACGAGGGGATTTGCCCTATACTTAGTGCAAATAGGCTTTGCTTTTGAAGGCTTTTGTGAAGAATGGATGCACGTGATTGTCTTAAGCATTTGGTTCTATACTCTTTTTTCTCTTCTACTATCTGATTCATGCGTTGCAGGAACCCAATTTACCTTCTGGAGCTTGAACCAATTGAACTGTGTTGCATGTGCAAATTTATCGTCAAAAAGGTTAGCTTCTCACAGTAGATAATGCCATCTCTTCCTCTTCTTAAATTTCATAGAGTCCAGCTTATTCACAAAGTGATAATCACAAAGATATCAACTCTTGGGATGTCAGAATTACTCTCCTTGATCCATAGTCTTGCCATCTCGATTCTTGGAAGCTGTCAAAACCTGATATAATTTACTATTTTGTCCTATGGGGTGTAGAAGCCTTCTGTGAGCCCAATCCAGCAGAGCTCCTTGGATCAAGGATAAAAATACGTGTACCAATGTCTTGGTCTTTCAGTTTGATAATGTCTGTCTTTGTAAATTATTGCCATCTCTACATAGTTTCTTTTCACCTGTTAAGGAACAAATATACTAATAATTACTTTTGCCCTTTATTGCACATGTGTGTCTCTATGTTTCTCTTTTTAAGTTTGATAGTGGCATGATGTGTGTCTTCATTTAGCATAGCCCATTCATATAAGCGACACATTTGGAATGATTTGAACTCCTGTTGTGGTTTGTGCAAGACTTTGTTTTTGCTCTTCAATGCTACCAATTCTACAAATTATTCTTACTAGGTATGCCTCCTATAAAGTTAAAATAAAAGTAAGTTTATCATTTGCCCACTTCATCATGACCAGATGTTGAAATATTTACTAGCAATGGACGGTGAAGGAGACGTTTCTTCCGGAAACTTGGTTAAAACATATAACAATGCATAAAAAGGAGGATAGTACTTACATCCGGAAACTGCTTGCAAACTTCTGAAATGACTTCTATGAGAAGATTTGTACCCTTTCTATACACCAATCTGCTTATAACAACAATTACTACTTTATCTGATAGGCGAGGTTTGGGGTGGGGCTTGAATATATCGTGCCTCTGATTAGGTATCACAAAAACTCTATCTGGAGATAGGCCTGATCTCAAGACCGCACTTTCCTTGCTTGTGTGTGACACATATATTGCTTCTTGCACATCAGCAAGGGTAAAATGAAGCACCTTATTCATCGGCAAAACCATATAAAGAGTGATCTGTAAATATAGTCTTATACCCCATTGTCCTGGCATGCATAATTGCCTCATGACAAAAGGGTAGAAAATGCCTGATGTCCATGCACAACAGTAATGCGTCCCCAAAGAATGATGTTACAGAATATGGGCAGAGTGCCATAGAATGTGCGCAATGTTAAATTTGCCTTTCTATGTTAAATTGCTTTGTTTTGAGTTTGGCCTACACATCGGATGCTAAGTGCAGTATGTTCAGAAGCAACTTTGCCAAGTTCCATCCAGAATTGAAGCAAGTGGGTGCTTTGTTCCTCCTATAAAATAAATTGTTTTTATTCAAAGGTGTTTCTCCCACATTAAGCCTTGCATTTTACTTTACAAGTTGAAGTATTCAAGATCTTCAATTCCTTTTTATTTTTGTAGGGGTCTTCACAATGCGGGAAAAACAACTTTTGTCAAAAGAATCAATGGAGAGGACATCAGCAGCATAAGCCCTACCCTCGGTTTTAACATAAAAACCATGCAATATAAGAAGTAAGGGCCATCGTTGCATTTCTGTGGTTCAATTGCTTAGCTCATTTACGAATTCTATTTCATTTTCTGGTCTTATCTGATTTGTCAGAGATAGGTAAATAATTTGTAACATTCCTACAATATGATGATGTCAAAAGTTTCCACAGAATTTTTGCTACAGTAATGGGTAGCTTTTGATTGTTTAAATGGTTCTTCAGCATACATATTCCATTCAAACACCAAAGGCAGATACATAAAGTGAGAATGTGCTTAATAAAGCTTCAGCCTTACGCTTGAGGGGTGTGACCTTTCAGATTGAACCATTTGCCAGGATTAAAAAATCCCCACTCATAATGGGTTTAAAGAAAGAGCTTTATAGTGTTTTATAATGCTATGCAAATGCAACAAGAGAGATTTATCTGAATACTCTTTGGCTATACAATTGTCAATCAGTTACATTTTTGAAGGCATTTTAGCATTTTCTCCCTTTCTCTCAGAGAAACTTTACTGTCTGTAGAACAGGTATCGCCTGAACATTTTCTCCCTTTCTCTATGATATAGTGTTATGGCAAAAAGGAACCTGGAAAGGTAATCAAAACAGAGGCAATAGACATTGAAGGGCAAAATTTACATAAAAACAACACTGCAGCTCATAGCAGAAAAATACTAACTTTATCATAGCAGAAAAATACTAACTTTAACATGATGCATTTGTAGCTCATCCACTCTTCTTCTTCTATTGCTATGGAATTTTATATTTGACGGTTAAAAAGTGATTCTATATTGCCCCCAAATAAGAAATAAGATGAAAAAACACTTTCCGCTTAAAGCAAGAAATAGTCCTCATATTATTGTTCTTACTTAAACTTTTAACCTTGTTCTACATGTAATGCTCACTATATTACTTGTACCAAAAATGAGAAATAGTCTTCCCATACATAATGCATGTCTTGTGTATTGCACGTCCTTATGTGTTGATGTGTATAAGGATGGTACATTATCGTGGAACACACTCATCTACCACACATATCTACATCCCTTTTAACCTTATTTTCTATTTTATATTTTGTATTTCCCGTTAATATTATCATAACGCAATAAGATGCACTCCACTTGCATATAATGAAGTTACCAAACAAGGAACTCAAAGTACACGAAGGATGCAATTCTTTCATAACAGAAAGAAGAGAGATAACACAATTATACATCAATTAAAGGTCATAATTAACCTTCTAGACCTTCTAGACATGGTAAACCATTGCAACATAAAAACATCAAAATGTTCACAAACACACTTTGTGCATAGGAAACTTTAAACTCGAACTAAAACATAGACCACGCTATAAATATACATTGTATAGAACCATATGACATGAAGCAAAATTTCATAACTAAAAAATGCTAAATAAAATGAAAATACAAAAACAAGAAATATTGCTTCTAAATGAAATACAAAGGAAGAAGCTTAGCCACCAATCGCAGTCTACTAACACCAAGCCTAAATAAGAACCTAATAAGTCTTATCTTGCCAAAGCCTTCTGGCGTGCCTTTTTGCTAGTTTTTTTTTTTAATTTTTTTTTTCGTACACCACGTCGCACGCGACGTCACGTCGCATGCGACGTCCGAATCACGCTCTCACGCGTCACGCGTCCACGTCCGCTGACGCCGCGAGGCGTGTAGACGTCGCGATGCGACGCCGCGTCGCGAGCGACGACGCCGCATGCGGCGGCCGGCCCGACGTCTGGCGACGCGTGCGGCGACGCCGTCGGGACGCATCGCGATAGAAACGTCGCTATAGACGTCGCTAAATGGCCTTTCTCCTGTTGTGACTCTCTAAGAAGGGGAGATGCAGCCCTTCCTACATCATCGGACCGGGGAGATGCAACTCAGAGTAGTCTTATTGGGTGATACCATGAGATTATATCTCCGAAAGGTTATAGACACATCAGATCCCGATTTAGCCCATCGGCAAAGCCCGGGGGATTCACTTATAACAAAGGGGATATGCCACTTGCGTTCAAGGGGTGGCCAAAAACGCCCCTGGTATACTGACTTATGAACGCTAACTTAACCCCTAAAGTATAAAGTTTACCCCAAATAGTGGTCAAAAAACCCCCTAGTGGTAAGTATGCTTACGTAAAGTGGTCGAAAAAACCCCCCAATAGTTGAACTCACATGTTCCGTATACCCAACAAAGGTGAATCTCCCGGATGCAAAGTATGTATAGGAGGGGCAGATAGCCATTGTCTATAGCCAGCCCCCCCATTGTCATATCTCGGTCATCTGCACATCTTGAGACCCAATTGTCATTCTACCTTCCCTATGAGTCTGATCCTGAGTAGGAGCTTATATGTTTTATGATATATTGATATCTATGATGGATCTATGGATGGATGGATGTGCTACCCTTCGTGGTAGTTGATTTCGTTGTGTTGTTTTGCCAATGCTAACCTTGTAGTACGCTTCGAGGTGACCAAAACGGAGGAGCCTTCACAGGGAACCGTCTAGCCAACCCGGCACCGGACAACAACGAAACCAACTAGTCGGGTGAGGAGCCGACTAATCGGAGTGACCGAGGGAAGGGGAACTGAACAGTCATGACCAACACAAGCTGGGATGTTAAGTGGGTTTTCTACTAAGTCCCCAGCCGAAACCAACTGGAGGTGACCAAAACCGAGGAGCCTTCACAAGGAACTGGCTAGCCAACCCGGCACCGGACAACAATGGAACCACCCAGTCAAGTGGGGAGTCGACTAACCAGAGTGACTGAGGGAAGGGGAATCGACCAGTCATGACCAACCCAAGTTGGGATTTTAAGTAGGTTTTCTACTAAGTGCCCAGCCGAAACCGACCAGAGGCGACCAAACCCAAGGAACCTTCAAAGGGAACTTGCCAACCCGACCCGGACAAGGGAAACCAACTTTTAGGTAGGGAGGTTTTCTGACAAGGGAAGGGCCGACCAATCACCCGATATGGTATGTGGGGTATGGGATAAAGCACGAAAGGTTGGGGCCCCAAATTTCCTTGAAGGAACCTTTTGGTGTGTTGGTTATCACTAGAGGGCTAGTGTGCATAGCTAGCCAACGAGCCAAGGTTCAATTCCTCGTGGCAACATTGGTATGTTCCACATGCTTGAGGGCAAGCATCTCGAGGAAGAGGAGGAATTGATATGGTATGTGGGGTATGGGATAAAGCCTGGAAAGGTTGGGGCCCATTCGATAACGATTTCCTTGAAGGATCCGCCCTTTTGATGCGTTGGTTATCACTAGAGGTGCTAGTGCATAACAATGACCAACCTAAGTTAGTATCTTAAGTGGATTTTCTCTAAGTGCCCAATCGAAACCAACCAAAGGTGATCAAGAAGGAGCCTTCATAAGGAACCAGCTAGCCAACCCAACACCGGATAAAAATGCAACCAATCAGTCAGGCAGCAAGGATCTAAGAGCTGAAAGGGGGCGCATTGGCTTGTGCATTTTGGAGTAGCCAAACGATCCAGAGTACTAAGGTGCACAAAAAGCTAGAGCAAACCCGGTAGCCAAAATCGATTGAGGAAACTGCTTCTAAGTCAACCATTGTACCAAGTTGCCCAAGACCAAGTGCAAACTGCCCCCTTCCACTATCCCCCAGGGTTTGTAAATGCCTCCCCACAATTTTATGTCAAAAAATAGCCCCCCCCTGCCCATAAAGGAGGCTCGGAGTCACAAAACGATGGCATGGATAGGAAGGGGGCGCATAAGAAAGCTCATAGGTGGCATGCTTATGCCAATCAGAGCATTTCACGTGTGCCAAAAGATGCCTATGATCAGCACCCCCGTTATCAGTCAGGGCGCCGCAGCCAAGGCGGGTGTGACCCTCCCTAGACGCATGCCGGTCAAGTTTGCATGGTAACTGCCGCCTCGATGCGTGGGGATGTGGTAGGCCATCCAAACATGTCATGCAGGACCTCCACTGACACATCAGATCCCCCGTTAGCCTCCATTATCAGCCACGGTGGGTATGACGAACCTGGATCCTCCCTGGGCCATCTGCGGGGCAAATGCGGATCTGACGAGGTCAAGGGCGCATTGCTGACATGGAAACCATCTCGGCACACCATCCAAAATCCGTGGTGACATGTCAGCCCCCCTTTATCAGCCAAACAGTACGCGACGGGCATAGAGCCACCCCGGATGATCCGGCACGGGAAAGGGCGCATTGCTGACGTGGAAACCATCTCGGCACGCCATCCAAGATCCGTGCTTACATGTCAGGCCCCCTGTTATCAGCCAAACCCGCGTTATCAGCCATGGCGAGTGCAACGGGCTGAGAGCCGGCCCGAGTGGTCCGGCGCAGGCAAGGGCACATTGCTGACGTGGAAAAACCATCTGGGCATGCCGTCCAAGACCGTGCTGACATGTCAGTCCCCAGTTATCAGCCGAACACCCCCGTTATCAGCCAAGGAATGCGCGAGGGGCCTAGGGCTGCCCCGGGTGGTCCTGCGCAGGCAAGGGCGCATTGCTGACATGGAAGCCATCTCAGCATGCTGTCCAAGACCCGTGCTGATGTGTCAGGGCCCCAGTTATCAGCCAAGTATCCCCATTATTAGCCAAGGCATGCACGATGGGCCTAAAGCCGCCCCAGGCAAGGGCGCATTTCTGATGTGGAAACCATCTCGGTGCACCATTCAAGACCTGTGTTGACGTGTCAGTCTCCTCGTTATCAGTCGTGTACCTTCGTTATCAACCAAGGCGTGCACGATGGGCAACCTGCATAGGGTGCTGCCTAGGCCCATAACGCAACAAATATAAAGCAACATTGGTATGCATCTAAATCAGTTGCTACTTTCCAATGAAGAGGAAAACACATAGACAAAAGTAAAAAAGTACCTGATTTGCCACAACCTTCGGCCTTTGATTTGCATCTTTCAATTTTGCAAGAGTATTTTTGAGATTTGAATAGCGATGGCAAGTCGAGCAACAAGCAAAGCAGTAATAGATGCTTTCAGAGACGATTCGGTGCAGCTGGATAGATTTTTTTTCCATTTTTTTCTCTTGTATTTTTTACCCCTTGAATCACCATACGTGTCATGTTTTTAAGCAAGCATCTAATGAGGATAATCTAATAGCATCTTCCTAAAATAATTATACACTAGAAACGTGTGCCCGGCGATGCCGGGCATTACTCGTGAACGTGTGGAATGGATAGACATAATAGGATATGTAGGTGGAATAAAAAATAGTAAATGTACATGGATGTAATGGAGTGACAGGTGTGAAGAGTTTATGAATAACGGGTGGACAGAAATGCATAATGTGGAATAGAATGGGTAGACATAATGGAATGCATAAAGTTTAGGATGCCTGTGATAGTTTAGGATTTTTTGAAGATTATGTGGTCAACACAATTGCAATTGGATGTTGTCTGTATGTTTGAGTGGAAGACGTGTGTGGGTAGTGTAGTGTAGTTTGTGGGGGTGTGTTTTGTGTGTGACTTAATAATATCTATCTAGGGTAATGGTAATGTGTAAACTCATCATTTTGGAGTTGCTTCTGTCTTTGGAAGTTGCAGATTTTCTTCATGCGATTTGATGACATGGTTGATACAAATTTTTGTCTTTCAATCCATGAGTTGCATGTTACATCCTCTCAGTTCTTCAAAATTTATGATATATGGGTCCCCAAACTCCTCTAACCTCCTAAACACACAGACCTTAAATTCATGAACCCTAAACCAATGCCAGCTATTAGTGCTCGTGCCTTGGTTTAAAAAATAATCTCATATAACCGTTCATTATAGGGATACAACTTTCAATAGTTTATAAAATAAAGATTCATAGATATTTCGGTGGTCTAATGAGTGCACATGTTAAGGTTGAGAATAGTAACTAAATATGTAAATGCTTTGTATCCCAAAAATGTCACATACAGAAAACATAAGTGCCAGGAAAATGAGTGCACATTTGGGAGAGTTGAAGGCGTAAGAAAGACAGCTATCTTGAATTTTGAGAGACACAATAGTATTGCATCTACGACATTGCGATTTTATCAAAGATGCAACAAAGACATCACATTTGCCACATGGTACAACAAACTAACCACGATAAGTGTCCCAATTTGCTTGCTTGTTTCTGTACATGCACATGCAGAATTATAAATTCAACAATTATAAAAATGTAGTAGTGTAAATATTAATAAAGTATATGGAAATACTGGAAAGCTTTAGCATTAACCTATTGGGAATTGAGCTAAGAACTTTATCTTGAATAGCTCAAAGAGTATGGGAAAACAAATAGAAGCCTCAAGGATGTTAAACTCCTAAACATTAAGTTTAGTTGTAATCTCAAACTGCACCTTTTGTTAAATGCATTAAAAACATCCATTGTTAATTATCAACATTTGTGATTCCCAACACAGGAACAATACTATCAACATCTGTGATTCCCAATACAGGAACAGTGCTGGAAAAGTCTAACCTTGAAAAGTGAATGCAATGCTAATACTATAACCATATCATGGGATAGGCTAAATTTGGCCAGAGCTACTACGTTGAAACATAAAAGCCATTTATGAAAGAATACCTATATCCAGAATGTCCATGCCATCCAATGCTTCCAGTTTTTTATTGCAACAACCATAGAAGAAGAGCCAACACAGAGATACATGGAGCCGACTCGCTCCCCCTGGTTTGAGACCTCACCCAAACCTTGGTTTCTATGAATATGAAATAGAAACATGTTTAAAAGAGAACTTTGGAAACATAAATGGGAGAATGGATTTGTAAACTTAACAAGTTGGAATCATTATTGATATACCTAGGTCAAGGTAGTGCAAATCATTGAAGTGTTGGCGATTGTCCGTGAAACCACCAAACACAAAAGATATTTGTCAAGACCATTCCAGAATTCATCATTATCAACTATCAGATGACATTCTGGATGTTTCACAAGTACCTGCATGAACACCAAATGCGGATAATTTTTAACTGCAATAAGAAGAGGCAACATAAACTGCATGGTCCATTAAATGTGAGATTGAAGATTGCTTACAACTCTTCTATTAGAGTAAGGGAGGGTACACATTTACCTTTTCAACAACTATTTCTGCGCTAATACTTACTGCCAAATTCAACAACTATTTCTGCGCTAATACTTACTGTCACAACTCGCATTAGAACGTCTTCCGACTTGCAATTTTGAGCCTGAAGAGATGAGCAAATATAAGCAGCTACTAAGATTCATAAGATGCAATTATTTAAGTACTTCAATCTACTAATTCAAGGGGCCATAAAAATCAAAACAAAAGAAAACACAAAGGGTTGAAATAAAGAAAGTAAACTATGATCTTTTAGTCAATGTCTAACTTCTTATGCATGTTCGCAAAGCATTCGGACTATCTTCTGCAGATCTTCCAGCAATGTCTAGGTATATCTTGAATGTGGTGGTGCTGCCTTTACTGCAGGTAGCTGAGAAGGAATATCCTGGATCGATGGATGTGAATGACACTTTTTTCTCTTTTAAGAATTTTAGCATTTGTTTTGGGCAGGGTAGCTATGGCGCTGCAACAGCAGCTCCGGTTGCCCTTCTATGCCACGCCCATTCCTTTCCTTGGCACTTCAGCCACTTTTCCATACCATCCATCTCCCTTATTAGCTAATGGCTTTGGAATCTTCCGATGCTTGCTCCCAAGTAATTTCAAACGTTAACCACGACGGTATTCCTAAGATTGAACCCAAGCTGTTCCAATCCAAAGTTAAGGATCCAAAGTTGGACATTTAGAGAATCAACCTTTCTATCATCTACCTACATGTCGCATCAAAACTTCCTCATTAAGGCTAATGGATATTTTTCTTAGATAAAACAAGTTGTCTATTACTTACATTCAAAATTTTAGTCATTCCCCTACATAAATTAGAGATTTGATTTGGGAACGACTTTCTGGGAACTATATTGGTTCACAAAAGACAAACAATAGTTTTAACCCTGTTATGTTCAAACAACTCTATCTCCTTTTTCAGACCTCAGATTGAGGTGCAGTTTTTTGTGTCTTACTCTCTAACTCGTGAAGAAAAATATAACTAGCAGAAATGCAGGGTTGGGGTAAAGGATTGGATGGAGGAAGAAAGATGAAAAATAGGGAGATCCTAGTGATAGAGAGTAGGCGGAATGTTCAAATGATCTAGAGGTTGCAGTTCGAAGAACAAATTGGAGCATCATACATTAAATAGGTTATGAATATTGTAGGTGCACTAGTAAAAAGGAGACTATTTAAGAAATTACTTAAAAATCTCATATCACGGTAGGAATACGTAGAACATAACGTAATTTTATGTGCATGAATTACCTTACAATATTTAAGATATATAACTTTTTGTAAGATAGATAGTATTTTAACGTCACGCCACTAGGCAGCATCCAACTGGACATGTGACCACACACCACACTACATTGTTTGGTTGGGCCCTGCCCCCAACCACTTTACATTGCGTCTGTGGGTTTTGACACCCAACAGTTCAGAGTGCGATTCTGGGCAGTCTCGAACTCGAGACCTATAGTTGCGAGACCTAGTGTGTTATCACTAGACTAAACGCAAGAGGAAGGAAGAGGAGGAGAGCATTTGTAATAAATGGAGTGAAGACAAATTTGATATGGTACTATATGTGAAACAATTTAGTGTGTAAAAAAGCATAACTAAGCCTGAAAATACGAGACATCTTGATCAGTGACAATTAGGACATTGAGGACAAATCCAAACATGTTGGTATAGCATGCTATCCTTGACAAATACTTTCCCCATCACAATCCTGTGGACATGCACTTAACAGGTCAATAATAAATGCGAATAAAGAAGTTCCAAAACATTATATGTTCAGATGAACAAGAACAAGCTCCATGTCAAACAATTTTCAGGATACCTTGGCAGCATGGCCAGCCCAAATCAATTTATGTGCTTTTATGTTGCCCCAATAGACAACTTGAACAGACTTACTTCACATATAAATGCTCCAGACCATGCCACATTCATAATAAGTCAGGTATCTGGTTATAAACATAACAAGCACAAAATGATCTGGATGCATTTATCAAAAGGTTCAGAGCACTAACCATTTGCTCCTTGGTTACAATTCCTTGTCTTCCAATATTCGTTGAATTAGCTAATTTTCAGTACATGGATAAATATCATATCTTTGGACATCGTATATCTTCTAGCCCTTTGTACATGATGTGAGTTATTTCTCACCAGGAGGAGAGCTTTCCTTTTGTCGATGATGTGGGGTCCCAGCATTTGCACGAGCTTGCTTTGGGTTGGCGGCCTTTCCCGTATGGCGTTCAGGAAGGTCACGTACTCTGGGTCGGAGGAGTGCCTGATGGATTGCATCAAGTGGTACTTCTTTGCTTGCACGAAGTGGGGGGCTGTTGGCTTCTTGAGCATTATCAGATCTGTGAAACCACATTCCATTATGTTCTCCAACCAAAATGAACCAGCAAATAGTCTATTAAGAAAAAGGATCCATGATTTTACAAATTATTGCAAATAATAGCTTCCTTGATTGTACAAAATGAGTATCAAAACCAGCATAGAGTGCGCCTGCTACATTTCCAGTTCTATCAGCACTTTGTGTACAACTCAGACAGGTAAAAAGTGACACAATATTTTTAAGTAGTTATAAAAAATTTGTTACAATATTTTTAAGTAGTTACAAGAAATTTATCGCGGCGGCCAAGGCCGCCGCGATAAATTTCTCTTTTCCAAATCATTATGAAGAGGGCTGGAGTCGAAGTTACATACCCAAGTTTCTTTGAGCTTTTGAGATTCCCTCTAACTCGTGTAAATGTGATAGTGTTATTGATCCTCTAACATTTCTCCTGTGCATCATCTATTTTCCTACATGAATAATTGTACCATATAAGTAATATTATACTAAAACCTATTACGACCACATCCAAAGGAAACTGCAATATCAAGGATAGATAGATCCTTGAGCATCTGAAACAGAGTGAGATTACAAATGTAACTCGGTTCGATAGTCCCAGTTGCACATGTATCTGCTAATGGTGCTATTGCACATTAGTAGATCTGGTCTTTAATTATATTTATTTCATCAGTATTTGTAAATCCTAGAAAGGCTGGAAGCAGGACTCTAGAAGGTTTAAGACTATGATTAAAAGACAGAAGCCTAATCCGAGGTTAATACGCCAACATTGCAACTGAACAAAAAATAGACAGTGTCTTTGAAGGAAAGAATTTATCCATGCAAAATGTAAGCATCAAGATAAAAGAACAATGAAAGATCAGCCATATCCATCTTCACCATCCAGAGGATAGAAACAGGAGGCATTGTTATGTTCTGTTGCATATTTATAGAGAATCAGAAACAATTGCAAATTAACTCAGCTCAAACAGAATTAGCCCCCGTGCGAAGGACCCTTAGGTTGCACATTCATGAAAGACAGATAGAGTCCAGACACCACCATCAATTCCTCTCCTAGGCAATGGAAAAATCACCAATCAAACCTTGGTTGAATGCTGATAGCTTGGATGAGGTTTCCAGGGAAGTATGATCCCCAGTCCCATTCTTTTCTGCAGACATCAAATGCTAATAGATCTCCCCATTCACTTAATCGTTTTGAATTGTCTTTAGGCCTTTTGTGAACATAAATTTTATCCTGGGATGCAAATGCAATGAGCGTACACACGCTTACCATAGACCAACGTATAAACTGATTCCACATGTCTAAAGGCACTCTAGGCATTTCTTCCATTTGCCATGATTCGTCAAATTGCATGAGCTCCCAGATACAGATCCATCCGATGCCATGTGGATCCATCTGAGAGCGATATAAATAATCGCCTATTTTTTGCTCCTGTAAGGATTGGAGCCATCTTAAACTCTACTATTGGTGGATGCGTATTAACTACCATTCGAGTGTTGATGACTTTCTCTATTGATGATTCCATAAATTCAATCAAGGTGCAATCATCGTCTTTAAAGCTATATACTTAATAACAGCATCACCATTAGTGCTAAGTAGACATAACCTGATTTGGCAACTGTGGAGCTGTAGGTTCTTACTTGCCAACCAAACCTTTCTAATATAATATGCTTCCACGATTTTGCTTTAATGTCATAAACACATAGCATATGTCTTCTATGTCTCACAGTAACGGCCACCAGGAAGCAATCTCCATCAAGATTTATTTCCAAAGCTAGCAAAGATATGGTGACTATGGGGAAATCAGTCTTTACAAATTGCAGAGAGAATTGGTAAGAGGATTCCACACGATGAGAGACTCTTGAGAAGAAAAACACACAACTCCATGAGATGTAGTAGCACTAACCTTTGAAAGTAAGCTGAACTCATCAGGAACCACCAGACGCTGCCATTTTCGAAGGACTGGATGACAAAGCTCAAATTCCTTCTTCCGAAGATCATAGCCATTATGACACACCAGCAAGATTTCTGAAGGAGGAGCTAGGCGAGAATGAAGCTGTGCAAAGGACGGAAAATTAAGGATGTTCGTCCAGGTCCTTGAAAGGCAGTTCCGAAAGCGGACGAGGTAGGATTTCTGATGAGCGTTGCCATTCCATTGGCATTAATAAGATCATTCTTCATTACAGCATGAGCACAGTCAACTAACATAGTAAGCAAATCTCTAGAATTTTAACCCCTAAAAATCTGTTCATGACCATGGCCATGACTGTGGCTTCCCTCCTTGGGAGCGTGAACAATTTCAAGAGGAGCGTTTAACACCTCACCTTCGGATTTAGAGCCGTCTTCAGGTCGTTTGATTTTTCCTTAGGAAGTACATGAGATGCCACACATCTCTGAAGCAGCCTTAACAAATTATCTCCTCTTGCAGGATCTCCTCTTTCTGGTGATCCTTGCAATCTACACGAAGAAGAAATCTCAATACCTTGAGTATAAGAAGAGCTGAGAGAAGACGCAGCCTTAGAAGGAAAAGGGAGTTTTTCCCCAGTATAATTACAAAGAACTTGCTGAAAAAAAATTCCACAATGCAAGTCGCGTCTAGCCATAGCCAATTCCAGAGATGCTTGGCTCGAAAAACAGGGCAAAAAGAATTTGAACAGAAGCAGAGAAATCGGGGGCCAAATACACACCCCAAGAGCTTGAATTGAAACGGGATTCTCTGGGGGCTGGAATTGAAGAAAAAATCGGAGAATGAACAGGGCGCAACACGGCTATGGCGGATGTGGCGGAGCCGCAGTGCAAAACCAATATAATAAGGAGATAAATAAAAAGGACAAATGGTTTGGGGCAGATATCTCCGAACTGAGCAGGGCCGGACTTCGCTTCTTCGCCTCCTCAAATAACTACGAACTAAGGTAAGTGGTCTCCGGCATAGGACGTCGCGACAGGTTACACCATCGGAGCTGTCTGAGAAAAACGTGGCAACGAAATATTAAGATAGATTGCGGCGGAGAACCAAGAAAATAAAAAAAAGAAAAAAGAAAAATTTGAAACACAATTACATATGAGTTGATAAAAAATTTGTTCTGCATTGAAGGTGATGGATTTTTGCACAAGGTGTGCAAAAGCTAATTATTCGTAAACATCTAACAAATGTCTTGTTGCATCGATGACACAAATGCCATCATCTAGGATCTTAAAACAAGAGAGCCAAGGGAACTTTCGCTCCAATAGTAGTGATTGATTCCCATTTCCCATGGCATGATATTTGACTACTTGGTAAAAATCTAGATATTTGTTAGCAAAAGGATGACCTACGTCTTTTAACTCTCTCCATATTCTTTGCACAACTTCTTGGTCTTTGTTACATTTACTGGGGGTATGGTGATTGGATAGAAATAGAAATGCTTTCCCAATCCTTCTCAAATCAAGGATGATAATTGGCCCACAACTGATATCTAGCTGTGGTCGCCATTATTCAGGTCATAAGGTAAGGCATTTTTCTTGGCTCTGTTACTTAGAATTTCCATATTTAGGGTTGTTAAGTAGCACAAACTTTGCAGTTGAAAGCTTCATTTTGGATTCATTTATAAAGGGGTTCTGTGAACAATGTACTGATCTACACTAACATATAGAGCTCGGCTCAGTCTTGTTATTCATTCTGTTTGGTCTGTTACATGAGTGCCCAATTAAACAAGAAGGAACTCCCTTCATTGTTTGGTCCCATGTCAAAACCAATTTTATCTAGCCATCTTCTAACAAGATCTCCTGCCAAGAATCCAGTTATGGAAGCTGCAAGACCTACTGTAACAAGTGCTGTAACTGCCAACCTGTATGATCGCCTTTGTGCTTGGGCTTTGAGTAAACCAAGCGGAACAAGGAACAATAATGCCAGAGCGGCTGTTAAGGCAAATTTAGAAGCTCGCAAATCTGAAGACGTGAACAACAGTCCATATGTAACAGGTGAAATAGAACCAAATATGAAGCAGGATAATATTGCAAGTGGTCCATGACCAATGTTAGCTTTGTAAGTCGCTTCATCAGTGAGATACCACCATAATCTGCAAAATTAAAATACAAAAATATATCTGAAGCTGGAGCAATGTACAACACTGTTACTTACACTGTGTAGCAGCACGAAAAGATAGATAGATAGATAGTAGTTTTAACGAAAAGAGAGGTAAGTAGATTTGCCAGGACCATTGCAGGGACAGTCGTTGTCATAAGGGAAAAATGGCAATAGTTAGATTCCTGCCTGGCTCACAAAGAAGAAAGCAGAAAAACACGAGATGTTTCCATGACAAAATCAAGATCCGTTAGATGATTTATCATATAAAGATCAGCCAATTGTAGGCTGGAGCTCAGAGGCTATAAGCTAGTTGGCTCTAAGGATTTTGGAGTCTTTTACAAGAGGACATGCAATATAAAGTAATAGAGCATGCGTCATACTTTACACTGGGCAACTAATATTTCTTTTACTCTTCCAGGATACTCAGGATGTGAGAGTGCTGAAGAAGAAGGATTACTTGATACAGGAGTCCCTAAGATGTAAGTCGACTTCTTTCCTATAAAGGGGCAAGCTTAGCAGAATACATAGCTATGCAGAGTCTTTCCTTAATGAAAGACTCTGCAGATAAAAATTGTATCTGAGGGTCATTATTCAACATCCGCTACCACTATTGGAGACCAGGAGTCTGTAATTCAAGTTGATGGTACAAGTGCAACATCAGTTACAGAAGGTGGTATTGGACTTCATGAACATGTATCAGCCCCTTGTCACATAATACAGCAGCAGTACTTGAAAAGTATAGCCTACGGTGGTTTGGAAACTTCTTTGGCATCTCTAGGAGTAGTAGCATCTACTGCTAGAGCGCAAGCTAAGACATGTATAATGTCAAGGCAATATGGTGTTGTCACCAAATCATCCAGAGAAAAGAGCGTGTAATATCAGCAGGCTCCAGAATATGCCAACACTCCAGAATATGCCAACACTGCCAGATTTGCTAGTTATACCTTCTTCTTCTACTGCTACTGTCTGGACCGGAATTAAGAAACAAGAATAAAAAAACAAATCACCTTCTTCCTGGCCTGGACTAGTAATTGTAGCTGGGTAAATCGGATGGGGTGTTGCTGGTAAAACAGAAGGCAAAGCACCTGAGCTCGCTTAGATCCGCTGCCCTATCCTGAGCCGCTTAGATCCGCTGCCCTATCCCTTGCTGGAGACTCGCTGATGGGCATCGGCCGTCCGCCATGGCTTCCCTCAGTAGGATCTGAGCCGCTTCAAAAAAAGACCTAAACAATTACTGTGGCTTTTCTAATTTCCCTGGCCTTACGATCCAAAATTACAGAATCGGATGGCTCAAAATGATTGCAGCTGACGTGGCATGACACGTGGCATAGCTAGGAATGCAGGAAAGTGGGCGGGGGGTTAGGCAACCCTGCTAAAAATAATGAAAATGAAAAAAAAAATCATAAAAATCTTCTTACGAGATAGTTTTACTTTATCTAAAGATGCCCCCTTGCGTTTACCTAATCGTAACTCTCATAAACGGGGACCAATAGATTTTTAGGTCTTTTTCTTATGCAACATGACTGCTATATATTAACATGTAAGAAGGGTTTGACTGATTATTGAATTTTGATTTTATATAAATTTTAAAGCAAACAGTGCAGCAAATGCATTTTTCTGGTACTATCATCTAACGCTAGAGCTAGAGGTACTATCATGTAACACTCTAGCGTTAAAAGAACGACAGGAGACACTAACGAAAATATGACATTTCAGCACATTTCAGTTGATGCTGAAGGCGATGTAGAATGAGTGGAAGCTTGAAAGCGTGCATCAAAATGCTACCTTCGTCGTAGGGGCATGGCAGCCAAGGCGCTATACCAAGCTCTTTCCAGGCTTCTTACTCCTCTGGTTCGACTACATTTGTTGGCCCGTCGCTGGAGAGGTCTGGAGCATCCTACCCGATGGCCGGAACGTCTGGGTTATGCTTCTGTGCCTCGCCCACCTGGTCCTCTTCTCTGGTTCCATGCCGTTTCTCTAGGTTAGTCTCAGCATGCTTCTCAATATCTTAAATACATGTTTAAGCTTAAATATTGGAGTTATTATTAGTGAGTAAATAGTCTGTATAGGTGTTTCATCTTTCTTTAATGCTTCTGCAGCTGCATGACATGGATGTCTACATATTAACAAAATTTGCAGTAGTTTATAGTGACCATCTCTACTTGAGATGTCACAGTGCTGGTTTTAACATGCTGACGATCTAAATCTCTTGAGTCTCTCATAATGTTGCCTCCATGTATTGTCTATCAACACATTCGATGATGCAAGGGCAGTCGCGAATCCTTAATCTTCACTCTACTGGCAAAAGAGTGGCCAGATGTTACGCTTGATGCATAAGCACGTGCATTGGCAATCCAAACCAAAGAAGAACGAAGAAAACAGATTCGGATTTGAAGGGCCTGAGATCAGCAAGATATAACCTCGTTCCTCTCAAATTATAAAGCACAAGTGGATACTCTGTCACCGGGACAGACTATAAGGACACTTCTATTTTGTATACGATTTTGTTGCTGTCCAATAATTTAAAGTGAACGTTTTTGGAATGCATTAGTGCACAATATACATATACACGTCCGCACAAGCTTTTTCTATATGCTATGGTTCATTATTGCCTGCCCTTTTGTGGATTCTAGGTGAAGGGTTGGCTGCAATTCCAGCGATTAAAAAGTGTATACAGACACGTCCTCATGTGAACATTTTATTGACTACTACGACTGTCTCTGCATTGTAAGCAATACGAACCATAAGTAAGAGTATATTCTTTTATATGATGAGTTGCTCTTTTATAGGATGAGTTTCTGGCTAAAGGTCTGAGCTTCATGCAGTAATTTATGGTTCAATCGTGTAATCTTTTTCCTTCCAAACAGTTTGAAAACTGATGAGTGATTTTCATTGTCATGGATTACATCATCCGATAAAAAAAAAACTTAATTACTACTCCTTACAATAAAAAATGAAATGGCTATTTGAGATTTCCAGGATAGCACGGTTAGGAGCAATGGCATTTGTATTTAGTAATATATGAGGAAAATGCACTGGTGTTTTTATGCAGCCGTGTGATAGAGAATACTGTTCCTGTGAACGTAATTTGTCAGGTATGTTGGGTTTTAATCCTATTCTGAGTCACATATAATGTTGACTATTCTTGTATAACTCTGAAAGTTATCCTTTTGACTCTTGTCCACTTTTAGTTTGTGCCTGTAGATACCCCAGCAGCAGTAGGGAGGTTTTTGGTGCATTGGCATCCGCAGGCTGTTGTTTTTATGGAAAGTGAACTTTGGCCTAATTTGCTGCTTATGTCTTCCGCGAGGAAGGTAGTTTTCCAGTTTAACAATTATATAATAGGAAGTAGTACATTGAGCTCTTTAATTGTGGTTGTACAGATGCCACTGGTCTTGTTAAATGCACGAATTTCTCTACGTTCATTCAGATCATGGGCGATCCCTGCTTTCAGGCCCCTTGTCAAAGATATTCTTTCAAGGTTTTCCTTGATATGCCCATTGGTATTGTCTTTTTCAAAACTTTGGGGATCTTTATATTAGTTTTTTCTTGTAGCACTGATTAGCTGCTGTTGGGTTTTTTGAGATGGGAAGATAGAGCACTGACAATGCAGTTCGTTTGCAAATTCTTGGTGCCCCTCCGCATATAATTCAGTTTGCAGGAGATCTAAAGTATGGTAAGCATGTTCTGACTTGTATCCTCTAGTTTCATCCGAAAGCTTTGTTTGGCTGAAGGTTCTTATTGATCTATTCCTTGTTTAAAAGATTCTTGGGAGGAAAGTTCAAATTCGTTTTAATGTAATTCTCATCTGCAAGTTCTGTCCTGAACTCATTTTGATCTTTGTTTGGCTGTTACAGCAGTCGCAATGGTGGACTGTTGTGAAGGCAGCACGGATACTTCTGCAATACCAGCTAACATGAAAGAGCGATGCCATGTTTGGCTTGCTGCTTCAACCCACAATGGTGAAGAAGAAGGTGAGAGGAAGGTCACAACTATGGGGCATGTTTAAACTAAAATAAACAAAGACTTTATTAACATTTGCAGGACGCCAACAAGTGTCCCAATAACTTAAGGTATTAAAATTGTAAGCAAGCAAAAGTCCTGTTCGGAGAATGGAGATCGTCTTTTCTCCTCTGGATTATTGTCACACCAATCTAGCTTGCCACTATCATTCATCATATTGTGGTCGATGCAATGGCAAAATCGATTGTGATGCTTCATAGCTGTATAACTTCAATGTATTTCTGGATCCTACAAAGATATTCAGTCCTATTGTGACTTTGCCTTATCTGCAAAAAGTGCAACAATGCTGAGAACTAATATCAGTCTTTTAAGCCATTCGTTCACAATCATACCAGCATGATCCTAAAGCTACAAGGTTCATTAGCGAGCTTCTAACTGTAACATGTTGCTTTTGGCAAGTACATTTTTTGATGTAAGGAATCACCACTACAACCTTTTTTCTAGTACACCTGCTGCAAACCTGACAACCCTTCCTTTTGTAACGCAACTTGTACATTTTTCAATGTAAGCAAGCGCCATTTAACTTTTTTCTGGAACACCTGCTGTCAAACCTGACAATCCTTCCTCTTGTAACGTGACTGCTCAAAGGTCGGTGCATACAAATGGGAAATCATACAGTGGAGTGGTTATCTTGTTAAAGCTGAACTTTTTAAGAGCACATGTCTTGTCATTCACTTTTATACTTCCGAATTATATTTAATGAAACGGTATAAGCAGAAGGCATGTTCTGGGATTGTACTATACTTGCTGGGAAAGTGCTTATGGTTGTTTATGTACCATTTTTTCAGTCGTGGCAAGGGTGCACAAACATTTAAAGAGTAATTTTCCGCATCTGTTGACGGTCATTGCACCCAGGCATCAAGAACGAGGCCCTCAGATTGAAACTGTAAGTCTGACGATGATCTTATCAAAGTCTATATTTTGTGTATTAAAGAAACTGTTAATTTAAGTTGTCATTTAATCATTATTTTCATCAAAGATATGTCATTGGGATGCAGAGTATTAAAAAAGCTGGGCTGAGTGTGGTTAGAAGGTCATCTACAGCTGTTTTACTCAATTCTACAGATGTTTACGTTGTCGATACAACAGGCATGTCTAGGATGATTAACTTCACTACATGATAATTCTTTCAGTTCTTTTTTTCAGGTTATCATGATGTCGTCTTTGGGTAAATGGCAGGTGAATTGAGGTTCTTCTACAAGTTTGTACCCATTGCTTTTGTGGGAGGATCATTTTTCAGAAATTTGGCAGGACATAACTTAGCGGAGGCTGCAGCTGCTGGATGTGCAGTCATTACTGGTACTTCTTTTGCTAATAGAGGTGCGGATAATGAAGCTATTTTTGTTAATGCTCTTATCGTGTTTCCAGGACCCCATATAGGACATTTTAGAAAAATGTTGAACGACATGCAAAAGCTTTCTCCTTTCTCTGTTCAACAGGTGCTACTCTTTTCTCAGCTTTTGTAATCCAAATGTATGTGTGTTAAAGAGCGTTATTTTTCTTGTGTACAAGGTGAGAGATGAGACCGATTTGACAAAATCTTTGTTCCAGCTATTAACCAATCCTCAAGTTCTAAATGTTAGAAGAGAAGCTGCACGTAAGGTTGCACTAGCAGCTGCAAATGGAGTGATTGAAAAAATTTGGTCTTTGCTGGACACTGTTGTGCTCCAGAACGTGTTAGGGCATGCATAATCAACATCTATTTCCTGCATGAAAGTCTGTTAGAAGAGGAGGCCTTATCTGCCTTGGAACAATGGCATGGGGACAAATACTTGTGATAGATTTCCCATCAGTTGTATATGTATCACGTGGTGAAATATAGTGTGGGATATACCATGGATCTTCAAATGAATGTTCAAATGTGCTTATATATTTAGCTTAGGCGGTATTTTGGTTACTTTTATTACTGCTACTACATATATAATTCAGTTTCATTTTTTGTTTGAAGCTATTTATTTGGTGTTATTTTGTTTGAAGCATTCTGGTAGTGACACGTGTGTGCAAACAATAGTGAAACCTAATAAGTGCATTTATGGCGGCTACAACGGCTGTGGCGGCCTTTTCCCTGTTTCGTGCTCTGCCGCTCCCATTCCTCTCTCGCCGCTTTGGTGGCCGCATTAGCAGCACTTGGGATGATTTTAGAATGTAGGTATTGGCATTCCAATCCAGTCGAAAATATGAGCTCCATGTATTCAATCGGTGGCCAGGCAAGGCACAGCTCTGCTGCTCAGATGTCTACAACCGCATTGCTGCAGCGAGCTACCCAAATGGGCGCTTGAAAACAAACGACTGGCAAAAAATAGGTAGCCTATATCCCTTTCTTTTCGTCGAAATTCTTTGGCATGTCAAAATGATCATACGGTTTTGGCGCTGTAGCAAGATGCGTAGGTGATAGATCTGCTGCGAAATGCATGGCCAGATGGGAAAAGATTAGTAAACATACTTGCGCTGTTAGAAGGAACGAAGGAAGGAAGGTATTTTTATCGTCCACGGAGACCAATCGGTCTATGGGACCCAATACAAAAGCAGCAAGCGGATTAACCCGGATTAAAAAACCCCCGCCCCGAAGGGTTTTCGAGGGAAAAACCGTGGCAGCAATCAGCCTGCTGACAAACTGTTCCAATATACAAAATGCAAAAACACACAAATATATACACTCATGCACCGCACCCATAGTGCCTGATCAGCGGGCAACCAGGCGGGGGCAAAGGTGAGCTCGCAGATCCAGTACCTCCTGAATGTACGACCCCAGAGCACGTACTGACGGTGTGTTCATCAGCAAATGTAGGGGCAAGTCCTACCGCATTACAAGGGAGTGTATCCGCCCGGACCGACCGAATGCCGGGCAACTCGAAAGTGTGAGATTCATCCTCAATGGCACCCGTTTGACAAAGATCGACAGAAGTCCGTCCCGGCGGGCTCCCAATCCACCGCCCCATCTCGATCGCGAAGATGGTGGGCACTGTCGGCGAATGGAGGCAATGAGTCTGCGCTTTTCAGGGGGGCAACCGGGAACGGAGGTAGAGAGCTGCGGGTTGATGTGCTCCTTTGTAATGGGCCGCTTTGACTGGGCTCTAGAGCCGGCTGGCCCCCCGAGCTTGCCAAGAAAGCAAGCGCCCGTGTACTCCGCCAGGCCGCCACGATCGGCCTCTGTGTCCCCTGCGACGCTTTTGTGCTCTGCACGTTCCATCGGGCGAACCATCGATCTCTTACCCTCCAACAGGGCCCGAGCAGCATTGGGGCCGTTGCCACTGGCAGAAGCTGAAAGTGCGGAGCCGAGCATCACCCATATTAACCACTTTCTCGAAAATAGGCGATGTGTACATCAAGGGGCTTTGAAGCTGCAAGAATCATTTCTGCAGCTAGAACCGATAGGGGGTGAAGGTTTCACCCAAGTGCGTGCCAAAAATGCCTTACGCACCGCTCCAAGTCATTCCGTGTCGCTAAAGAGATGGCCAGGGCCCCAAACCTCGACCCCATACAAAAGGACAGGGCTCGAAAGGTTCAAAACATATGTGACCGATGGCCCCAATCATAGATTGCTTGGCGGCTTTCCGGCCTATTTGTCACCCGCATAGCGGATGGGCGCCTCCCAACGAGGCGAGGAGGGGAACTCCACCCCTAGGTACTTGTAGGTGGGTTGACCTCCACAGTCCGTCCCCCGATATGTGAGTGCACGGAGGTGGGGTGGCGTGAAGAGGATATGAGAACCACCCCGGTCTTGGCGATTCACGTGCATGTCCGTAGCGGCGATTGAATGTGTCTAGGGCATCCAGATGAGGCGCATAGCTTCCGAGGTGTGGGTCGGAAGGTCAACATCGTCTGCATAGATGAGTCGGGCGGATGACACCGTGCAAAAGTCGTATGCCATCCCCCCATGCTCGGTAAAGCCGGGGCTCTAACCGATCAATGTAGAGGCCAAAAGTGTTGGTGAGAGGGGCAGACCTGGGACCCGATACTCTTGGTGAATGCTTGGTCTGGCGGTAATGCATCCCGCCAAAACAACTCTCATACGACTGTATATGGCATTTCGCATGTGCGCGTGGCGGCTGATTGACACAGTCTAGCCCATAGCTTTTCCCGGGGGACCGTATCAAAAGCCTTCGCGAAGTCCACAAAGCAGCAATACAAGTCCTGCCGATGGTTCCGGCTGTCTTCAATTAGTGCCCGCAGTATTTAAAGTTCCACTATGAACTAGAGTACGCTAATAAACCATGTCAAAATTTTGTGTTTTTCATTTTTGTACCTATTTTTTGTTGATGTACTTAACTACTTCTAAGGATGACATTTTGAGCATAAGTTTTGGATCTGTCTTTCCAAATTTTCGTCCTTAGAGATAAATTTAATTGCCCTCCACATTCCTTATAAAGCATTATTTCTCTACTGAAATCCATAAATGCAAAGTTAATAGAATAGAATAGGTTTTTTAGCGTCCATAAATGCAAAGTTAATACATTGATGATACTATCGTTAGACAATTTCAATAACAAAAATAAGTAAATAATGTCCATTCTTGCTAATAACATGTCTTATTGTCGAAAGTTACACATATAAACGTTAAAGGCCGAGCAAAAACACATGCCATGACATTAGCCCGGCAATGCCGGGCACACGTTTACTAGTGTATCCTTAAGATGAATTACTACTAGGTGAGGACGATATTTTTCAATCAAAGCTAAAAGCATTTGAATCGGAGTTTAGAATCACAAGTTATGTTATTTCTTGGAAAAATAAATCGTAACCATAACTTAAGATTCTGGACTCCAATTCAGATGAATTTAGCTTTGTCGGGAAGATATCATCCCCATCTATAATTCATTTAAGGATATATTTCTATTTGGATCATCAGAAAAATTTATAGACATTTTATTAAAACACCCTTAAAACAAGGGCATTTTCATAATTTCGCAAAAAAACAGGGGTATTTTTACAATTTGCCCTTTAATTAATGGCCAGCTCCATTTATCTGAAGGAAAGCCAATGAAATGTTTCTACAAGCTGTTTCAAGAATCCAAACCAAGCCTAACACTGCAAAGAGAACCCATATTGTGGCTTGCTAAAGAAAAAATGTCATCTTTACTAAACTGGTAATCCTCATTGACAATGTCAAAGTTAAATAAATTCAAATTCTCCTCTTCCATTGCATGCCCATCGTAAAGGCACAGCAAGTTATAGGAAACAAGCTATCACTGTGATAAAGACGATAGTACAGGATGCTTTCCTTGCATACTGCTAAGAACTAATCCAAAGGAACAATATGCATCACAAGCATAAGATTTAAAAAGAAAAAGCTAGAACATCACAGTTCGAACTAAAAAATGCAGCATAGCACTAAAAGGCGGTATGGATGTCACATAACTATAAGACAGATCTTTCCCAAAATATATTATACAAGTGATCCGCATATAACTGCCACCAATCTGATATAAAGCGATTTTCATTTATGCAAATGAAGAAGCAATGCAAGAACCCTTTTACTAATCCATACCTAAAAGTTGGAAGAAGCATCTACAGCAGAACCCACTAACACGCCCTGTGCAGTAGCGGCAGACTCTTTCTTCTCCTCTTTAGGAGCATCATCCATCCCTCTTCGAACTTTTATCTTATATTTAAGTTCAAAATCTGCTATTTCTTTCTTCTTCCTTTCAAGTGCCTCCTGTAGTCTCTTAATGACCTCCTCTAGACCTTCCTTATTCCGTTGGACTGCAGGAAGGACCTCACCCACAGTTCTTTCAACTAAAACTCCACCAATCATTCTGAAACACTTTCTAGATGGATCAAGGGGTTTTATAGCATTGATTACCAAAGAGTGCTCGCTGTGTTCCATTTCCAGTTCTGTGATTTTGGCATAAAGCTGGCTAAGCTCTGACCTGAGAATGCTCCATCTGTTCGCGACGGCCTGTTCGTTGCTAAACTCCGCGTCGCTCGCCTCTGCCATCGCGGAAATACTCAACCCTAGTTTCTACCTGCCCTAAAAGCGCTTCATATTTATTTCTCACTTCCCACATACAATTTAAAAGTGTTGACACACGGCTCAGGATACTTTTACCCTTGATTCGGTGATCCCGGAGATAAATTTACCGGCCTCCGGGATCCCGGGTCTCCCTCGACGGGGTCCGTTCGGGAGACCCCGTTCTGAGGTACGGCAGGCGCCACGTCGGCCCGAGACCATCCCCCAGGTCCAAACCCCGGTGTGCAATCAGCGTGCGTCTCGAGAGATCCCGCCTCACGGGGATCATCCACGCGATCCCCTCCTCCGGGATCCCCACGGTCGATGGCTGTTGCGGCGGCCCGATATCCGCCGAGAGGTGATCCCCTCCTCAGGGATCCCGGGGACACCGGGACAGCGGATCCCCTCCTCAGGGATCACCCCTAATGGTGATAGCGGACGCTTATCCGCCGAGGTGATCCCCTCCTCAGGGATCCCGGGCACCCGGGCGGATCCCCTCCTCAGGGATCACCGCCCAAGTAGGTGATGCTTGGTGGGGACACTATCCGCCGAGGTGATCCCCTCCTCAGGGATCGGGAGGGCACCCCGGACGCGGATCCCCTCCTCCGGGATCACCCGTGAGTGGGCTGATCTTGGCCGGACCCTATCAGCCCAGGTCACCCCGCCAGAGGTCGTTAATGCCCGGACCCTATCCGCCGAGGTGATCCCCTCCTCCGGGATCCCCGGGCACCCCGGACGCGGATCCCCTCCTCCGGGATCACCCCCTAATGGCTGATAACGGCGGACGCTATCCGCCGAGGTTAGTACACTTGTGATTTGCTTCCAAGGATTAGAGTTTGACAAGTTACTTTTTTCACGGCCTTTATCTCAGCATGGGCATCATCTGTAATGATGCAAGAAGGCTGCCAATCAGGATCATCTCGGCATAAGGACTCCTTTAGTGCTTGCATCCACTTTGTTATAGCTCCACTCTTTTGAGAATTGGTAATAACGTAAGCCAATGGTAAACCATTGGAATACTCATCAAAGGCGAGAAGTGTGAAAAGATAGAACCTGCATTAAACCATGCACAATAATCAAATCAACACACAATAAAAGTTGAGGAAGAACCGCACCTCTTGTCGTTTGTTTTGAATGTAGAGTCCATGCAAATGGCTTTGTTCTTGCCAAATTTCAACATGGACTCCCTTTGGATTGGAGTCATAACTCCTAATTGAAACAAGTCTCCTTGCTCATACATGAACACCGAATCTTGATGTTGTTGAACCCACATGTCAATGCTAGTGGGAAGATCTTCATGTAGCTTCCATGTGTTACGAACAACTCCCTTTTCAATATTGTACACGTCCCGAATTTTCAACACATCATCCCTACACATGCTTTCCTGTCCATTCACTTCAAGTCTCAACCTCCACCTCTCTTATGCATGTTCATTACACTACGTGGCGTGTGCCATTGGACAAGCTTCTGTCTTACCCATTCCCTCAATTCTTGTGAGATCCAGGGTGCTAGCTTGAACCTAACTCCAAAGGATGGGTCAACAAACCTACCATGGCAGGGCAAACCTTGGATATTCTTGTGATCAAACCCATAATAAGTGATATGTGAAAATTCTGGAAGGAAATAGAGTTGCCTGATTGTGAAATGGCACTGGCAGCCCCTACGTATGCCCTCTCCCCTCTCAACCCTTTTCCTACGTGTGCCCGGTGGACGTGGTCTTTCCTCAACCACATGAGTGTTTGCTGTCTTGTCCTGAGGTCCATATGAACACCAATATCTGTATTGTGCATTACAAGTTAGTATTAATCTACTAGGTGTAATCTTAATGACAAGCACCTCAAATGACTTAAAAAAGCAAGATTTATAATCAAACACATAGCTGAGCAAACACATAATCTTGGACTCATGATTTAAAACAAAAACACATGTATCAAACAAATACCTCTTCAACGTCACATATGAATCCTTGTAGGGTCTTTTTAACACTCTCTCAGGCACTGAACTTCTTAGATAGAAATTGGCGGGTGCTTCACAATTCCTCTGCTCCCCAAGAACGAAATCTTGGACCCGGCCCAGTATGGATGTAGCAAGTCCAAACAAGCATCCGCCACCCCTTGAATATCGGTACAAAATGCTCTTCGGGATACCAATGTAAGTTGCCATGATCAAACAGGCCATTTGGAGGTGTTTCCTACAGTATCTCAGCCTAAAAAGCTGGAAATAAGAACAAGCAGAAAATGACAACGCTTTTGTTTTGGGGCATTATCTCAGCCCTAAGCTGGAAATAAAAACATTAAACACAAAATCAGAACGCTTCTTTAAAGCCCTTGAACTTACCTCTTCTCTCTTCTGCTCTAACTCGTCCATAGCTGCCGCAGCCACAGCCGCATTGCGCTCCTCCTCCATGCCTCGCTACCGACGACGCCGACCACGAAACAGGGACGAACCACACTTTCGGATGGTGATCCGGGAGGGTGGTCTCGAACGCCCACGTGTTCTCATTGTATTGGTTTGTCCGTGCATAGGCCGGGCAGAATTCAAACTTAGAACACCGATTAGTTCCGCGCCGCTATCTCTACCGGCCCAAACATTCTCATATTACGGCCTCCGGGAATCATTGGGGGCAAATGACAATGGGGATCGGGAGGAGGGGATCACCACGGCGGATAAGCGCCCCGCCGTTATCGCCACACGGGGGATCCCGAGGAGGGATCACGACGGCGATAGCCCGCCGTTATCAAGAATTAGGGGTGATCCCCTGAGGAGGGGATCCCGCCCGGGGTGCCCGGGATCCCTGAGGAGGGGATCACCTCGGCCGGATAGCGCCCGGGCCGCTATCAGCCACGGCTGGGTGATCCCGTGAGGAGGGGATCCGCCCGGGTGCCCGGGATCCCGAGGAGGGGATCACCTACGATAGCATCCGCCGTTATCAGCCATTAGGGGTGATCCCGGATGAGGGGATCCGTCCGGGTGCCCGGGATCCCGGAGGAGGGATCACCCGGGCGGATAGGGTTCGGCCAAGCACGCCTCGGGGCCGGGGTGACTGGCCGATAGGGTCCGGGCCGTTATCAGCCACGGGCCGGGTGATCCCGTGAGGAGGGGATCCTGGCCCGGTGCCCGGGATCCCTGGGAGGAGGGGATCACGGCGGCTGATAGCGCGCCCGCCGCTATCGCCCACGCTGGGTGATCCCGGAGGAGGGATCCGGTCCGGGTGCCCGGGATCCCGGAGGAGGAGGGGATCACCCGGATAGCGCCCGCCGTTATCAGCCATTAGGGGTGATCCCAGGAGGGGGATCCGCGTCCCGGTGCCCGGGATCCCGGAGGAGGGGATCACCTCGGCGGATATCGTCCGCCGTTAACAGCCATCGACCGTGGGGATCCCGGAGGAGGGGATCGCGTGGATGATCCCGGAGGCGGGGATCTATGAGGCGCGGACGGCCGCGATTGCACGGGGGTTTGGACGGCGGGGATGGTCTGGGCCGACGTGGCGTCTGCCGTACCTCAGAACGGGGTCTCCCGAACGGACCCCGTCGAGGGAGACCCGGGATCCCGGAGGCCGGTAAATTTATCTCCGGGATCACCGAATCAAGGGTAAAAGTATCCTGAGCCGTTGACACACTTGACGATAAATAACACAAGTTTTGTAATTCATGATTGGGTTGCCATGGAAAACCATAGGGCTAGAAGGTGTGGCTGTGGGGTATGTTCCGATTATCCCTACTCAATAGTGGAAACGTCGGATGAGTTCTGTTTTGAAGGCCCAGATTAAGGATGGAGCTAAGACAATGTAAATTGCGTTGTTTCCACTTTTCTTTCTACTTGTAGTGTCATTGAAGTATTTGCAGTGTTAGTGAAGCCGGAGTTGTCTTCTGCTAATTGCATCGGAGAGCTCTCGCCTTCGAAGAGTGCTTGGTTCTTGAGAACTGACACTTCTCCAATTTAGTATAAAGTCCATGTACTTGCAACTTTTTAAGAACATTCCGGACATGCTCCACATACTTCTATAGAGTTTACGAATAAAACAAACTATCATCTAAATAGATGATAACAAAGAGGTTCAAAAACTCCCAAAAGACGTTTTTAGTCATGTGATGAATATTGGAGCATTAATAATGCCGAAGGCATGACAGTATACTCAAAATGACCATACCGAGTTCGAAAGGCTATATACCACTCGTCACATTCCCTGTTCGAAAGGCTATATTCCACTCGTCACATTCCCTGATCTGAGTAAGATAATAGGCGCCACGAAGGTCAATCTTAGTGAAATACCGTGCGTCTTGTAAACATTAAGCAACTCTGGAATCAAAGGAAGAGGATACAATTGCGCACTATGATTTTGTTGGGTCCGCGATAATCCGCAAATAACCGCGAAGAGCCATCCTTCTTGGAGATAAAAGAAAATGGCAGCCCCTGCAGGTGAATGAAAATGTCAGATAAACCCATCTGCAATCTTCTCCTCAATGTGAGTCCTCATAAACCTCCAACTCATGGTGATAAGCCATAGGTAGTGCCATATGATAAGGTTGTCCCTGGCTGGAGATCAATGGGGCAGTCATAGGGATGATGCTCCAGAAGTTTGCTGGCTTTGACTTTATCAAACACATCAGCAAACTTATTGTACTTATCAGGAGGATAGGGACAGACTTCACAAGAGCAGAGCTAGTCGACGGATGAATTTGATTTACAAATGTTGATCTCGAATCTCGCTTTTCAAATTTAATAAACTTGTAGAGAAAAATCTTCAAGATATAGAAAAGCCATGTCTCTTCAAAGTGTATTTACGTACCTGGACAAGCTAGCTAAGGGCGGTCCAAAAAGAGAAGGCGAAGAGGAAGTAAAAGAGACGAGAGAACCTTTTGGAGGTCATAACTATGTCGATGACTATTTTGCAGAGGGATGAGGCCGCTACAGATCCTCTTTTTTGAAAGCTAGAAGCTTTGAGTGATGGTTTAGATGTTTGATGCCGCTAACGAGTTGTAAATTTGTAGGTAACTTTGTGCCACTTGTTGAAGACGAGCTAATGGATGATACAGACAAGCCTGAGGAATATTGTTGGGGCAATATCTCAAGAATTCAGTATGATAATTGACCTACTGCATCACAGGCCAACCATGCCCATTCTTAATGCTTTAGAAGATCAAAATCTAGATGATTTCAATGAGATAATGAAGAAAAATTAGGAAGGCCTTGAAAATTTTGCTGCTAAGAATGAACTAGAGATCCCAGAAAATCCCGCCTACACTAATACGAAAGATCTCCTTGACTTGGGTGAATGCGAATATTGAACGACTTGAAGGCTTCTTTGCTTCAAACTAATATGACTCGATACAAATTATCTTCTAAACACATGCTGCAAGCTTTTTGGAGCAAAAGGAGAATGTGGTTTTTCTCTAATTAATGAAACTTTGCCTGCTCGCTAGTACTTGGGAACCTGCTCGAACCTCAGTTCAAGGGAGGTCAAACCTCCTCTCTCATAGATCGTGGTAAATAAAATAACCGCGGGGTTCGAGGGTCCAGAATCTGCTCAAGGGGAGGGTAACCTCCTCTTAACACATTTCTCATAAAAGCCAACACCATGAGTTTCCCATTACAATCAAAATCAATGAATTACAAAAGTACAAAAGAGGTGAAGAGGGGAGGGCTCGGCTATTTATTTGCCATAACATGCAAGCAAGGGAGATTAACCCCCTTAAATAGGCAAGCCTGAGTTATATATCCACAGATAAATTAGCACAAGTACAAAAGCTCCACGGCTCAATTATCATAGGTTCGAGACATCCAGCGAGTTTGCCATAAGTTTCGACGTCGTTTATCACAAGTTCAAAGGTTTTATCTCGAAGCTGATCTTTAGTGTGCTATCGCATTTCAGCAAAAAATCTCTGATAGCTATGTTGTTTTAGCCAATTTCGCCCTCTCGCGAAATTGGAATGGACGATTAGGATTGTTGGATCAGCTAAATCTGTAGGTTAAAGAACTCTCTGCCAAACCACTTGATGAGAAATAAAAGCGCATATAACGATAATCAAGAAATACCTCACTTCGCAAACAGACTTCCCATACAAAGGACTACCAACGATTAGTAGCCTTAGCGGGCCATTTGGCCCCAAGACATATGTGTGCAATGTTTTAAGGGCAAAGGGGCAATGATGACCTGAGATTTTCTTAGTCTGCGGATCTGCTTTGCTATGGGGGATTCGTCTTCGGCGATGTATCTCGTATAATAGATGCTTCTCGCCTCCTTCGAAATACTCTGGCTATGGTGAGATCGCCGCCCTTCCCACCTGCACCTCTGCGTTCTTCCTTGCCCCTTTCTGCGAACCCATCTCTTTGTTTCCTCATGCTAGCAGGCCCTGTTTGGAATGTTGAAACTCGTTACGATGGATAAATGGGTGTTATGAGCTCTACCTTTGCCCGTTACTCACATGTTTAGACTCCTTTGGAAGTATTAGAAAAACCTTTCTTTCTTCCTTATTTCTACTGCCTTCATTTACTAAAACTCAGGTGGAAGTGATTTGATACGTATGTAGTAGTTTTCCCTTTTGTGAGTGATGAAAATTTCGGAAGGACAACCCTGTGGAAACTTCATCATATTGCTTTCAATTGTTGAAGTAGGAACAAGGGTATTGCATGTATGGATCGGGAACTTTATATGACTAGTTTGGAGGACCTTTGAAAGAACATGAATGTATGAATTAGTTGTCCGACATAACATCATTTGTTATACAAATTTGTTGATATAAACCAAGAAACTGAAAAGGGCATGCAATCCAATCACAAGGCTTAACTTCATTAGCTAATAGCATGCTGGTGGAAACTGTTGAGATATAATTCTGCTTAACCTGCCTCTGATAAAATGTATCCATCTTACATACGTCATTGATTTATTCGACTTCTCTAAATGTGTGATGTTTTCAAGTACCTCTTTCGACAGGAAGTTCTATTACGGGCATATGTTGATTGCAAGACCTTTCATTAGATTTGTGAATCTCATATTTTTTTCTTATATTTTGTTTATTAAGATGTGGTTTTTATTTTTCTTTGAATGTTTGCATGCAGGAAATACAACATCGAACTCATATATATTTGAAATATGTAGCATTATAACAGGGGGTTTTGTTTCTAGTTTTGTACGTTTTTTCCTATGGTTTTACTATGATTTGAAGGGCGTATTCCATGAGGTCTACTAATCAGTACAAATAGAGTGCGCACCATATTTTCCTTTGGTTCCTCTTTTTTTTCATCAAATTTCTAATGGTCTAGTTAGGTATGTAGACATCATCCCATGCAAACATCGGCCCGTTCTATTTTAGGGCAACAAAAAAGGGCTGCCGAATTCATCTGTCTCTCTGTTGGGGTCATTGTTGGCACGATCGGCTGTTGGATGGTTGGGGAAATGTTGCAGCCGGTGACATTCGGCTTGAGGCGTTTGTTGCAACAGGGAGTTTCTTACGCAAGTTCTTTTCGTGCTCTGTTATTTGCTTGTAATTCCTCTCAGGACTCGCTATTACTCTCACAACTGCGTGGCGGTGGAAAAAGACACAGGGAAGGCTTTGCTATCTGTAAAAAGTTCTGCGAGGTCCTTTGGGTGCCACCTCCAACCGGTATGTCTCCAAAGTGTCGAAAAAAGTAGAGGCGGATGAGGGTAGGCGGATTCATGAATGCATTGCCAAAATGGGCAGGGGTAAAGAATGTCTTTCGGCTAACCTTCTCATAGAGATGTATGGTAAATGCGGTAGCTTGCAAGATGCACAGGCTATATTTGAAAAATTGGAGGACAAGAATGTTTATAGTTGGACAATAATGATTGGAGCATCTATGCAAAGTGTGGTTCTTGTAAAGGTTGGAATCTATTCTTTTGAGGAAATGCGGCTACAATTGACACCGGATAAAGTTAGCTTTCTCAAAGTATGTGATGCCTGTCTTTGGCCTTGGAGTCCTTGCACATAGCGGTGCTTCATTCCGCATTTTGCTTAGTAGGTTTCACTCTGATTCGGTCTTGAACACTGCCCTAATGAAGATGTATGGGCACTGTAAATCTGTGCAGGATGCACACCATATATTGAATACAATTACCAATAGGGATGTGATTGCATGGACCACATTGATTAGTGTCTATACTGAAAATAATTGTTGCCGAGACGCACTACCTTTATATCAGCAAATGGAATTTATTGGCATTCCCCCTGACGACATTACTCTTATCAGTATTCTTGATGCATGCATTAGCATTCTTGCCCTAACCCAGGGCAGGCACACATGAAAGGCAAGGATATTACAGGTATGGATTCTTTGAAATGTATATGTTTGACTTGGATAAATTGAAACAGGCGTCACATTTTATGGTTCGGTGTTTGGATACAAGACTAAGTAATGGTTCTTGTAACGATAATTCTTTGTTGTGGTATGCTGCAACTTTTAATTGATTGTAGATTGTAGATGGGAAGTACAAGTTTCATGTGAAATGTTGGCTCCATAATGGTTCCAGGTTTGTGGTTTGTGTTCGGCCATGATGCCATGTTTAACAAATCTGAAATGAAGTGCGACCTTTCCTGAGATATTTGAGCTCCTTGTTTCTTTGGTTTTGGCGAGGCACTCATGTGGATTTCGGTTTGGAGTTCATTAGGCAAAACATGGTTCTCTGTAAGCCCACATTTGAAGGTGTAGGAAATGTGTGCAAATTTGGAAGTGCTTTGGTTCTGCCTACTCTGGCAGGGGATTCAAATCCCCTTCATTGCATGCTGGTTTATGATAGAGCAAAATTTTGACTTGTGGCAAAAATTGTTAAGCACTTTTATTCACTGTTTTCAGAAAAATGGGTAACACTTGAATGCCATGTATATAAGAATGCATACATGCAATCATCAATTGAGTCCCTTTGCCATGGAAATAATTTGTTTGTCTTCGTGTTATTGTGTTAGTAATTAATATTTAGGTCCATAAGGTCTACCTATGTTTGCTTTAGTTAGGGCCCAAATTTTTTTTTAACACAACTACCATTAACATTATTAAAATAAACCATTGCATTTAACACATTTAAATTAAAATCCCCCTTAAACCCCCTTTGGTTTGGGTGCATATTCACACGGGGGGTTACTCCGGGCAACGAGAGCTGTCGGATGGGCATATTTGCCCTTTATTCCAAGATCTGGACCGTACATAGCGATCCTCGTTTGTGGGGTATGCATGTACAAGTTTTTGTATACTGTATATTGCGGTTTGCAAAATACTATAAGGTTTGAGAGAATGTACTTAACATGGAAAAAATTAGTGGCTAAACTTAGCTAAATGGCGAAATTTTGGCCTTGTTTGGAAAAAATTTGGCTAAACTATGGTCCTTTTTGAGCTAAAAATAAATAAAATTTTAGCCAAGTCTATTTCACGCCCCACCTCCATTTCGTCCGACTTTAGCTAATCGCAAGAAAGTATAACTGCCAAAATTTGGAAAGTTTAGCCAAAACTTAGAAGCTTTTACGTCAAATTTTAGTGTACTTTAGCCAAATTATCCTATAGCCTTTATATTTATTATGGTCAGTTAATATTTAGGTCTTGAATTAGTGCAAAATAGTCAAAAGATAGAAGATTTTTTCTTTTTTAAATAAAAGTTTAGCCAAACATAAGAAAGTACAGGTGGCAAAATTTAGAAAGTTTAGCTAAACATTAGAAGCTTTCACCTCAAATTTTGGCATACTTTAGCCAAGTCTATTTCACCACTTTGAATATAAAAGTTCCTTAATTTTTTCCCTGGTACTTAATGGTGTTAACTATATTCTAACCAAGCAGAATATACAACTACTCTACACCAGATAATGGCATTCACTTTGATGAGTTGTTTCTAGATGTTCTTGATGTAAAAAGAAAAAGAAAAAAAATCATGCACTTAAATTGTTGCACATTTGTGTTAGATGAACCTTGATAATATGTTGTTTATGTGCAAAAATAAGGAAAAGAAAGTGCAAAGACGTGTACTCAACATTTTATTGCATAGCGCAGGTTAGTATTTAATAGTCTTAAGGATGGCTCCTTTGTGGATGTCCAGGTTTGATTCGTAGAAGATAGTAATACATCCTTCAACGCTGCTACCGGCTCCCATTTATATGAATAGATGCAGATGACACCATAATATTTCTTGGATGTGATGAGGAGTAATGGTCTAATAAACACAACCAAACCTGTATTTGTTGCCATTATTGATTCATGTGGCAAACAAAGATATGTCGTTCTATGATATAAACTGGGGCTTACAATATGGGAAGCTAAAAGATGCCCTTCTGCTACTTCAAGAAATACATATTTTAATTGCACTTATATAGCAGGGATGTTGTATAGAAGCTCATCATCTCTTTGCAGATGAGAACTTTTGGAATGCTATAAAAAGGAATAAAACTTTTATTGCAAACATTCAACATGGAACAGTGTTGTCTTGATCTACCATGATTGAAGCTTATGTTATCCTGGTCCATCATGATTTAAGCTTACGTTTTCCAAGGACAGTTAAAGAATATTTAAACAAATGCATGGACATGATTTATGATAATACCTTGGAAATAGTCACATCAAAGAAACCTTCAAATTCCATCTACATGAGGAAGAGTAATGGTCTAAACTCTAAAGTCTTAGAACGGTATCTAATTAATGTCCTCTAGTACTAAAGTACATACTTCTTTATTCTTATTGGGAGTTCGTGCATGAATGTTGTCGAGGATGATTTATATGTATTGTAAAATTTTCAACCATCCAAATTGTTCAAGGATTAATGTTATAGAAGTAAGTTTTCGCATCATACTGATAAACTTGAAGATGTTATTTATCACTTTTGTATTTATTGCTTATAGCATGTATAAAATCATTGCTAAGGCTTTGGCTGAAAGGCTTAAGCCAGTACTAGTTCACGCCATTAGTGCAGAGCAGTCTGGTTTTATACCTCAGCGGAATATTCTTCATAATGTGGCTGCTGCTTTTGAGGGAGTGCAATTGGGCTCGTAGGATGAGGCAGCCCCTTGTTTTTCTTAAGCTGGATTTTGCCAAGGCTTATGACAGTGTCAGTTGGCAGTTCTTGGCAGATATGATGCAGGCCTTTGGGTGCGGGCCTAGTTTCAGGGAAACAGTTATGAAGCTGCATGTGTCTGCTAGGGCGACAGTGAAGTGTCAGGGTGAGACCTCTTCAATCTTCTCGGTGGGCCGAGGCATTAGGCAGGGATGTCCGTTGGCCCCCTTCTTGTTCACTATAGTGGCGAAGCTCTCTCTCGGCTTTTCGGTGGCAATTCGCGACAATGTGGTGCAAGGTCTCGCATGGATGATGGGTCGCAGCAGGTTTTGCGGTCAATTTGCGGATGATACATTCCTCTTTCTTCATGCGAGACGAAGTCCAATCTCCAGGGCACCAAGAATATTTTGGATGCCTTTTCTTTAACCGGGATGCTTGCTTAAGCGGGAAGTGCTCGGCCATGTGGCTCTTGGAGGAACCTCCTCTGCGTGGTTGAGTCGGTTTCCACAGGCTCTAACACCGCCACACCACCTACCATAAAACTGTTAGGCATACCATTTGGCTTGGACATTAATGCTAGGGCAATTTGGGCGGAGACATTACGAGAATCTTAAGCAAACATTTGAATTGGTGGAGGGAAGTAAACTCACCATGGCTGGTAGGATTACGGTAGCCAAGTCGGTGCTGTAGCACTCATGTTTACGCAGACCTCACGCATACTTGCGCCGAAAGTGTGGTTAAGGAGTTGGATGACACCATTCGCAATTTTGTTTGGGGAGGAAATGAGGAGGGGGCTACTGATGAAGGTCGCATGGTGGAAGTGTGTGCGTCCCCGCATGCGGGGGTTTGGGTATGCTTGATGTGTCGTTTGCACGAAGGTCTTTGGTGTTGAAATTCATCCGGCGGTTGTTGAAGGAGCCTTGATCCCGAGGTTTGGCTCTATTGGCACGATCCGCCACGTCACTCTATTGTGTTTAGGAAGCCAGCTATTCCGGCCGATTGCCGTGGGCTCTGTTTGAGGATTTGCGGCCATTCCCTCATGCTTCGCCTTTTCTTAAGGGTCTCTGAAGGCACGGAAGGTGGTCAAGGTTCTCTTTTCATTGGACCCTAGCGGATGTATGGTAGCCTCTCATCGCCTTTTCTGCGGGTACCCTTGGACTCGCATCTCCCTTGGTCTCTTCCTTACACCCGTGTATTTTCGGGCGCCGATGGATTCTTTGCAGGGGTAACATCCATCCGTGGATGGTATTGGGAAGGTCATCTGGCGCCATGGGAGTTTTAGGGAGAGATTTGGCTGCTGGGGCGGTGGGACATCTGGACTTGGGCGGAATTGCCAATGCTATTCCATTGCGGTTGTCTTCTCAAGTCAATGGCGTTTGGAAGTCGCATAGTGGACTTGATGCATCTCGGTTTGTAGCATCGGCTTATGGGCTCCTAGCGCCGGACACGTTGCAGCCGGATAAGTGGTCACTTGAGCTTCGGGGAGTAAGTGGCCCGCCATGTGGAAGTGGGCGTGGAATACATTGCCTCCTCCTAAAATCCGTACCCTTTTGTGGCAGATCTTGCACCGTAGCCTCAGGGTGAATGTCCGAGTCCATAGGTTCAAGCCTCAGGTAGCGGAAACATGCCCTTTATGTGGGAGGCGATGTGAGACCATTGAGCACTGCTTTGTCCTATGCACAGAGGTAGGGGCAGCTTGGTCCTGGGTGAGAGCTCTCTTTGGGACTTCATTATGCAGTCAGAAGATTCTCTTGGGAGTCCTTCCTAGCAGGTGGGCAGTGGCCAAGCGGCAGGCGTTTCATTTATGCAGAGCTTGGCTTTTGTGGCTGATTTGGAAAAGACGGAGAGCGAAGGTCTTTCAGAATGCAGTGCTTAGCCCTTTTCGGTTGGTTCCAATCTTGAGGCATAAGTTGTGGCAGGCGTACCAAGTCTCAAGCTTGTCTGGCACAGTTAAGCGGGAAATTTGGTCGACATTCCTACAGATTGTGGATCATGATGGGCGCTTCATTTCTTAGCACCACACTTATCATTGTACTTGATCGCATTCTAGTGGTTTAATATATTCTTATATTCTTCAAAAAAAAAAAAAATATCCAATGAAGTTTTGTCTAAACACATACTGAAATAAGGCTCAAAACAGTCTACCTCCATTTCAAACTACACTTTAAATAGTTAAACTGCAAATGCAACATTTCAGAGTAAGAATTGGTGCTTCCACGGCAATTTGGAAAAATGGAAGTTGAATGAAAATAAGAGTCCAAGTATATTTACATGGAGCAAAGAGTTCTGAAATGAAAGTTGAATGAGAATAAGAGCCCATATAAAATATTTATGAAATGGGGCAAAGACTGCGTGAGCAATTTCTTCTATTCTATTTACATCATGGAGGACTTTAAATAGAAAAGTTTAAAACTTGCATGTGAAAACATTAAATTTCACACCTTTCTCAGTGCCTGAAAGTTAAGGACAAAATAAAAAAAATTCAAAACTTGCATGTTAAAATGTTAAACTTCATACCTTTCTCAGGCAAGCATTGTCTTTGGGGGGGACTATATACACTATCCGACTCCACACAAACTTTCAGACAGTAAGTGAGTCGGTAAGAGAAATGCTATCGCAATAAATATTTGCAGTTACAAGAAATTTATCGCGACGACCAGAGCCGCCGTGAACATTTCTCTTCCCTCTGGGCCCGAGAGTTTTATGGTGGTTTTCCATAACAAACTAGGTGTTTATGGCCATTTGGCATAATAAACTAGGTGTTTATGTGCCCTCAATCTGTTACTGTTGTAACACCACTGCAAGCAGCTGAGATTTGATCTCAACTGTAAAACTTGAGGGCCAGCTTGCTAAGGAGAATGGTTGTCTCTACTATAAAGAACCATCAGATCCAATGTTGAATGCCTTGAGGGGGAGACGATCGGCAAACATACCATATATATGTGTCTTTTTTTATTCAAACAATAACAATGGAGGCCATATGAATGTCTTTAGAGAATTTAACAACCACATTGGAGGCCCTATGTATGTCTTCAGAGAATTCACTCGTGGATTATATCTAAGTAGTCCAAAGGGCTAGATGGTCTTTGGGTTATATCTCAGTAGTCCAAAGGGCTAGATGGTCTTTGGGACCCAGACAGAAGGTGGAAGGGATATACTATCAAGATGAGTACTTTTTTAGAGCAGATAAATTGTTTTATTATGTCAATGAGAAGTGATAAGGTGATGGATCATGGGGTAGACATTTAGGGTACTAATATTAAGTTGATATTTCTAGATACAGGATGCCACGCCAGAATCTCAGTCGGTGTTTCAAATGTCGACATGTGCTTGAGCAAAAATACATAGAGAACCATTACTGATTACTGGAAGAGAGAATTCCATAGGTTGGCTATGGCGCTGATTGCCGGACTTACAACAACAATTTGTTCCAGCCCATCGAACCTGCCCCTTCTTCACAGAACCCTAACAGATGAAAGTGATAATTTATTCCGTCATCTCAACCTTACCAAAAATGACCCCTTATTTGGATTGCATTCTGCAAGAGTATGTCGGCCCCAATTCGGCTTAAGTGCTCCGAACATAACTATAGTTCCAAAATTTGCAATAGCGTGCTTCTCTTGAAATGGACCCATTCGCGTTGTGGAATCAGTATGTACGCTGGCTATATGAGAACAAGGAGCTGGGCTTATTTGTGGATGTGAAGTGAACCTTTTAATTAACGTATTTTGAACTGAACTCAGTGCCATATTTCACCAATTGGTTTTGAAGCAATTTAGTGCATGACATCCCTTTGCACAGGCAATCCATTAGTGCCTTCCATGCATGATTCTCATGAACATTCTCTTGCCATGCAGATACGATTTATTGATAACACTGATCCAACTGGCATAGATCACCAGATTACTCAGCTTGGGCCTGAGTTATCTTCGACACTTGTCCTTGTTATTTCAAAGGTGAAGATTTAGAGTTATCCAAAATAGAGCAGATGTATAGCTGGCTACATAATACTTGGGAATTTCTGTCCACAGAGTGGTGGTCATTTATTGGCCCCATCGCTAGCACGCCTTTGCAAAGTTCTTTCATTTAAAAGCCTACAACTTCAGAAAGTTTATCTTGAGCTCCATATGAGATCCTTAAAGCTTATGGACCAATGGCTTTGGCATCAAAGCAATAGACATGAGATAATATCCAACAAATTGCTTCCCACGTGTTTTCTGTTGTGAATCTGTAAGAGGCAGTGCAGCCACCACTGCGCTAGTTATGAATTCTGCCAAATCTCCCAAACAAGGCCTTGAACCTGAATTTTTATGCAAACCCACAGACCGACTCTAGGCTTCTTGTTCAGCAGCCTACAAAGGGACACGGAAAAGGAAAAGGAAAAGGAAAAGGAAAAGGAAAAGGAAAAGGAAAAGGAAAAGGAAAAGGAAAAGGAAAAGGAAAAGGAAAAGGAAAAGGAAAAGGAAAAGGAAAAGGAAAAGGAAAAGGAAAAGGAAAAAGGAAAAAGGAAAAAGGAAAAGGAAAAGGAAAAGGAAGGGGTTAGGCTGGATTTGAGGCTGCTCAAGCAGTTTAGAAAGAACTCGAACATATTCTACATATTCTGGTATCTCAAAACAATCTCTGAAACCCCCGGATTTTCATTCTTGAAACAGGTATCTAAAAAAAAAGGGGGAGAAAGAGAAAAAAAGGCGAGAATAGTTACTATTGGTGCAACTCTGTGAAGAATACTGCGTTTGTTATATACGAATTTACCCTAGGCAAACAAGATGATCGAAATGATACTGGTGAATAGTTGGAGTGAAAAGAAGGATCGTGGCGGCCCTCAACATTCGGGAGAAAAACGCATGATTTAAATTTTGTATAAAGTAGGCATATTCAACAAAAATATATTTACTATATACAAGAAACTTATCGCGGCGGCCAAGGCCGCCTCGAACGTCTCTCTTCCCCAACTCGTCTATACATGCTGGAACATGCAGAATTTGCCGTCGCGAATGTTTCTCTTCCCCAACTCGTCTATACATGCTGGAACATGCAGAATTTGAACTTACATTTTGTTGCCTTGTGTTCAGTGCCCGCACGATAGAAGCATATTGACCATAACGACTCGTTACGAAAGATGTTTACATTAAATCAAAAGAATCTAAGTTCCGAACATACAAAAATTGAACTGTGTTTGAGCATGGGGAATTCTAACCTCTGTAGTTGCCAATATATCTATGCAAAATGGTCATTCAAAATGCATATGAATAAAAAATGAACCCATTAACCCAATAGCTTTCCATATGGTAAGAACAAATTTATGATATGCATCATGGAGATGGTCCGTCATGCAATATTGTCCAACACGATTATTTGCTCTGCTCAATGTATGGAAATATTTCAAACGTGGTAGATCAAATTCGGCCTCTGCTGATGCGGGAAGTTGTAGAATTTACATTAACATCCAAAACAATAAAATATGGCATTGATGTCATTCCTAGTGCCTTGACGACTTGTTATTTGAACTTTATGAGCAAAATGCAATGCCAAGACCAACATCATGATTGTTGACAACTAAGTGCATTAATGTTTAGCACATCACTTTAGTTTTTCGATAAATTTCATGCATTGGATTTTACCATTGACATTCTTAGTGTGCTGGTGATGATCAAATGGGACCTTCAACATTAACACCAATGGCATACTTTAGGCAGGGGTCACAATTGAAGCAATAGGGTTTTGGAAAGGAACCAAGATTTGACATGAGACCACATTTGTGGGGCAGAGCATGATTGGGGCACAAGATATGTATCTTTGCATATATGACTTAAAAAATGTTACTACAACTGAACAGAAAATGTGATGTCATTTTAAACGTGTTTTTGGACTTGCTATTTTTTATTGCTAAAAAAAAGATTTTTTCCTGTTTTGGGGTTGCGAGGGTTACAATTTTTTTCACGACTAAAAACTGATGTAGTCGCCCATCAAACAATGGCCTGTCTCTTTCTGACGATCCCATTCTATCATCCTTGGATTAGATTTACTACCGACTGCCCTGCTTTTATTCCTTTTTGCCTTACCTTAATCCCCTTACCGCCCATTTACTTTTCTTAATGAATTTGGTGGTTGAATATCAGTCTGCAAATGTATGCAAATTTGGTGTACTAAGGCACATGCATTAGATGCAATTTGGACCTTTCAGTCTCCCCACTACAGCTTCACACAAACAATCACACTAATATCGCTTGTATACAGGGCACATCAAGTAACAATCAGAAGGCTCCTGGCTAGTCGGGGTTGGCTCAAAAAAGCATTAAAGGATGTCGATATACAAAAGCTCTACCATATTCGAACTTAGCTTCTACTTATAATTATCAATCAGAAGAGAATAGGGTCAGACACATCGACATTAAGGATTAAGGGTCAGAACCGTGTTTAAGCTCAATCCATTATCTATGGCATTGTTAAATCTGAACAATATTTGCTCTAAAATCTGCCCTGTTTTTTTATGTACATTTACATAACCTTGCGGTATCAATCGAATAATAAATCCAAAGGATTTAAAATATACCTTTCGGAATAAGTTTAGCTATGGCTGTCCATTTATTGCCATGCAGTCGATGCACAGCAAATAGTTTCTTCTCTTCGGTAAATGTCCATGCACCTTTCTTGATCTTGGGATCCAAATGATTAAACCATCTGCGTATTACCTAGATTACTGTTAGTTACTGTCTTGAATATAAAAGATGGACCATATAGTACAGATTTAAAACTGTGTAATGCTCGTTGTATCTTTCTCGGCACTGTTTTCCGATGCGACCAGGCAGGCAACGAGCAATTGCAGCCCATTTCTTTGTTCCCAAAAGTTCCACCATCTCTACTATACGATCATCCTCCTGATTAAATCATAAGAAAGAAGATTCTAAGCTACTTAGGTAATTACTTTGGGTTGCGGATTCTTCTGCAGAGTAGTTACCTCTTTCTTCCAGCTTCCTCTAACTCGCCGCTCAGGCACAGCAACATTTCCGCGTAACCGATGGTTTGATGCGGAATGTAAAAGGACATAGCGCCCGGCTTCGGTCACATTCGGATCCGGGGGCCCGCTTGCGGGCCACCACACGCGATCAGCGCCCCATCCGGAAGGAGACAAAGGCGCGGTACCTTGCCAGGCATTAGATGTTCGGCCTGCTGGACACTCATCCTCGAACCTTTTGGCGCAGAGTGCTTCGAAGGCCAACCCAGCCTACAGGCGACATCACACCCGGCGGGGGAGCAAAAGACTTGCGGCATGCTCTATGACCCACCGTGGGGCCAGACGTCGCCCATACCCCCACGGGATGGCCCCCCATTGGTTCTCGCGGAGGAGGATGTTGTGGAGGGCCTGCAACGGCTGGCTAATGGGAAGGCGGTGACCTCGATGGTATGCGTGCCGAAGTTACTCAAATGGGCAGGCGGCCGGGCGGTGCCGATCCTCACTACCCCGTTTCAACGAGCAGCATTGCAAGAAGGTCTCCCCGATAATGGACCACAAGCGGGGTTGTCCCCATTCACAAAGGCGGGCAACCCACACCGTCCGACCCACCACGGACGATCATGGTCGGTCAAAGATTTGCCAAACCGTTATCGGCATTCTCGGCGGCTGATTGACACCGGGCAGAGGCGGCCAGATGTGTGAGCCCTCACACAAGCAGGCTTTAGACCCCGCCACTCAACGATTGACCCATCTTCACATGGCGCACATCACCAAGGACCTAATGTTGTACTGTTTTTTATGCCCCCGTGATATCTTCACTTCTCCTACAGATAACATCTTGGTGGGGGTAAAAGTGAAATGCACGTGCAAGTCGTTGATTCGAACTACGCACAATGTCTCACATCTATCAAGCAAAACACCAATTCTCTAGTGTACAGTGTTGTTTATCATCTGATAAAAAAAGATAAACAATTGGAGCTTAGTCAAAGCACTGCATTACCCAATAGGTAGATACATGTACTCCACCTCCACCTACCGCTCTCAAAGCAAATGTGCATAAACAACGTTCACAGCTTTGCCGCGCATATGTAGTGGCCTGAATTTGTATGGACGATCAATGAAAAATTGATCTATTAAAGGTTCTATGGCCACCTAAATGTAATGGGATATTTTGTGCGCCAAGGATTTTGGATTTAACCTTTGAGTATTATTCTATAAGTTGCCAATCTTTTGTACGTAATGCCTTAAAACCATTCCAAACATTCGTGCCTAAAACATAAATGGTGTAGCAAAGCCTTAAAACCATCCCAAACATTCGTGCCTAAAACATAAATGGTGTAGCAAAATGTACTCTCGTTTTCTCCAATGTGGTCAATTCTTTGGTTACTTAGACAATTGCAAATACTTAAAAGCAACAGGTAGAAAAAAATATCTTGAAGAGATGCAAGAAAATTGCTTCCGGGCATTGTTTATCCAACATAAATGGTGAAGCACAATGTTTAGCAAGTAGCAGGAAGAAGCAGGAAGCAAATTATGCGCCCTTAGAGATGGCTTGCATGAAATTAGTGCATTATCATTGGACACTTAAGAAGATGAGTAATATCTTTGGCTTTTTCTAACAAACTCCAAAATCCATGTCCTCTTGGCATCCTACATTACACAAACATCTTAGTTGTACAAACCTTTGTTATAACTTCGTGAACAAATTCAGAAGATATTTTTTTGTCAACCCAAACCTTTATCTCAACCCAATGCGAAACATACATTTACACACAAGTTCAACAACATATGACAATAGAAATGATGCAGACACTGAAATCTATTTTTTTGTTTGTTACAACCTTTTTAAAACTGCAAAGATAACATTTGTAATGCAATGGTCAGTACAAATCAAGCTTCAATGCTGGCACTATTAGGTAGAACAAATATAGATTCAACAATTGTATCTGACAATAAGCAGAGATGGCTCAAAAAAAAAAAGCTTAGAAAAAATTTCAGCAAAGGATCCAAAGGTATATCCTTTGCCTTCTGGCTGGCAATATGCTCCATGTAATTCATAATTAAACGCGCGCATAATGAAATGCACAGGGGAAAAATGGGAAAAAAAACATAAACCTTGTCCTAAAAATTTTGCATGCCGGATTTTTAAATATCTAATCCCAATATTTCATTTTTTTGCCGGATTTTGATGTCTACAGGCGACCGGAAAAAAGAGGACACACACCCCCAAAATCTTTTTAAGTAAGTAGATTCCTATTTGGGTCATCAAAGAAAAAAGTTATAGTCATTTTAATAAAAACACTGCTAAAACAAGGGCATTTTCATAATTTTGTTAAAACAAGGGCATTTTCATAATTTTGCAAAAAAATAGGGGTATTTTTATAATTTGCCCTTAATTAAATGGGATGGTTACCCTCATTATACAACATATGGATATCGGGTGGTTATTAATGGTTCATTTGCTAGAAGGTTCAATCTTAATGCTCTGTATTTGAGTCAGGTCTACGTGGTTGACATCTTGCCAATGATTTGATCCAGATATGTTCCATGGCTTGATGAATGACAATGTGGAATGTAAAATAATTGAGATTCTATTCACTTATTTTGCTTTATATTAATAGCTTTCTATAAGGGATGCCAAGATATGACAGCATAATATCTCAACCAAAAAGTAAAAAGTAGCCAAAGATATCTTGGATTTTAGCGATTTGTGCTCCATGGATAAGACAAACAACTCTATGAAGTCACATTTAGTCTAGTGCCTTGCACAATAACCAATACCAACTTTTGCCAAGGATTTCCATACACAAGGGATCTTATCTATGTTACAAGATATGCTGAAGGATGTGCTTTGGATCAGAGTTGGAAATTGAAGGCTGCAAGCCTTGCAAGACCCTTTTTACCATGCAAAATAAAGTCTAAAAAAAATAAGCATTCAAAAACAAGTCTACATTTCATATAGCCTTGCAGAATGAAAGTCAAGAAAAAAATAGGCTTGCAACAAAAAGTCTATTTTTTTAGTAGCCATGCACTTATACCCCTATATTAATTTAATCTTTTAAATATATATTAGAGAAAAAAAATATATAGATGTGGCAATCCCATACATATCACCAAAATATCATATAGAGAGAAATAAAAAACTTTAGAAAACTAAAGAATACTATATCATGATTTAATCGAATGGCATGGCAATTAATATTGCCATAATCCGCTCCAGCTAAAAAATCCAAAATCGTCCATTTTGTTACCAAAATGTGAGAAAAAAAATTTTCTCCTTTTCTTTCACTGTATTTTCCCTTCTTTCTGCGACCTAGTTCTTTCTCATATGCAGTCGATGCCGAATCACATCAATGGGAAGGGCCAGCCAATTTTGATCAAGTAGGTGAATTGGGTGGGTTGGGCAGGCTCTGGATTGGCTATTAATGCCTGTAGAATTGATTTGGAGAAGCCACAGTGCAATACAATGAGAATGAGTAAGCAGATGGCAACTGGCACAAAAACCATTTCCAAGTATTTTTATGTCATAATCTCGAGAATGCTTGACGCTTTACAACTCCCTTTGACTTGAACTGAATCAAAAATATCTTCAAAAAGGTTTGGTTCTTTTTATACATTTCAATATCACTATAAACTCGTTCTTTCTTTTCATGTATGGTGAGAATTTGTCCAGACAAATTACGGCACATCTCACGTTCTTTAATTATGTCAAAAAGATCTAGTTCTTGATCACAGTCACATCGTAGAAGAAAAGATCACTTCTTGGATCAGAATAGTGTTCCTACTCTCTGTCTATAATCTCATTATCTTTTTTAATCTCATCTCTGTGTTCAAAATCTCAATGAGTTATTGCCACAAAAGGAAGGAAAATAGACTCTATTTCACAGTTTGCTCCAAACAATAAATTCAGACCCATCTGGTATATTACTAGTTCGGTCTAAATTCTGATTTTTTAAGTTTTAGAATGCATGTCTCTAGGTGGCATTCTATTTACCCTCTCTGTATAGGAGCTGTATTTATTGGCCTCATCGTACCAAAAGAACTGGTCTTTATGTGATATAAATATTGCATGTGCACTATCACTTTTTAAGGGGAAAAAAGGAAAATTTAAGCCCGTGCATTGTTACTTTTGGATTAACAATCAAATCAAAGTCTAATTTAAATTATGCCATGCAATTTGAATATCCAATTTTTGGAGTGACCTTCACAAGAAAGTAAGGGCAGCCTTTCAATTTCCAACCCTGCTTTAGATGATGTCTGCATCCAAACACTTTAAAGCACTTTGAAATCACGGCGCTTAAAACACTCATCCAAATACTTCAAAGCATTTCGAAGTCAAGGCACTTAAAACACTTTTCCAATCTTGAATCGGGCTTCTCCAACTATTAAAATTAGTTAATTGTTCTTCATACCCTCTATTTTTTGGATCCATTTAACAAGCACAATTTCTATAAATTGTGAATTAAGTAATGCAAGTAGGCTGAATGTAACTTCAATGACACTAGTTATGGTGCCCGGCGTTGCCAGGCTTTCCTACAATTTGAAAGGGTGGTTGTTTGATTGTTGGCTAGATAAAGAATGTGGCAATTTTTATACTTCACACGATGCTAAAAAGGAAGGAATGTGTGAACGTGAGTGTGGGTGCGTGGGGCATTATTGTATGTTTTGCATTCATTTGTTGTGTAATATAAATGCCAAAGAAGACTCCTCTAGCTATATCATGCATCATGCTTAATAGAGCAATCAATGGGATTGTATTCATGGCCACTATTTCAGCGATAGTTTGGTTTAGGGTAGCATTGTCTACATTGCAACAGACATTGGGCATAAGATTTCGAATAGCAATGGCGCCTAAAGCATATGTCAAAAGTGGCATTTAGATTTTTACCAAAATTTTAAGCCCCATATTGACATTTGTAAAGTATATCAAACTATTCAATGGTTATGGCCTTGTAAGCACATGTTTTTGTAGAAAATATACATTGAGTAACGTTTGTCAAAATTGTTCTTATGTAGGTTATTAAGTTGTAGTGAACCCAACTGTTATTTGTAGTCTTTAAGGTGCAATAAATCCAAACATCTTCAATTATCTAGATTGTTTATTAGTTTGCTGGTACATGTACTGAGTTTGTTGACATGTATAATGATAGATTGCAAGAAAAAGGGGAAATGATTAACATCCTTCGTATATAAATCATGTGACTACACTCCACCAGCTTTTAGCATTACAATATTGTACATTCTAGTTGTATGAGACTTAAGAACGCTTTGTACTAACAAAACAAAACCACCATATTGAAATATGATTAGTGAATTAAAGATGATACATGGGAATAAAACTCCTATTTGCACCTCTGCAATGATAAATCTGATACACTTTTGACGTGGGGTTCTGTTTCTACTCTTATTTTAAACGGTGGATAAAGGATAAGTGGTTGAAATATAAGTACATGTCATTCCTAAGTTTTCGAAATATAAGTTGGACCTTTGGATTTCTGAGGAAAGTAGTCACCTTAGTGATGAATTTCATGTGATTATGTAAAGTAATGAAATTAATGTTATGCCCAACATGAATATAACCTCCAAGGGGAAAGATGACGGATTTCATGTGGTCAAAAAATTTGATGCTGAGTACAACATGGATTCAACCTCCAAGGCATAAGATTAAAATCATTAGATAATAAGCATCGAGTGCCCAATATCGGAAACAGATATTGAAGACTCTACTTCTTGACAAAACAAATTAGAGCATCAAAGTTGAAAGTATTGTGTTATTAACGTAACTTTTGCTCCAGCTTATAAGCATGTGAACAAAAATGATCGATCATTGATAACAATTGCAAGCAACAAAAATGACATTCAATTTTATCCGTCTTTAAATGCCCCCAATTCCTTTGCCGCATGTAATAATATGCTTCTAATAAGTAGAAACTTTTTGATTTGAAAATGCATTTTGGACTTCTCGATACCATAATAGGAAAGGTCACATCTCTGAAGAGCATGGAAGTGGTGTGCAACTAACAAATATAGTTTGTCTTGTCCTTATCATGGTCAGACTTGTGAAAACTTGTTCTGGGATATTTTCAGCGATCATGGCAATAAAACATGGAGCATTCCAAGTCTATGTTATCTGCAAATGGATGCAGCAAAAACGTACCCTATTGAGGGTGCCGTAGGTGTCACTGCTAGTGATATATCCAATCCCCAAAAGAAAAACCTGCAAATACATGCAACTCCGACTAAACCCTATGCAACTCAAAATTAAAAAGGTCCAAACTGTGCAACTTACCTAACACGTTTGAAGCTCCATTTATCATCATTGTACGGAGGTGACATTGACTGTCCAAATGTATTAAACTGCCCTGCATGGTTCTCACCTTGTGCATGAATAGAGAAGTAATGTCATTTTATCAAGTAAATGATAATCCAAAGGCGAAGTCAGAAAACTAACCATTGTACTTGGAACTGTATCAAACAAAATAGGTTTCCTGTTGTGGTTTATCTTCGCATTTAAAACAACAATTTTGCAAGTTGTGCATGTTGATAGCTCAACTTCCTACTAAGGCCAACAGAGACATCTTGTCAAGCCTGCTCCAAACACCTCCAAGGGCAAATAATAGAACCAGTACAATCAACAATAAATGATAACAGTGCTTTAGAGAAAACTACCTCAATTCCATATTGTGCATACTGTTAAAGGATCAGGGTCTTATCATACCAAAAAAGGAGGATTTAATCCTTGTCAAATGTGAACTCTGCACTGCCTTCACAGTACTAAATTCATCCTGTAAAAAACAACACCCATAAATTTGTAAGATAAGATGTTCTGGTTCTCTAAAATGCTTACATAACACAGATACTAAAGTTAGCTATGCATGCGAAAATCAAGGAACACCATGCATTTGAAGGAATACCAGCTTGCAAAAAGAGAGGAATGAGTTTGGCCAGAAAACTTGAGCTTTAGTGAAAACTAAAACAGTCCACCTGCAGGCCATGGGTAAACGCAGGCTAAGACTTATCCAGCGTAGCATCATAAAATGCAGGCAATACTGCATCATTTCATACGTATAGGTTGTCAACCTGTCACAAAAAGCTATGTTCTTGCCTCCCCTGTGCACAAACCATATAAAATTGCTATTCTTCAACGACCTTCTAACAGCAATGGCCACACTATGTGTTCCATGCCCTGATCCATATCTTGCATTTTCAGAGCAGACAATATGAATGTGCAAAATGTGTTCCTGGTCAATCAAAACTAAGCATCCACATCTGCTTTGTGCTTAGACATCCAACATCTTCCTATTTGCACAGTTCAGAGACAAAACTGGAATGTATGACTAGCCATCTCTTGCTCTTATGAAATTGCTCATCCCTTGCAAATGAGCAATCTTTGCTCTGTTTTAGAAACATAAATTTTTCTTGTTCCCGACAGAAGATATTGACCACAAATGGTTCATTGTTATTAAGATACAGGGAAACATTATCTAACCAATAAAAGCAACCAAGTCTTACTTGAGTATGTTAAAGAGTGCGTTCACTCTCAGATTCTCCCTTGCTTTTAGTATGTTAAACAACATGGCCTCTGGAGGCACATACATTCTTCTGAAGTTCTCCGTAGCTGAAATATTTTTCTTTAATTTCGTTGAAAAAGTTCAGTTAGAAAGTCCTTCATATACAGACAACCAAAACAAACCATTTCCAATTGTAACACGGTCAGGCTTCACAACAATAGTCTTCACAACAATAGTCTAAAGTACAAACAAACTCAATAATATTTTATCGGATAAAAAAATGAATAAACCTTAACCTTTATAGACAACTCAATCATATGAAAACATGTGACCTTTTAGAGACAGTAAAAATCCAATCCTGACTATTATAACTTGGCTTTATACTATAAACAACACTTTAAATTGAGAATACAAAGCTAAAGAAGATCTACAGACCTCTCAAGAATTGTATAGCATGATGGGCTCTTGCTGAATGAGATAAGGAAGAGCTGGCAAATTGCAGCTACCCTAATATATACTGAGATCTATGAGTTCATGAGCATCGTCCAACTTATTAATTACAGGCTGCACCAAATTACCAGGGATCAGAAACTCTAAACAGAGACTAAAAGCTAGAAAAATGGAAAGAACACTGAGGGAGCACCATACAAATTATTCATCACAGTTTGTACCAAATTTACCATGCATCAGAAACTCCAAAGCAAAGATTATAGAAGAATAGAATAGAATAGTTTTTTTAACGTCCACGGAGACCAATAGGACCCATACAATGGGCTAGTACAATCATTACTACTAGGATTAAAAAACCCCTGCCTCGAAAGGTTTTCAAGGGAAAAACCTTTGCAGTAATGATGATACTAGAGAAGCAAAGATAATGACTACTGAGGGCTCAGTAATTGCAGACGTTTATCTAGAACCTCAAGTATGTATAATGCCAAGTCATGCACAAATGGTGCTCTGAGAAGTTGTGGAAGCAAAGAAAAGAAGAGAGAAGGAAAGAACACTGAGGGAAATTGCAAAGCAACTGGAACAAATTTAATGACGATTTAATTTGTTTGTATATGTTACTTGGCATCTAAAATGATGACTGCACGATGGAAAGACATGCCTTCACGCTCATGTTAGCTGAACAATAGAGATAAGACTAGAGGCAATGGAATTGCAAAGCAACTGAAACAAATGTACCAAGCATGTGGTTCCATTATCTAAATGCAACTGCAAAACAACTGCACAAATGTACATAGAAGATACACCTTACCAATAAAACGAATCAAATCTTCAAATAGCAGTGAACTGTGCGTTAAGAACATCCAAACTGCATAGCACTGTGTTGTAATGATCTGTGTCCATCAAATGGAGAGTTCAGGCTCTAGCAATTGAATTGCCAAGAATCCCTAGCATGTGTTTGGCCTGGGTTTCATTATGTACAATGCAATTGCAAAACTCCAACAAATGTACCAGGCATGTGGTTCCGTTATCTGCAATGCAATTGCAAAGCAACTGCAACAAAATGTACCAAGAAGATTATCTTGTGTATAAAGACACTGTAGAAAGCTCAAGAGATACCCATTTGCACTGTGAATCGCTCCAAAGCTACAGAAAGAAAGTCGATAGAAAACGCAATGGATATGCATGCATAAGTTTCAATTCCAAAATATAAAGCCTAGCTACTATAAAGTTTTGCTGCTCCTTATCCCGTATCTTTTTACTCCAGCTTATGTGCCAATTATAGTAGAACTCTGACCTGATTCGTTGTTATTACCCAGCACATTTTGGAACAAAAAGGCCAAAAGTGAAAAAAACATTAGAGTAATATTAGATTGATCCTACCTCTAAGGAATAGAATAGAATAGAATAGATTTTTTAACGTCCACGGAGACCAATAGGTCATGGGACCCATACAATGGGCTAGTACAATCATTACTACTAGGATTAAAAAAACCCCTGCCTCGAAAGGAGAAATGACGCTTCATTTAGATCTAAGTTTACCACATTTGGACTTATCTTTTGCAAATAGATGGCAGCATCAATCAGGAAGGCCATAAACAGTGCAAATTGCGTAGTACCAGTAGCTATCCTGCAGAATAAAAGTGGTCAATAATCAGATAGTCGTATATAGATAGAGCCTAAGCACGGTTAGAGTTCAGATATTTACCTTAAAAGCTTTGGTGGTGACTTCTTCTTGGGAAGACCCAGAATCTAGAAAAAAGATTATAATATCATATAACATATAGATGTGCAAGGAAAAAAGCACATAGGCAAAGATGGAATATGGAATTGAACCATTTTAAGTGCTGGCTAATTGCTTCATTGTTCCATTTGCACACACAATAGAGTATGGTCACTCTTTTCTGCAAATAGCAACAAAGACTTAGTTTATCACCATGAGTTTAGGATTTGTTCCCAATCAGACTGTTTACTTTAGACAGTTTATTACAACAATTTTCAAATAAACTAATAATTACGTTGCGCCTCTCATCATGGTCCACAGTTGATTTTGCTGCAGCAATGGCTTTCAAAAGCAGGTAGGTTCCAATATAGATGTTGTAAAAAGATAGATCTTGTCAGATATTATTCCTCTTCACAATGGTCCTTCTAATCCATTTCAAAAATAATAAGACAACAACATGGATAAAGAAGAAATGGGCCTACTTCAAAGAGCAAATTAATTCGGTTCTTACCAAGGACAGAGATATGCAAAGAGCAAATATCAAAATGGAGCAGATGGATGAAAGGGCATATATCCTAGGGATTTTTGTACTCATCAAGCATTTCAGAGAACTGCATGTTAGTCTCTTGTCGTTACTTGAAGCGAGAGAACTTAGAAAGAGGAGACACATGATGAGTATCTAGGTGCATACACATCAACTGCTTATAAATTGTAAGAAAGAGCATCCGATCTCTATGCAAATAGTAAACTACACCTTACAAAGAAAAGGGCTCCTTCAAAACATATCCTGCCTAATATGACAGGCCAGAAAAAATATGAATCCCCTAAGGAATAGAACCAGAATTAAGAAAATAAAATCGTTCCTTACCTGGCTCATGAATACTGGAAGTAATCATGCTACACGAAGAGATATGCCAGACCTTGCAATTCTCGATCTTTCACAATTTGCAGAGCATCTTAATCTGGCCAGCGCAGGCAAAGGTGCTGCCGTGCCACAAGAAGAGAAAGTAGGGCTGATTGAGCTAGCAAGAGGTGCCGTTGGCATGGCCAGCTCTGTGTTTCTGACTTGATCTGTGTTCCGGGCCTCCATGGTGAAAAATAAGGACTACTTACAGTGCATAACTTAGAATATCTCGCCTAATCTCAAAAACTATTTTCCACCTAAAACCTTAACCTAAATAAAAAAAGCAATGAAACTCTAAAGCCACAAATTATTTCTTTTCAATTTTTAGAAAATCAGATTTTTTTTTCGGCCACTAAACCCTTCAAAATCTTAGGAAATGGGGCTAAGAAAAATTCCAAAAACCTTTTTAGCCAAACCGGAAAATCCCAAATTAACAAGATTGATTGATACAACAAAAGCCTGAAAAATACAATTTACCATCATTGATTGCGAGGTTTCGCATTTGAACTCCAGCTTTAATAATTTGTGCTAAATGTTTATCTATATAGTTTTAAATCTGCAAGAGTGATCCAAAAGTATGCTTAATATCCAATGGTATGCTTTCATGCTTCCAAGTCTTGCAACCTGCATGCACTACCCTATACAAGAAGTAGGTGAGTTACCATGTTTTACAAGAAGTGGAAAAGAAGTAGGTGAGTTACCATGTTCTACAAGAATGCTGCATTAGGTTATACCATCATGAACTTGAATTTACTAACAAACCTTGCGATGCTATCATATAGCCCTATGGACTGCAATGTGCGAACTCCTTACTGTAGTACAACTCATGTCAATGGGCTAATGTCAGCGACTTAATGTCAATTCGCTAAACTACTTCATTACCAATGGCTATTTGCAATGCCTTATTGGGGCATGGGCTGAAAGTCAACAGGGTCATTAGCTATATGCTGAGTCCCTAAAGGCATTCGCTTAGCCATTGAAATTACATCCAGCCTATTTGCATTACTTCGGAATACAAATCCTGTTGTGTAAATCTATTAAGCAAAACTTCTTTGAGATTAAAATGTTACGGTTAATTGGTTAATTTTTCATGGAATAAATTATGTAGCAAAGAAAATAGCATTCTGGGAGTCGGATAAGTTCCAATGTAACCAGCAGTATATTCCCATGTTTGATGAATTAGCAAATAATTATCAAATGGTGTCAAACAATAGGCAGCTTAAATGAGCCAAATTTTGCCACCTAAAACACAGCTAATGCATCGAATTTGTGCATAAGGCTCACTCTCCATGTGCTTAATCAGATTCAGAAGTGCCTAAAACAACTAGGATGATCCGCTTCACTAACTGACCATTGATAATATGATATGGTTAAGCTAACGCCTTTGGAACATAGCTAATGTTCTTGTTTCCATTCAGTCCATCTATAAATCACCAGTATATATCCCTAGAGCAGAGAAGAGCAGTATATTGTCTCCTTTGAGCAAGCATCTCAGAACACATTATCAAAGACATGCCACTTGAACATGATGTTGTGGGGTGGATGAGCTTCCTTCCCTTCAGCAGAACATTTGATGACAAGCAGTGGGAAATTTTTGCCACAAAACATGTTGTTGAATTGGATCCTTTTAAATTGTTTATTCTAAGCACTTCAAAGTGGTAAGAGAGTCAAGCAACAAAGCAATATTTATCTTTTTGAAGCCGATATGTCTTTTTCACCTATTTTTCTTTGCTTTCATCAACATACTTGACTTGTACCTTACTTCCCTTGCTCTTTGTGGTTGGCTTTACCATTTAATGCGCAATTTAATGAACATATTCTGGAAAGTTTTCTGCTAGATCCATTTATCAAGTTCATATGTAGCAGCAAGCAAGCAATACAGATCTGACTGGCAACAACATGGTGGTACCTATGAAGAATGAAGATGCCACTTTACTGGATGACAGACTAAAAAAGAACTTTCATTTAACCAGGTTATTTTTGCAGGTAATAGTTAGTTCTCATACAACTTCAACATGCAACATATCCTGTGAGATATCTTCTGCTCTATAGCTTTGAAAGATGTATTTCGTTTAAGTATTCCTTTCTTGTTTCATTTTTAAAAAATATTGGACTCACTGCCTTAGAATCTAATTATTGTTGCATCACGTCAATGTTTTCCATCGTCCATCCTCCATCTTCCTTATGGCTAGTCTTTAAGATTTATCCACGTCTTTATACGTAATTTAGAGGCATGATGTGTTAGTATAAAGATCCACTCAATGCAATACTGGTCTAAAAAATGGGATCTAACAAATGAGACAAATGAGATAAATGATAAGACTTCATAGTATAAAACATCAATTTCATAACAAAAATGTGGTTTCATTACAAAAATGTGGTCTACAGAAAGAAACCACTCTCTTAATACAAGAGTTCATAGCACGATATATAGCCAATACAATAGTTCATATGACAGTCTATCACTGATATTGGCAAGTGCACCAATTAAAGCTTGTCTATCCATCTCTGCTGCCCTCACCTCTTCTTTCTGCATCACACTTCTCATTCTCAACGGCACACATCTTGGAATCTATTTCCTACCTCTTGTCTTCAAGGTCTTTGGAGTGCACCAGGAATCTCCATTCGCTTCCCTCCCAGCAATTTCAAGCACTTTTTAACTCTCTTTCCAAAGTTCTTTTCATCTTTTCCCTCGCGGTACTTGTTCGCTATCGATCTCTTGCCAATATTTAGCCTCTAACAAGCCTCTCATTTGTTGTAAGTCTTTTCTTCTTCTTACCACTTGAACCTGGCTCTCTATCACCAAGTGTGGTTGAAGATGTAGGAATGTTAGTGTCAGCAGTAGCTACTACTATCACGAGTATGGGGTGGACAATGGATGGCTGCTTAACATAAAATTCATCAATGAGATGCCAAACTTGCTGATCAAACTCAACAGGCTGGACCAAACTTGCAACAAATCTGCTTTTTTTTATAGACCATGATATCCTCAAATAATCCCATAAGCTTGAGCCTAAGCAAAGATTTAATAGAATGTGAAGAAGGTGGTCTTAACTCAAAATACCCTTGCTGACATGGGAAGGTACAATCAGATTGTAACATACATACCAACATCTTAGCAATAACAACAATGCCCAATGTGGAGTTGTTGCAACTGCAATAACTGCCGAGGTGCCACTGTATAATAACTGTAACTACAATTTATCTTTCTTGTCTAGTGGTAACGCGACGCATATATATATCTTGAGTTCGAGATCGCCGTGAGTCGCATTCAATTAAATGTAAGGTGGTTGGAGACAGGACTTGGTAAGCAATGTTAGTATGGTGTGTGCGCCATATGTCCAATCGAATGCTGCCATTGTGGCATTACATAAAAATTGCTTCTTATTCTTATTGTCAAATCATTGTCCAATTGGATGCTGCCACTGTGACATGATGTTAGTAACTCCTCCTTTCCTCCTCCAACCATTGTGCAACATTAATGATACAAAGGAAAGATGATTAAAAGAAAATAAGAAAAATGCAAGCTTACTTATTGGAAGAAGTCACATTGTGTTTGCTTTATTGCATGAGCTTTCAACTTCTTCATATATTGGGAATTCTTCTTCGTCTCAACAATTTTCTCCTTTCTTGCTTGAAGAATTTTTCATTCCTTCATCTCAACACATTGTGACCTACCCAATAAAATAAAAATATAATACAATACAAAATTAATGGTACAACTCCATAATTGAATTGAACAAGTAAACAAATATGCCAAGATGTTGAATAATGTGCGTGCTGAAGTTTATCACCGTGATTAAAAGACCATGTCATCAAATTTTTGAGGAAAAAACCCTACTAATAAGCCCTCAGCAATGGGCTTGGACAATCACAAGGCTACTACAACGTTTCCCAAAAAAATCCATGATATTAAGAGCATCTGAAGGCGCACATCATCCTACTACCTGCACATCATAAATACCAAACGCATATTGAGAGAAAACCTCCAAAATGAAACTGTTGACAATGACTGACGCGACAAAAACATCTACGATATACAACATGAATAAACATTAAGTTAGAATCGGAGGGTGGAATCAAGAAGGAAAGAACGGAACTAAGATGAAGAAGTGCCAGTATGAGAAGCTGTTGAAGGCTCCTGCAATAAATAGCGAACCCAATGACCAAAAAGTGTATGCATATGCATGCACGTTCGTCCTCCCAAGAATATCGACTAATGGTTTGAATCAATGTCATTCCCGTGATGAACTTGCAAGATGCATCAAACTCCAAATAAAGGATGCAAGATGTGGAGAGTTTGATGCATCTTACAAGTCCATCGTGAGAATATTATTTACCAAAAATTTCGTGGATAACATGCTTTCTTTGATAACTAACGTACTCTCCAAATTTCAAAGGTTAAAAGGAAAGCTCCTACAAGATTTAATAGCCTCAGACAAACCACCAATTACAAGATATGGAGAGTTTGATGCATCTTACAAGTCCATCGTGAGAATATTATTTACCAAAAATTTCGTGGATAATATGCTTCTTTGATAACTAACGTGGTCTCCAAATTTCAAACGTTAAAATGAAAGCTCCTACAAGATTTAATAGCCTCAGACAAACCACCAATTAAGCAGCACAACCTACTTGGATTCTTTTTTAAATTTGAAACTACATGCAGATTTCAATACGCAAAGTGCCTATAACAGGCATTTCTTAACTCGCGCAAACTAAGGTCTCTCATGTTATATATGTAAACCTTCCTCTGGAACTCTCCAACCAGCAAGGTGCACAAGCCATTTTAGGTGCCAAATTAATAGTGGAGGAACATAAAATGAAGGCGCACAGTAAATCAAGCGTTGGAAAATTAACTTTTGGATTTCAAACCTTGACTCACGGCATTCTCTGCCTAATACTGAATTGATTTGGAAAATTAAAATTTGAATAAAAATTTGACTTTTGGTAATGATTTGACATAATGCCTGAAAGGGGACCCAGGCTAGTCAGTCAGTCCACTTAGCGCCCAACATCTTTAAAAGAAAAGAATATCTGTCTGCTGCTTCTTCAATCTGGAAAAAAAAAAATGGAAATCTATCCGCTGCTTTCTCAATTCTAGAATTCAAACCTGGTGATGAGAGCTTACCGTTTTCTTAGTTGGTCGACCAGATCCATGGCCCGCTTTAGTTTCAATCCGGCCAATAATGGGATTAGTTTGTACAGGAGTGGCTGAAGTCTTAACAAGTATATGCTGCATAGTCTGCCCAGAAAACACATTACAAGCCTGGACACATCATTTTATCGAAAATTTACATAAGGGAAAACAAACCGCCAAGAGCTTCATAGTATGCAGTGGCACGACACGGTCATCATGATCAGCTGTGAGAAGCATTGTTGCTGGATATTGAATGTCCTTCCAATTAGGCCTCTCCCAGGGTCTTGAAACGTTATGGAGAGGAGAGTACCTAGAAGAAACCAAGTACACTTATTTTACATTTCATAGTTATTTCTAACTGCAAACCAAGACAAAACTAAAACTGTTCAGACATACTTCATCATACAATGGAACTGCTCTTCATTGTCTGAACATCCGTAATCAGATGTCCACGCATGACCTGCAACTCATATCATGCACAATTAGGTTCTGATCTGCTCTTATAGACATCTACTTAAGCCTGTCAGGTCTATGAGACCAAATATATACAACATTTTGAACTGCAAGGAGGAAACGAGCCTCCTAGTCACTTAATAAATCTATTACAAGACAATGAACATATCTAATGCATATAGCTTATTCAACAACTGTCTCAAGCCAGGCTCATGTGCAGCTGGCTCTCAGATTGCCTCTGCTGAATCGAGGGATGCTGCCCACATAAAGGGTGTGGCATCTATGCTTTGTTGGTGTGCAGACAAATGTGCCATGTTGGAGATCACGCTGTTTGCCTTGGGCGCACACTCCAAGAGAGATTGGAATGCAGTGCGGGAATTCCAGATACAAGACTGGAAAACCAGGGTCATGTGGTCTGGCCATCTAAGGTGTTTAACTTGGTGGAGGTATCCCATTTGCCATTCTAGGCTGGTCTGAAATAAGTCCAAATATCAACATTTAGGCCCGAATATCAACATTAGACCCCTCAAATATCCTTTTCCTGATAGAGTGTTACTCCTCTTTCATTGGAGGGGATAATGATAATAAACAGAAGTCCGGTTCCCTTCCTGGACCCCCTAATCCGTTCCCCCTAATCCATGAAAGTGTCGAGAAGAAGAAAGCGGGCTGTAAAAGACAAACACAAGCAGTTCTTTCAAAGAGAAAATAAGCCTGACATCACTTCGTACTTTGAGCCAGTGGCCAAGAAGACAAAAGCTTCATGATTTCATAGTTTAGTTTTTCTTTTTTTCATTTTTATGTAACATCTCCAGGAGGCTGCAAATGCGCCTCTAGATGCACATCATTGCTGTATAAATGGTCTCATAGACCCAAGCGGTCTTTCGTAGACGTTAATATAATCTTTCTTTCTTTCTTTCTTTCTTTCTTTCTTTCTTTCTTTCTTTCTTTCTTTCTTTCTTTCTTTCTTCCTTCTTCATTGACCCCTCCATGCTTTGATGGCTCATCTCAAGGGAGAAAAACGAGGTTATTCCTGTGTGCCTTGAAACTTCTGGGCTCCCGATACCCTCTTTATTTCAGGACGTCCCGTAATTTTATAGAAGTTCATGAACGAATAGAGTTACAGATAAAGATGAGAATGCTCTTCAGACTCAACCAGGCACTTTATGCCCTCGTGGTTATGCTTCGTCCCTCCAATTTTCAGTTAGACATCAGAAAAGAATAAAAAACACATTATTAGCATGATATTTACTGAATTAAACACATCAAAGGAATTATCATTTAAGAAATTAGCAATGCTCTGACCATACTACTTAACATACTGTTAAACAGTCAGCTTACCTATTGTGAACTTGTGAAAACGCAGCATATCCATCACCCCAACGTGTGCAAGAGCACATCCAAAGAGCTCTGGTCTCTGCATTATCAAAAACGTGCATCACACACATGTAGCACCACTTCTACTTTTGTTGAAGAATATTGTGCAAGAGAATCACATTAGTGTACTGTATGCTAATGACTACCTGATTAACACATGCTGCGACTAGAAGACCACCATTACTGCCACCTTCAATGCCAAGCAGTTCTGGTTGTGTGTAACCCTCTCTAATGAGATATTCCGCACATGCTTGAAAATCATCAAAACAATTTTGCTTTTTATCAAGTGACCCTGCCTTATGCCATTCTTCTCCATATTCACCTCCACCCCTAATATTAGCTGTCGCAATCACCGTTCCACTATGTTGAAGAAGGGCAACTTTTGCAGCACTAAAGTATGGAGTGATATTGACATTAAACCCTCCATAACCATAAAGTAAAGTTGGATGGCTCTTGTCAAGAATGCAATTCTTCTCTGCAACAATGAACATGGGAATCTTTGTCCCATCTGTAGAAGTAACAAAAACCTGAAGACGTAGAACAGTGATGCCACGGTGGAGGAGGACAACTGACAATTGTTCCATAATTTTTATGACAACACTTGGCAAAAAAAAATCTTGAAAGTATATTGGACAAAGTCAATGCAAAGACGTGTTTTCTCATTCCCTACTTGAACAAAGGCGTATTTTCTAACCCCCCTCCCCCCTTTTTTTATTTCTAGCAGACAAAAAAATCCATGACAAGAAGCAATTTCACTAAATGCATCCATCAGCAATGGAATGTCCCAGAAGACCCCAATATCTATTGACAATCTAATGAAATTATAATGCTGTAAGCTAAGAAAGTGAAACAAATGAAACAGATCCATGTATAGTGAAAATGCCGACTTACTTGGATGGTCTCAAACCTTGATCGATCAAATCCACTAACTACAGTCTCATAATATATCTTGGGTTCTGGAATTTTGTTGCTCAAGTCACACCTATATATTATACCCGGCGTGAGGAAGCTAGTAAAACTAAAGAACACCTCCTGGTCTTTCCGCCGTCCAGAAATTGCGGAAATGGTCCCAATATCAAGTGGAAGATCTTGAATCAATGAACCTTTTTGCAGATCCCGAACTTGTAAGATATACTTCACATCTCTGAGGTAGCAGACTAGCAACTGGTTTGAATTCACACAATCAGCAGATTCTAAAACGTCTTTCTCTGATTCTGGAATGACATCAATCCATACATCTGGTTCCCTTATATCCAATCGTGCTAGTTTGTAACGCGGAGCACCTTTATTTGTGTAAAAAGTGAAAATGGGACCATCATTGGCAATATATTCATATTTTGCATCAAAATTGTCAATAAGCTTTTGGAAAGGAAGCATATCATTCAACTTTCTCAGGCCTTCAATTCCACCTTCTAACGCATCAAGGTCACAGTAGTACAACCTATTGACTGGATCACAACCTTCTGAGATTGATGCTATAACGTACTGCAGAATCCAAATAATATCATCAAATGCCAAAAAACAGTAAAGATTCAACTTCGCATTCAACTAAATCTAATGATGGCATTCCGAGTGCGCGAAGTAGAATTTTTGCCTGGGGGAGCATGTGGCTATATAAATAAGAAGATGGCACTAAAACAAAGGCTCTGGCAGCTCATTCTTAAGCCCACCTTCCTTTTTACTTCCATGCAGTTCTAAGTAGGCAACCAACACATAATTTGACACGAAGGTAAATGTGCTGGCAGGAAACTAGCTGACTGCAAGTTTTATTTAGCTTCGAGGCTTGTTTGTCATGAACAGGATGGCAAAACAATTATTCAATCTATAAATGATTATTCTTTCTCATTCAGAACGCATAAAAAACCAATACTTGGAGGCACCTTTCCATCTTCTGTGATGTCTGCTGAAATTAACCATCTTGGTTTCTCCAAATTTTTCCAACAAAGGATATCTTCAGACTGGTCTGTACCTAAAAAATGGTAATACAACTGGTGACACAAATTGAGATCTGTTTCAGTCCCAGCATCCGTGTTCTTGTTCCTATAAAGGCCAAAACCTAAAGTCACGGCACAGCACCAAAAATATGGCTGTCGCATTATGTTTGAAGTACAACAAGTAAAGGTACTAACTCAGGTGGAGGATAACGACTGTAGAAGAAACCTTTGCCATCATGAGTCCATGCTACACTCGAAAACTTGACCTGTGATGTGATTATAGCATAAGCAACTCCATGCACAAAGAAAAGTATCCATGATGAATAATCATGCTACGTCAAAGACTCTTTGAGCCAAATTACCCATGACAAGCAATCTTCGAAAGACCTTGTAGATACATTTAGAACTTTAATTGTCATCCAATCACTTCCACTAATACTTAGGCCAGCTGCCAAATACTGCGCATCTTCACTAAATTCACATAACGTCAATGCTGTTGTTCCATCCTCGCTAAGCTGATTCGGATCCAGAAGTACTTCGCCTTCAGATTCCAAGGAATCCTGCAAATGAGAATACAAATGTAAAATGCAAATCATGAAAAAAACCATAGGTCATAGCTAACACACAAAAGAAATAGGGATTGGCAACCTTTATATATAGTACACTTTGGGGCTGCAGACCACTGTTATATGAATAATAATACTTGCCACCCCGTTTGTATGGGCATCCATACTTCGGATGGTCTACGAGAGAAGTAATTTTCTCCTCCAACTTCTTCCTTGTTTCACAGGTGCTCAACACTGATTCTGTCAGTTGCACTTGTTTCTTCACAAACTCCTTCACTTCGCTATCGTCAGGATCCTCAAGCCTAAAAAGGAATAAAACAGATCAAGCTCGCTAGAAACAACTCCGGATTTGCAAAAGACATACCATCTATATGGATCCTCAATACGTATTCCATGATAGTCATCCACCACATTATTGTCCCGTCTTACATCTGGGTATTCCAACTGTCGTTCATGTTCGGGCAAAGAACCCATGGCTCTAACTTTTTTAGTACCCACAAAGCGACTTGGAGACTTAGATAGGGAATACAGGTAAGGAAACTGAGATGGTCTGAATGAAGTAGTATGCTGAAATTGTAAAAATGAAGAAGAATTTGTGGGTTTTGCACAAAGAAACAATGGAATCCTGTGAAGTAAAATATTACCAGAAGTTTGCTGACCGGAAAGATCTGACAAAAACCACAAAGGTCAATAATTTATTTTCTGAGCAAGGTAATGAATCTGCATTGAATCCAATTCAGAGAAGAAAAATTCAGAGTGGGAGAACCCAGCAAGAATTTGAAACATGAATCAAGGGAGATGCAATTTTGATGCCTAAACGGAAAAGAAACAATCTGTTTAGAAGAAATACATGAATGGCGGGACGAATAGGAGAGCCATCGACAGCGGCGTGTGGCCATATGAATCTAAAGAGACGGAAATTGGCGGCGCCGCTCCGATTATTTTGGAGTGGGCGGCGACGCCCCGAGGCTTATCTTGTGCGGAATGTTCACTTTCGAAGGTGCGCATGCATATTCTTCTTTAGCCGACAAACAATGGAATTTAAGTGGGCAATCCACTAAGTAATCATTTTACTTTACTGTTAGAAGAAGTTTGTGTCTTCATCCAAGAAGAAAAGCATCTACTAGCCCCATACTTGCCTCTCATAGCCAGACTAGCATGTTAAATGTGCCCTTTGTATTTCTATAGGTGCATCTGCCATCGTTTTTCCCTTGAAAACTTTTTGAAGTACGGGTTTTTTAATCCTAGTAGTAATGGTTGTACTAGCCCATTGATCAGCTTGTCGATTCAAACAAAACAAATGTTTTCAACCTAGAGTAATTCTAGTCTTCAATCCTTTTCTCCTTTTTCTTAATCTGTTACGTGTGTGTGCAGTATCACTATGTTTAGCCATTCGCAAACAATGGTTTTATGCATCAACTGCCAGACTGTTCTATGCACTCCAATAGGAGGACAAGCAAGGTTGACAGAGGCTTCCTCCTTCAGGAAAAATGGAATAATGTTAACAACTTTTGCTGAGAAATTGATTAAGGACCTGTCATTCCCATGGAAAGGTTAAAAAATCCATTCTATTCGATTCTATTATTCTATACCTTACTTATGTTCTACTAGTCTAGGATTCCTTGATGGCTAGGGTATTATTGGTTTATAGGTCCCAAGAAGTATCCCATGTCTGCATTGCATCACTGCTACTTTGATCTTTTGTTGTGAATGTGGCTATGTTCAACTCAATGCCGCACATGCATGTGGTGGGGCTACACTCGATAAGGAGATTATGCTGGCAAGCTTGTGTTTTCTTGAAGGCGAAGTTTGTTGCTTAATTTTGGTGGGACATTCTTTAAGCAAAAGAAACACTCATTTCAGCACGTGCCCATGAGACAAAGAAGAAATTTTGATGAAGCAAAAATATGTGTCTTCCAGGTTAGTTTTTGTTGACCGCAACTGCCAATTGGTTGAAAACAGAGTGAGAATATTTGTCTAGCGAAAACAACTGTGCTTCTAATGGCTACTGGACTCATCCACAGCTATGCTTCTCTGCATCTTTGGATCATACAATATTCTTTGTTGCAAGTCTGATAACCTTTGGCCAGAAAATCTCTTCTACTCAATCCATAGTATACACCAATCTAATCCAATTTAAAACATTTGTTTAAAAAACCTGCAATCTTGACAACCCATCCACATATATGTTTGGTAATGGCTATGAACTCATTGGCAATTTTATTGCTAATCATCGTAATTTTTTTTTGTAGATCCAACATACTTCTGGCTAATAACATTCAACCTACTCAATCGAACCTCCAAACCTTCCTTCTCAACTTTACCTTTCTTTTTAATCCTTCTTTCATACAGACGAAAGGATGAACATGAAAAGAAGTGGCAAATTCCAAGTCATTAGATGAAATTTTAACTCAAACTTTTAAAACCTCCATTTTCGAGCTCTTTTTAAGCTATTCTTGCTCTCTTTTTAGGACACCATGGTGGCATCCAGTAAGTGACAAGGAGCATGTTGTAGATAAATTAAGCCTTGGCAAACAAGAGAAGATGCAATAGGTTGTGCTTGTTTCTTTTAAATCCATTTACATGTTATTTCTCTCTCTTTCTGAGATACCATGGTGGCATCTAGTAAGCCGTTTGCATGTTTTTTTTGCTCTCTTTATAGGAACCATGGTAACATTCAGTAAGTGACAAGAAGCATCTAGTAAGCAAGACAGGTCTATGGCCACCAAATGAGCCTAACAACAAGTCACTCACACAGAACTGCAGATCCCCTCATCAGCATCTGTACTATGGACCAAGCAGATAGACGAAAACAAATCCTTTCTAGCATTGAATCATGCATGCAGCATCTTGATGATCTCTTACAACTTGCATAGTCATAATGCTGCCAAACTAGATCATAAATTGCTGGACTTCGGGTTGCATTGACCATGATATCTAGAAGATTCAACACCATGGTCCAAGCTCATGAACACTTAGAGCATAAAAAGTAGGAAAAACATAGTGCAACACCATATTGATTAGGAGATAACCACCAAGATCCAGCAGCCTTTGCAAGACAGAATTCATGCCTTGGAGAAGGAAAATTCTACTCGCGATACATATAGCCTCCAGGCTTTAGAGACTATAAGAAAGTTACACTTGTCAGCACTAGGATATTCAAAGTTGAAAAAGACAATAGCTTTAAAAGGCAAGGACCAATATGCTAAGGCATATACTTCCTAAGATGGAATGTGCGGATTGTAACATTTTGGCTAGATTATAATGCAAGTACCTTTTTGGTGATCACTTGTTGCAGTTGTGCATCTTTTTGTTTGTCGTTTTCCTTAGAGGCCTAGCTCAGAAGAATCGTTGCGATCTGTCTGAGCTTCGCGTCACTTATTTATTGTCATAGAGCTGAAGCTCAAAGGGATCATGGTTGTGATACATCTGGGTTTCTTGGTTTTGCTTCTTTATTATCTTAGGTTAATAGGATCGAAGCTTTATTGTAATTATATTGCTTTCTTATACCTTGTATAAGAAGACCAATAGAGTTAGCTTCATCAAGGAGTTCGACAGCAATAACTCCTTCATCAAGTAGTCTGGCAGTAATAGCTCCACCAAGTTCTATAGAAGATCGAGATGATGTAGATAAAAAGAAAGTGCTCGGTCTAGTACATCAGTGAGTGGTATATCAAACTCACTTTAGACGAGCGAAAGGATCTAGCTCACAAGTGGGCTACGAGAGATCAGTGCTCAATTTTTTATGATTGGGCATGGAGGCTGCAGATCAAGATACGTCTACTTTTCAATATCTTATTGGCATGGCCCATGACGAATCACCAAGATGTCATGTTGGACGCCCACTATCAGCTAAAAGCCTTAACAATGTGTCACAGAAAGGCTGGCCTTGGGGCTGCCACAAGGATATTAGCAAAGGCAAGGACCTTGTCAGCTACATATATCGTATCATCTATTGCACAGCCCCTTCCACTGCCAGATGAGTGGCACTTGTAGATTCCATTACTAATCAGACTCGTACATGGCGTTTGCTAACATTGGCTTTGCGATATGTTGCTTCATCTCATCCCTATTGCATTTAAGACCATAACTTCTAAGGACTGCCTTATCTGGGAACAGCTTCACGTGGTCTCTTTTCTTCTTCAAGTTCTCCACTGAGGACAAAGGGGGTTACTCCTAGGATGGACATTACTCCTACAATTTATCCTCGAAGGATGAAGGTGACAACAGAAGAGATTATATGTTCTCCATCCAATCTTCCCAGAAATTCAAGGTTGACACTAGGTTGAGAGCATGTTCTTCTGTATGTAATAGACGAGCAGAAGAGAAAAATTCTAAGATCTACATGTTGTCCATTTGGTTGCACTACCAAATTTAACATGACTAAGCTACATGCAGTTAGAGATAACTACAGCTCTACGACATTGGCTGACCAAAATGCCTCCTTGGCTTATCGTGTAAGACCAGACCTTCTTACATTATATCAATCGTGAACAAGTTTGCCAAAAATGCTTCATGATTGGCCATCATTTGGGGGCCACTAGAATGTCTCGAATACACAAAATATTGGATAAAAATCCTGCAATAGACGACTCACTGTACCTTGGATGGAGAATTACCTTAGAGAGACATGTAAAAGTTGCCCAACAGTAACATGTATCATTTAACAGACAACATCATAAATAAAGATATCTTTCGGGAATACAAGGAGATATGCCCTAAGTCTAAGCATGTCTCCTACTCACACTTCATTAGACTTTGGAAAAGTGAATTCGATTTAGTGAAAATTCCTCGTAAACATAGGATGTCTGTATGCTCAAGGTGTGCAAAATTAAAGAGTAAAAAGGAAACTGAGAAGATACAGACTGAAAGAAATAAGTTTAAGCTTTTATTTCTCGTCTTTACTTCTGATTTTTCTTTTTCTTTTTTCTTTTTCTTTTTGCATTTTTCATTCGGTGTTATGGACATGCCTATAGGTACTTATTTGTTTGAATCCTTGATATTCTTCTACATCTATAAGCTGCACAAGCATTTCTATTAAAGCTTGACATTCTATTTACTTTGGATGTTCTTTAGATTTGGTTTAGGCAGCTGAAAGGTTTTCCATATAGCATTTGATTATTTGAATGTTGATTTGCCTAGAAGAAGCTTGACTCTAGCTCTACGAGGTTTTATATACATTGTTTAGAAGAAATCATTCATTTCAAGCAAAATCGGCATAAAAAAAATATCTTTTAATTCATCATTTACTTCTTTGATTCTAATTTGTGAATCCATCTCTGGTAAGTTCACATTACTACTCTTTTTTATGTTTCTAGGCTTCCTTTTCTGGGCATCGTGGATGCGGCTAATGAGTAATTTTTTATTTTATTTTAGGGTTCCTAAATCCCTATTTTATGTCGTCTTTGGTATACTGTGTGTGGGGCGATTTATATGCAAATCATTTATTGTTGCTCATATATGAAAAAGATAGTTGAAATCAATCATGTACTAGGCAGAACTAAATCCCTCTTTGGGCCAGAATCTACAAATTCTACAGTATATAATTCTTTTGTTTTGTTTCCAATATTTCTTCTATTTAAGTCATCTTCAAGTAGAAATTAGGCTTTGTTGACTTAAAGTAGGAATTAGGCTTTGTTTTTATTTTATCTTTAAAGAAACGAAAGGCTTTGATGGAAACAAGTTAAATTACTAGCTTTAACTCTCTTAGAATCTCTGCTTTGGATATGGTGGTCTCTCTTGCGGGTAAGTTTTCTTTCTCATCTCATCTCATTTTTGCGGACATGCATCCAAAGTTTTAGCTATTGTAAATTTATCCAGGGCGAAGAAATCTAGTCATTTAAAGAATGAAGCGACAACCTATATTATTGGCTAAAAGTCTGCCAGTAATACATGCTAAGATCCATATTCATTCTGGATTCTTTGCAAAACTATAATGTTTGGTTAGGGTCAATTCTGGCATGCCCACCAATGTGATGCTGCCATGTGTCATATCTTCTTTCCCGGAATGTTCTCCTTGCTTGCATTCTAAGTTTTTACTTGACATTCTAGAATTTCTTACCTGCATCTGAAGTTTACTTGTATTACAAGATTTTTTTCTTGCAGTCTAAAATTTCTACCTGCATTTTGACTTGCATTCTGCTTTCTTGTTTTAATTTTATAAACCAGTTAACATTTACTAGCCAGGGATTTGGACTCTGGTTAGATGAAAGCTCCAGCAACAGTTTCCTTACAAAAGGCTACTTCGAAGACTTGCATCAAGCTTGGAAAGCCTTCCGAAAACTGTGAGGAATCTTGAGATATTTTACAAGACAGAATGATGACTGAAATAAGCATTTGATATCAATAACATGATGTAAATTCACACCATTAAATTTGTTTTGCCAGTTTGAGAATCGCCCAAAATTTCCATTTTAACTATTAGAGTATTGTCAACGGTTAGAAGGCCAAAAATGAGCCTCCGACGTCCGGCAGAATGTGAATAAATGAAGTAGAACTCTTAGAAATCGATTTACTGGGCTTTCACTGATAGGGCACAACTATAGGCATTTGTTATATAATAGAGCAACATGCCGATAGATAAACATGGATTTTTCCAGCAACTTCTTGCTCCTAAAAAACCGATCAAGGACAAGATTTTACGACCATAAGAAAACACAAACATAAGCACAATCATAATACAAATTTACAAACATAGCAGGAGAAGGTATTACAACTGAGTTAGGGCGCCGTAGCTGGAGCAAGGCTGCAAACTAAAATTGAGGTGCCATAGCCAAAGCAGGGTGCCATCGCCATGGCCAGAACCCCCTGAATTAACCCTAACACATTTTATGTTGTAACAATGTCCTTTTATAGGACATTCCAGCATCAGCTATGCCTCCGCGTTGACGCCTGTCGGCATGGTTTCCATGTCGGAATGTATTGTAAAAGGACATTCTTACATACATCTATATTTTATCTAAACGATTATTTTGTTGATTGTAGGTTTTGTTGTTGTTGTTGTTGGTGTGTTAATAAAAGATGTTGCTTTTTCAATGTATTAAAAACAAAAAAAAAAAAAAACATTAACAAGTACATATAAACCATTATTAGCACAAATTGCAACACCAAAACAAAAATCTTCAAATTCTTTTTCTTATTTCGTACCGGACTTATTTCATACCAGAGAAAACCTTGGCGATTATCCAAGCCCTCCAACTTATGCCAGAAGAGAAGTTGAAAACATGAATTTGGACCTCTTTATTTCATAATAGACAGAACAAGCATTAGCCGCTTCAAAAGCTGATAATACTAATAACCAATTAACGTTCATGTAGCTTGCATGTTTGGCTTCACCTACTCATATCTTGGGATTTAAATTAAATTTGGACACGAGTTCAATCCCAACCTGAGATTAATGGATAACTTTAATTAATGGCATTCTCAGAGTTACAGAAGTAATAAACTGCAAGATTAGGAAATAAACATGAAGCAGAGGATCTGTATGCACCATTCACGACCTTCTAGCACAATTACCACAAAGCAAGGTGGCTATCGAAACCTCTTTTAAACTTAAGTTGAATTTCTAATTTCAAAATCATGTTTAAATTCTCCCCGAGTACATGAAATATCTGGCTCCATGCGCAATTCCTTGCAGATGGCGACAATTTTTAGAGCTTATTATAGCCAATTATTTTGCTGAATAAACTTCATATAAGATACGCTTGGGTTACGCTTGAGGCCAGCAAGGCAGCATACTCTTCAAAAATATACATGAATAACTTTTCTGAGTACCCCACTTAGCTGCATGAAAACGCATGACAGTAATGACCAGTAGGCTTAAATTAGGGCATTATTCCGTTAAAATTATATGACCTAAATTTTCTCCCGAGTTTACGGAGCGGCGCCACTTGCCATGTTCTACAATTTTTTTTATTAGAACTTCCCTACCTCTGTTCCAGAGTTTATTTTTGCAGAGATGCTTGCCGGAACTTGCAGAGGAGCTTGCTTGCTCTGTTTCGAAACTTGCAGAGAAGCTTGCTTGCACAAAGAAGCTCTCTTGCTGTGTCATAAAGTTTTTTTTGCAAAGGAGCTTACCGGAGCTTGCAAAGCAGCTTACAAAGCTGAGGAACAGATGGACGTACTTCTTGGCATAAGCTTTCTTACTTGAAAAGGAAAGGGGATTATCATTATTACCTTGCAGAGTTTAGAACGTGGCAAGAATGGCAAGGTGTTGTATTTTTTTAGCTTATAAATCTATGGAATCAAAGTTAGAGCACAGGTGCAGAATGATTGAAGACAACTCCTTCCTTGATCTACAAATGAGGATGTTTCTGAAACCAGTTATACAACTTTGGCCATTTCTTCAAAAATTCATGTTCTTCCCTGCAGCCGCTTCTTGAGCATAGAAGATCACATAAATCAACCATGTTTTTTGAGGATTTAACAAGATATTTCATCTCGACAGCTCTAAAACCGATCAAAATCATAAAGAAGCTATCCTTAAGCTTCTATTCACGCAAGATCCGCCAGAACATAGAAGAGTGGTGGAAATTTAAGCCTACTGGTCATTACATCGGGAAAATTCACCTCTTGAAAAATTTGCTCGGGAATATTCCCTCGGCGGCTCCGCCAGACTCGACGGCGCTGCGGCTTCGCCGCCTGGGTGCCGCCTCACGAAATTCCCTTGCGGAATTTTCTCGAGGTGAATTTTCCCTAGTGCATAAAGTCTAGATCATAGAGATGAAATTTTATGAAAATTGAAGCTTACTGTTCTCTTCACATTTACTGGATTCAGGTGCTCTGTTACACAGCAACATAATCAACTTTCACTATTGTACCAAAAAATTAGATAGGACCAAAAAACACTAGTGCATAGTATATAAAATGACAATAACGACTACTTTTTGTGCTCACACAACATTCTCTTTACCAGGACGATAATCCACTGAGAAATCATATTGCTGCATAAAAGCAACCTATTTCAACTGCCTTTCTGATAATGTTTTCTGTGAAACAATGTGCCTAATGCTTTGGTGATCAGTCAAAACATGAACCGTCGACCCTAAAAGATAGTGTCGCCACACTTTCAAAGCATGAATGACAGCCAGAAATTCCTTATAATAAACACTATATCTACTTTCCGTGTCAGAAAACTTCCGACTTTCATAAGCAATAGGATGACCATCCTGCATCAAAACTGCGCCCAAAGCCATACCACTTGCATCAACACATAACAAGCAAGGTAGACCAAACTTTGACAAACAAAGAACATGAGGATTAACCATGGCATCCTTTAAAACTTGGAAAGCAAACTGATGATTATGATTCCATTGGAAAGGAACATCTTTTCGTAGCAACAAATATAAATCTGAAGCTAAACGAGCAAAATTCTGCACAAACTTCCTATAATAACTGCATAAGACCAGAAAGGAACGCAATGCAGCAATTGAAGTAGGGACCGGCCAATCCACAATTTCTTGTACCTTACTGGGATCAACTTTAAGACCCTCAGCGCAAACAATATACCCAAATATTCAATTTTCGATTGGAAAAAGATACTTTTCTTAGGATTAAGAGTAATAGACTCCTCCCTTAACTGACGGAAAACCTCCGGCAAATGCAAGTAATGATCTTCCTCGGACTTACTAAAAACCAATATGTCATCAAAGAAAACGACAATATAAGCGCCATGCACATCTTCAAATATTCGCCCCATTAGCTTCGCAAAAGAAGCTGGCGCGTTTGTAAGTCCAAATAGTATGACCAAAAACTCATAATGTCCAAAGGTTGTCCGAAACGTAGTCTTATGAACATCTTCAGGCGCAAACTTAAATTGCCAATACCATGACTTAAGATCAAGACAGCTAAAAACTGTGGCACCTTGGAGTTGATCAAACAAATTATCCGCCCTTGGTATAGGAACCCGATTCTTTATGGTTATCTTATTCAAAGCGCGATAATCTATACACATGCGTCAGGAATTATCTTTTTTCTTAGCTAACAATACAGGAGCATCAAAAGGTGAAGAACTATGACGGATCAATCCAGCTTGAAGTAACTCATCGGCGCCTAATCTCAACTTCTTCGCCATGCATTCTCCGATAAGGAGCTTGATTAGGAGGTCCTTTCCCAGGAAGAAGATCAATCCTGTGGTCCTCCATACGTTGGGGTGGCAAAGTTTGTGGAATTTCATTTGAAAAGACATCAGCATAATAATGCAAAAAGACAGTGTTTGATGCTCATTTAATAGGGAAATACCAGACTTAGGACGCAAAACCACCAAATACACAAAATGAGTTTTCATTGCCAAACATTTAAACTGTACAACAGAAACTGGTGGAATTGGGGAAACAATATCATCCTTCACAAACTTGAAGGTCTTTTTATCCCCTTCCAAGGATAACATAACAATTCCCGCCTGCCAATCTATAAGAGGATTGATAGCCTGTTACAGACATATCCCTGCAATTGAAATTCAACGTCCTTGACCATAAAAGAAGAAGGCGGAGGGAAAACATTCAAGAAAGCAGAAGACAATTCTACACCACTTAATAAAGAAATAGAAGTTGATTTTAGTTCTTTTACCAATCGAGCAGAAATTAAATCAAACTCACTACCCGGATCGAATAAGATATGTACTCTTTGATCTTGAATAGTAGCCCAAAAGCGTAAGAGACTACTATTCTCAACAGATTCTATATCCGATTTTTCGCGGACAGTAGTCACCTTCTTCCCTTTCCCATCTCCTTGAACAGAAGCTACTTTCTTACTTTTGTCCTTTTTCTTAGTCCCAGACTTAAGAGTAGGTGTAGCTTCCTTTCTTTCCCCTTTCTTCTTCTCAAGATAAGTAGGGCATTCGTAAAACTTATGGTCGGTTGAATAACAAACAAAACACTTATTCTCTCGCATTAGCCGCTTCTTGCATGCTTGATAAGATTCCTTTGGCTCTTTGGCCCCAACAGGTTCATTATCTGCAACGTCTGTGTGCGGCCATTTGAATGGCCCAGACCCTGGAGCAGATCCCACTGATTTCTCCGGAAAATCACTCGCCTCTTTCATAGATACCTTGAGGCCACGTTGAGCATTAATGGCTTCCGTGAAGGCCAAACCTTCCTCCTCTACTTTCTCTGCCATCTTACAGAGCTCACCAAAAGAAAGATTGGCAACTTGCAGATCGAGCATCGCCCGTACCCAACAATGAACCCCACCCATGAGTTTTTCAAACTTCTCAGTATCATTTTTACTAAGCTGAAGTCCTTTCTTTAAAACTCGTGTGGCAAAGGCTCGAACAGTTTCCATATTTTGTTGGGCCAACTTATTCCATTTAGCGATAAGATCTCGCTCCCAATTATGACCCAAAAAACTGATTTTTGATTTGCTTTTCAAATTTCGCAAAGGTAACAATTAGTTGATCGACTGGATGGTTCTTCTGGATATCTAGCCACCAGTCCTTTGCAACCCCATCTAGATGACGCTCAACAAAATATAACTGAGTGTCTTCGTCATCCTTAGTTTTAGCAAAATATGAATTCAAATCCCGTAGCCATGCGAAAAGTTCATCCGCATCACTAGTACCAGCGGAATACGTTTTGAATTCAATTTTGACATTGGCACCCGTTTTGATGCCACTACGCAGACGCCCTGCAGCCTGCTGCAACTTCGCCACCTGCGCTCGCAGAGAATCCAGTTCTTGCAGCTCAGCAATTTGAGCCTCGGCAGCTGCAAGTTTTTCTTTCATTAGCGAATTATCATGCTCTAACTCAAAAAGTTTTTCCTTGAGTTCCTCATCTTCAAAGTTAACATTGGCAGGAGAACCGGCCATCGAAACTTGTTGCTCTGATACCACTAAAATGGACTCTTGACGTGGCACGCTATCTCACCACTCAACCACGAACCCTCAGCCAAGACACAGCTGTCCCAGAGTTCTCCCCCGAGCAACTATATAGCATGCATGCCCCTTTGGTCCCTCTTTGGACCAGAGCCTCCTTTGGACAAAAGCCTAAACGTCCTTGGCATATATCATCGCGACCACTTTTCCTTTGCAGCCTGCATATGATCCTCGCAACAAAAGAAAGATACCAGTGCACCAAGTGTGATTTGAATCTATTACCCAGACCACGAACCAGACAATAACGAATTGTATCAGAAGATCTTCGGCAGGGTCTTCATGATTCGATACTAGTCGCTCCTCTCAAATTGGGCACTGACCGAAATCCTGCCATGGTCGCCCATATTAGTTCGTGCCTTTTCCATGAAAAGGGCTTTTATTTTTTGCCCTTTGATCAACCTTGTCCAATCTGACTGGCTTTAAAATATCATTTAAATCACAAGCCTTTTTTTTTTAGCCTTAATCCTAAAACAATCTTTGATTAAAACTTTTTTTCCCACCCAAAATCTTGAAAAAAGCATTTGTGAACATAATCAAATTAGAATCTACAATTATAAAATTTTCGTAAATTTAGACTCTTTTTGGCAAGGGATTGTTCTTTTGCAAGTAAAAATTCTCTTGCATATGTGCCCTTCTCTTGTAGTGCTGGTCCATGCCCCGTATTGACAGCAAACACAGAGAAAAATGTTGGGCGCCGATTCTCTTTGGAGAAGGTTTAGTTTTTTGGTGCGTTGGAAAACTTACACCATGATCTTTTTAATGATCTATAGATTGCAGGGTTTTCTTGCAAATGCTCACCATTTTGGATCTGATTAATTCGGCCCTCTTAAGGATCTTGCACCAATAGTACCTTTTTGCTAATATCTGGAGCATCCAAACTTGGATCGAAGTGTTTTTTGGTACGTTAGAAAGCTTACTTTGTGATCTTTTCAAGGATGTGCATATTGAGGGGAGGGGCTTGGTAGCTAATTGCTGTTATAATTCTGCTCCAAAGGGGATCCTTCTGTGTGTTAGCCCCTTTGCTCGCACATCAGCACCTCAATCATAACAGCCAGAGTTTGATCGTCATCATCCCTTCAAGTCTAGGATCCACAAACAAAGATAACGGCTACAAGGGTGAGGTCACTCGACATTTCAATAAAGACACTCATTTAAAACAACAGACATTAGGTAGAGCATTGCATCTTCACTCCCAATGAGATAAGTGTTGTCCAATGCAAACTTCCACAGGTGCTGACAGTACAGATAGCTCGGAGGACCATTTAACATGCATCAGAGATTCAATACATGGTGCTGATGAGGAGCGGATTACATCTACTACATGTGTTGTAAACGAAAATTGCCCAGGAAACACCTCCGAGATTCAATTCAGGCTGATGAAGAGGAGCGGATTGCTGAGGCATTGACTCCTGAAGATTTAGTCCAGCCCGTCTTCCTCTCTATGTCAATATGCTTTAAAAAGATTTAGAGAATAAGTTTGACGTTCTTACTGCTACTTTGCAAATGCAGCAACAGGAGATGACACAATTTAGATGTACATTGAGGTCTGAATTAGCAAAATGTTGTAGTGATCTTAAAATGCTCACCGGCAAAATTAATGCTGAGCATGCAAAGCTTTGAAAAGCAATTACGGGAGCAAAGTTGGAATTTGATGCTTGTTATATAACTTTGGAGCACCTAATGGTTGATATAGATAAGCAAAGACAAGATTTACTCTGCCATGTCTCTGATGTGTCTACCAGTTGTAATATTCACATGAGAGCATTGGAAGAAAGCCTGACCTACCAAGTGATTGATCTTGCTAAGGAAACATTGCTGCTTTAGAACATTGCTAAGGCACCTCCAGCTTCTTCTCCAAATGATAATGATCCTAATGTGAGATCTATGCAGGCTGGTTCATCCTCCTCACAATTTTGACACTCCCATGTAACAGGTACTGCATCTACATCTGCTCATAGGCATCAAGAATACATTGATAGGAACAATCGTCAGTTTAATTTAGTGATTCGTGGCATGCAGCAAGAAGCATCATAAGACTTGCAACAATATGTACAGACTTTGGTATTGGCTAAATTGGACTTCATAACCCTAGTTGTTGTCACTGTGCACACAGGGTAGGAGCATTGCAGCCTCATCGCCTCGCACATAGTAAAATTTACAATGCCAAATTTGAGTACTAAAATGGATATCCTAAAGCAGGCAAAGCAATTGAAAGGGACATCTCTGTATTTGGATTTTGATCTTACTAAGTCACAACAATTAGTAGGATTTACAAAAAGTTCAAGACATTCAAAAGAATGGTGGTAAGGCTGTATTGATCCGTGGAAAATGACGCATCTTTACACTGCCACATGCAACCTTTGCTGACATATTTTGTTATGCTACAACCACTCATACTACTGCTCCTGCAAATGTTGCACATGCCAAAGCTGCAAATTTGCATTCTACTGTTCCATCCTCTGCACCCATCACATCGTCTCATGCTCAAGGCCCCTCCTCTCCCAATGTTGCTAATGGTATACATGCTGCTATTGCTGCGGATGTTGCTGTTGCTGTTGTTACTGCAGCTGTTGCCTCTATAGCACAAGCCTCTTCAGTTCACACGGCTCATACTTTAAATGTATCTTCCTAGGAAATGTGTCATGTCTTGGAATTGTCGAGGTTTTCCCTGGGGTAAAAATGATGGCCTGAATTCCATTGCAAAAGATATAGATATCCTTCTGCTCATGGAAACATGGGAGCATTCTGCCAAAAGGCTGCCTCATTTCACAGGCTATCAATACTTTCATTATTTAATGAATGTCATGTGCAGCGGGGTTGTGGCAGGGTTGCTTGCTATTTCAAGGATCAAACTCCATTGCAACAATGGCAGTGCATGTTGCTGCATATTATTTTTCACCTACATACAAACAATAGTAATACAGAAATCGTTGATTCTATGGTAGCTCATGAACCAGAGCTGCAAGGCATGGTGCTAGAACCTGTATGGTTTTGATTATTGAAACTCCAAAAATTTTAAGATGTTGTTTCTACAAATGTCCAAAGAGTTAGCAGGCATATAAATTTTATATATTATAGAAAGTTAAAAACACATATGACTAATGTAGTCTTGCTTGCAGTTTACTAAGGTTAGAACTATATCTACATTTTAATTTCTGATTTGCAGCAGGTAGCTCATATCTACATCTTAATTTTTCACGTGCTATAGGTAAGCTGTGGAATATATAAATGCGAGACGTTAATAGTGGAGACCTGGTGTGGATGGTAAGGTGAGGTTATTCAGCTCTTCAATGAAGGTGGCCAGATGATTCCACACATAAGGGGCACAAGAGCTTCAGGATCTTTTGGTCTTGATAGTGCTAACCTGGTTCTAATACAAGGAATTGTAAAAGACATTGTGGCAACAAGCAAGGTGGTTTGCAATTCATTATAGATTTGACCTAGTTACTATTTACTCCAATATTAACAGTTATAATTTAATTTGCTTATAAAGGTAAAGGTTAAAGGTAGAGGGTAAAGGTAAAGGTAGCTGTCAAGGTTAAATGGTAATATCGGTGTTCAAATCCCTCGGCCCTTTGGATTATTTAATATACATTGATGCTCCGAGTCAATTTTGACTGTACAATGATGCATTAATCCTGATACAAATTTGACTCTAATTTTGGCGTAATTCTAACTTAATTTTGGTGCAAAATTAGACTCTAATTTTGATGCAAATCTTAACTCAAAAGTGACTCTAATTAACATTTAATTTTGACTCTAATTTTGATGCATCTTTTGACTCAAATTCTACCGCAAATTAGGATGAAAATTCTGGTCCAACTTCTGGATCTACTTTTAACTCAAATTTCGAGGCAACTTCTGACTCAAATTCTAATGCAAATGCGGACGGCTTCTTACGCTAAATCTTGATTCTAATTTTGATATTTAAACGATGAAACACAGAGTTAACTATAGCAATCAACCATAATGTCAATTTAAAGGTTGTTTTCTATTTTTCTCAGCCTAAATTTATAACTAAAGCCTAAGTCTAATTTACCCCCTTCCTCTTGTAGTAATTATGCCAGATATAACATTCGTTACCTACTGCAACTTAACCAACCTCCAAACCCTCCAGATGTTCATAAAAAATCCATCTTGTATCATGTCAGGAACACCTCCAAGAGATATTACTAGGATCCTCTCAAGTGGTCTCACATAAATCCATTATGTTAAGGATGAATATCTAGCATAATAACATGGTTTTTTTTTCTTTGAAATATTGAATGATCTTATAGAGCATTGCTTCTCATATTATGTTTACATCATGGATAAGAAACACACATACCATAAAGCACTGCTCTTCTTTGACAAGTACCAAGACTTTTTGCACCGTTGGATCTGCATATGCCTGCATGCAGATGATAAAGGTTGAGCTATTTGGCATAATGGATAAACTGAGGAATTTTATCTATGATTTGCTTCACATGTGATCATAGTTTGAGGAACTTAAATAAATGATGAATTAATAGAAATGTATTTGCTTCTAGTTTGTCTCTAATATATTATGGTGGAAGATATAGTAGTTGTCAAATTTGTAGGCATGCATTCTATCAGACGAAAGCCTTTATTACTGGACCCAGCCAATATTTATAGGCATGCAATCTATCAAGCGAAAGCCTTTATTACTGAACCCAGCTGACATCTTCCAAGATTAGGTATAGCGCCTGATTTTTATTTGCCTTTACTGATGCATAGCGGGATAGGAGGATCTCAAGAATAGAATCAAATCTCTAAATAGATATGAAGATAAGCAAAATAAAGGCAAAAATAATCTTGATTCAGATATAGACCCTATCATTTTGTTGGCTGGATTAGAGCCCATCATAGAAAAAATCATTTAGGGCAATTTCATGTTGCAAGGTAACAGTGGCAGTGATTGTGATTGCATCTTCATGGCTAAAGAGCAGGATTCACGTGGCTAGAAGCATGGAAAAAGTGACTCTGAATGTTGGGCAGTAGCAAAAAATCTTTGGTGATGCTAAGCATCACAAAATCAATCATGGATTCAAGATTAACACCTCTGTAGCAGAAACTCAGAACAATGACTTGGCTTTCAAACATGCAATCAGGAAGACAGGTATATTTTATCATAGAAATTAATGCGTAGAGTGTGATTGCTAGAATGCAAATGTTTCTAGCTCTGGCTGGTCAAGCAAGCAGGGCTCTTGCTCGAGTATAAGAACAAAAAGGTTGATCTGTGGTTATTTCTAAAAATAGGATTTGTCTAACACATTCCTAGTTTCAAGCTTCAGCAATAGTATGGATGCACTGTTTGATTTCATATGGATTCTTCATCTCCTTTTATGTATGATGGTGCTAATGATTGGTGGGTCACAAGGGGTGAAATGTGATAAACTGAGAGTAATCACATGTATCTTTTGTCCCTTCAATCATTACCAAGTTTCTTGCTAATGTTTTGATGGTTGGCTATAGGTACGATTGCTCTCCTTCCCTTGTTTCTTTTTTGCATTTGAAGTTGGTGGCTGGTTGCTAGAAGGAGTTCAAAAAGTCGTAAGAGAATGGACTTCAACAACAAAGGCAGACAAATATGTTTTAAGGACAAGAAACAAGCACATGCACTCACGGATACTTTTATGCAAGGTTTTTGGATTTAAAACTGTTTATTGAGTTCGATAGGAGGAGTTTGACACTGCTGAAAACGGTTTTGATTTCAAAAAGAATGGTGGACAAAGCTTTCTTGAAGACAAAAAAACATGAGTTTGCATCCTTGAATGCTCTTTTAATTAGTTTTTGGTTTCTTTTTATTAAAAAAAGCAGTTTTTGGGCTCTTAGACATTATATGCATTGTAAGACTAAACCATATTCATCCTCGGTTTTTTATAAATGAGATTCACACTTCTACATGAGAAATATATGGCAGTTGAAACGTTTTATTGGCCATAAATGTACAAAATATGCTAAGATTTGGAAGTGTAAAATATTCGCCTTAGATATCAAAATATGTTAAGTCATGTAATAGACGTCTGCATGTATAAGGTTGTAGCAGGAATATATTCTGTGCTGAATGAAAAAGTTTTGTCAAATTAATGAGGTAGAAATGTTGTCTTTAAAATATAGGGGCATATGCTACTGATAATATCATTGTCTTTGCAGAAAGTTTACCCCACGTGCTCTAATAATACCATGATCAGAGTTCTAGTTGAGGTGCCTCAGTTTAAATAATACATTTTGTACATATTTATGTGCCGGAAAAAAGAGATTAACTTTTTAAGAAAAACAAAGATACAATGATATGATATAAGGTTCATGCTAGGAACATTTGTCACAGGAAAAAAGGAAATATCCATTAGCTTTATATGCATCCTTAGGGCATTGAATTGGAAATAAAGGTTTATCTAAAGTTTTGTGTTTGGATTGTAGTCAAGATTTCATTGTTCAAAGAAACTAAGGAATTTGAGTACCATCTAAGACTACCTAGGCTTTGTATGGGTTGATCATGCTGTATAAGAATTGATTTGTACAGACGTTGATCCTAGTTGGGCTTTTGTCTAAGGTTAGGATTGGCTAGGTTTTTTTTTGTAGTTTTTTCCCTACGGTTTTCATATGATTTAGTGGCCTTTTTTGTGGGGTGTACTAGTGCATGCATCTAGAGTGTATGTTGTATTTTGAATGCTCTCATTTCATATTCTTAATGGTTTAGCCAACGTTTGCATGGTTTTTGTGCCACTGAATTTTGCCCTTTTATTTTAATGATCAAATTTGAGTCGTTAGGTTCTCAATCAATGGCTCACAATAAAAGCCCTATTTCATGGGCCATTTCCCTTGCACATTTTTTCGTGACATCAGAGAATTGACATGTAAATGGTGAGCTCATGTATTTTAGGGTTTATCCCTTTGCTCAACAATGTTCTTCCAATTCCTTCTAGCAATGCACTCTATCCAACATAACAGAAGCAACAGTCAAGGCAGAGGCAACAAGAAAAGCATCTTGTGAAATGTATTTGTTCATTCAAATTCGCTAGGCAATAAATTTGGATACTATCGGCCCTTCTTTGCATTAGCCCATGTTTATTGCTTTGGAAAGCGAAGCAACTCTATTAAAGCATTCTCGTTAAAGCACTAAAGAACATAGGCAATGGCCGAGCAATGTGGGTTGGAATTTAGAGCATCATGGATTGTATATTTCTTGAATTATAGGGCTTGTCTTAGCTGCAGATAAAAGACTCAAGGGAAGCAGAAGAATATGGAGGTGCAATTATTTATTTTGATTGAATATAGATTCTTCCTTGGAGGTGTCTAAATGTAGGAAATGATGCCCATATTCTCTGCCATTCTGTAGAAACAACTTGCAAAAACATTACCTTCATTATTTTAGAGGATGCAACATCATTGGAACCATGTAGCTTCTGCATAACCTAAGTATTTCCAACTTTAGAATGTGGGTTATGTCTTCTAAATTAACATGATATCAGAAGAAAGTAAGACTATTAAGTTTGCCCGTAATATGTCATTATCACTATGGCATATGTTCATTATTCCATTAGAGACAAGCATCTCCTTTCAGAAGTCCTGAATACCTCTATGGGTCGCAATTTAGAGCTACAACCTTGCAAACACTTTTATTCTTCAAAATCTCAAGTTTTGCTTAAGCTAAGCACAAGGCTCAAGGGAGGCAGAGTTCCTGGGCTTTTGGAGGTCCAAACTCTTCAGGCTTTTCTATGATGATAAGTAAAAGACATGCATTTAATTACATTGGCAATTTTATCTGCCTATGTTTATGCCTGTAGTATTCTAAATCTGAAGCATAATAAAATAAGATCATACAAAACTAAATTTTTTTGCATCTACCATAATTTAGTACTTGAATGTGGATTGATTCCTTAGCTATAGTAAGTTCTATAAGCCAACATGTTTAATTTAGTAAGTTTACTTTATTATAGAATATCCACCTCACCAGCACGAATTTTGACAGTAGAGACTCGACTATGGATGTGGAGGTGGATGTAGAATGTCTAAGCACCATGCACCATGGGCAAGAATAAAGTCAGAAGGGAGTTTATTATTTTGAACACAAGGCAAACATGGAGCTGACAGTGATACATGGAGCTTTTAATGACATCAAAACAGGTTGCCAACTATGAGGTTTACCACAACTTCAATACCTATTATACCTCAGGCCAAGTTTCATTTTCCTTTGGTCTTGAGATGAACATGTGTTTGCATCTAGTTCTTATATGGTTAAAACATTTCTCCATGTCTCTTCAAGCTTGCATTGCTTAAACGTTCAACATCTAAGCATTAAATTTTTAATATTTTACTGTATGTTCTTCAGATAACATCCATTAGGTTTTTTTTTTAGATTATAAAAGGGCCTTCGAAACATGCCAACTAAGCCAATTGAAGACAAATGAACTACAAATCAGAAATTAGAGCCTGAGGGTCCAGTCAGCAAAACTATTATAACTATACTGGATCACATTTTGCTAGCATAACTTTTGATAGAAAAATGCAAATGAGCTCTCGTTTAGCACAATAGATAGATCTCATTGAGACCTTTCCAACATTGGATCTTTTGCACATATTTTAACCATTTATGATTGTCAAAACTCCAAAAAAAAATTGTTTTTAACATGTCTTACTATCCTATGAGGCTAAAAGATATGAAAACCACCTAAGATTAGAAAGATCTCAATGAGATCTATATATTGCACCTAACGACAGCTCATTTGAACCTTTCTATCAATACTTATGGTAGAAAATATGATCCAGTGAGTTAGTTATAACTGTTTTGCTGACTGGATTACCAGTTCTGTTTTCTGATTGGTAGTTCATATAGCTTAGTCAGCAGTTCTTGGAAAGCCCTTTTATGATCTCAAAAAATCCCTAATGCGTGGGAAAACATGTTGTGCCCTACATATGTTTAGCTTATTCTCTTGTTTATGCTAGTTTTTTCTTATACATGGTTCTCATAGGTTGAAGTTCCCACATAGTTGATTATTTCAATGGGGCTATTTTTCCATTCAAATCCATTTTAGCTAAGTATATAGAAAAATTGACATGCATTACATATGTTTAGATTACGCTCTTGTAGCTAAGTAAAAGTTGATCTATAATTTTCAAGCTCATCTTAGCAATGGGCAACGTTGTATGGGATATTCCAATGTGCAAAATGGACACTCTCAATGTCTTAAATTTTTTGGCCTACTTGTTTATTATAAATATATATCATAGAAATTTTAGCAGTGCAACTGTAAGTGATCTTCAAGGCTACACTATCTTAGGCATGAGCACCTATAGAGATGTATATAACATCCCTACACAATTTCCAAGGCTCTGAAGAGGCCATAAAATTTTTAAATTTACACAAACTATTACATCCAACACTTTTAAACTAAAATCTACATGAAACTCCCTTGCTTTGGGTGCATTTTCACACTGGGAGTGACGTAGGGCAGTGAGGGCCCCTTTCATACTCCCTAAAATCATATAAGACATGTACAAAATCAACAATATTTAGTAGATTGCCTCAAACATTATAGTATTTTGCAAACCTTGTTATCATAGGCCCCCTTTCATACTCCCTAAAATCATATAAGACATGTACAAAATCAACACCATTTAGTATATTGCCTCAAACGTTATAGTATTCCGCAAACCTTGTTATCAGTATACTAAAACTGACACAAGCATACCTTACAAACGAGGATACCCTACAAACGAGGACCTCTATCTACGATCTAGATCAAGAAATAACTGGCAAATATGCCCATCTAATAGCTCTCTATGTGTAAGATCTCCCCCGTGTGAATATGCACTCAAATCAAAAGGGGTTTTATGGGGATTTTAGTTTAAAAATGTTAGATGTAATGGTTTTTGTTGAGTGGTACAACAACAATTCCATACCCAAAAACTTAATGTGCCTTGTCTAGAAAATCATGTACAGAATAGCATTGTGTATTTGATCATGTCTAACATAGCATTGGTTTCAAACACGCATTGTGTGACGTTCCAGCACAGTATACGGTCCCAGGACGTATACTGTACTGCTTCGTCATGCGTACACGCCACTCCGACTGACGTGTACGCCGATGTGTAGCCAGGTGGGTAGCCCCTAGGGGGCAACTTGCTAGGTATGTGCATTTATCATTAATGTGCACATTTACCAATGTGCACATTTATTAAGGTGCACACCTTTCCATGTGGGCACATTTTGCCACCTAGCCATTAAAGGCAAGTGGGCCCATTCCCAATTATCCCACATGCCTAAAGGGGATAATTGGAAACCCTAGCTTAACCCCTTGTCTATTTAGGAGGGGAAACCCTAACTTGCCCATTTTCGTTTCTAGAGTTTTAGAGCTCTGTTTTGGCTGCTCCAAGAGCCAAAACCGCCTCCCAGACTCTGTCTGAGAGAATTGCATCATTAGTTTTCCTTGATTCGAGTAGTTCAGCAGGATGGTCGAACTCAGGTCAGGAGGAGCAACTCAAGGATCAGGTATTTAGGCAATTTAATAGCTTAAACCATATTTCAGTCATAGAATCAGTAGGTTTAGCCTATTAAATTGCCCATAGCAGCCCTCTAGATCTTTAGATACCAGACTCTAACTAAAGAACCTAACTCTATGATATAGATTAGATATAGTTCTTTAGTTCTTCTGTGATGTATATGGATGATGTATCTCTATGAACTCCTTGTATTGGGAAGGGGGGTAGAGACCTAAAGCTTGGTAGTAGATGCTCCTAGATTAGCCTCTCTAGCACACTGTAGATTCGGCCTGTGCATAAGAGCCACACCTGGTTGTGGGTGAAGGGGCGGACCGGCTTACAAAAGAGATTAGGTGTTCGACTCTTGAAGCGATCCCTACGGTGTGTAAAGTCTACAGGGGATCAGCGAGGACTAGGTCTAATGGCTTGCCACTGCGTGTGGGCAAGGCATGGGCTCGACACCCGTGGAGTGATGCGTCACTCTCCATTGGGTTCAAGTCGAATAAGGGCAGTGGCCCTCTAGTCACCTTGAGTCAGCATGTAGATCTCTGGAGGGAGAGATCCCTACCATCGGAACTGGGGAGATGCAACCCAGGAATAGCCCCTTTGGCTATGCATCCCGTGGCCGCGGTCCGAGTCCCAACACTTTTCAGCCTACTGCGCAAAGTGTGCAATGGGAGAGGGGCAGATGGAGTGGACAACCCTATGCCATGTTCTTATGCCAGCCAAATCCATTGCCATGAATTCTGTCTGCAATGAACTCTGGAGACCCAAGCCGTCAGTCATCCCTTCGAGTCTGAGCCTTGGGTAGGACCCCTATGTATGATGCTGATCATTGTTTATGCAGATGTTGATGCACCACCCTTCACGGTGGATATGTGGTTATGTTTTATATTGACATGTATGTTTACGCTTCCGCAGCTAGGTAGGCCCTGAGGGAGACGGGGTAAAATGACCCCTTCACTCTTCCCACTGGAACACGTCACGGTTGCAGTGTCATGTGGAGGGCCCTGTTCGGCATGGAGCTGGTATGGGGGGTGAACTCCTGTTTGTATACGGTGAGTGCACCGTATGCGAGTAGGGGACGTCACAATGGTATCAGAGCAATGTTCTTGGAGACCAAGAGCAAAGCACTGGCCATGCTCCCAGTAGTACTAACTAGATAGGATCCTTAAACCTCGAAAAATGGGAAAATTTTTTCTCATTTTTGTAGTATATGCTAAGCTAGCAACAAGTTAAGTGCATGAGAACATAAAAAGACTAAAATTAGTGAGCCAACCTTCAAAAAAAGTAGGATGGTCTCACACGTCGCGCCAGGACAGATAATGGAATTGTCATTTTCGGGCTGGGCGCAACGTGTGAGACATTCAGCTTGAAACACACTAAAAAGTTATAAATCACAGAAAAATAACTTGATAATTCTAAATTTAAGCTAAGAAGTAGTAGAATTGGCATGTTATATGCTTAGAAAGTATAAAATTTAGCAGCGGGACCCACCATGTCTCACACGTCGCGCCAGGACGGAAAATGAACTTTTCATTATCGGTCTGGGCGCAACGTGTGAGACCATGCTTGAATTTAGGTTTTCTAGGTGTTCCAGATGACCCAAAAAGGTAGTTTGAAATTTGACCTAAAAATCGACCCCTATAAATATATCTAGGCCCCCCCATTTCCGCGTCCCTTCCTTAGAAAATCCGCTCTCATTTGCCAAGGCGATCTTCTGGCGCATAGCTCGGATCGGCGAACCGTCGAATATGGCCCGGACAAAGCAGACTGCCAGGAAGCCCCGCCCAGGTGAATCTTCCAGCGCCAGTGACCCCGCCCTGATACAGAGGATACTGCAAGAACGCCTTTTTCAGGCAAGGCGAGTCTTCATCAAGTGAGGAGGCAGAACACCAAAGCGAAGGATCCCAGCAGCAAGAGGAGGATGCACACTCTGATGCGGGAACAGAGGTCATAGGGGAGGAGCAGCCGGATGTCATGCACCAGATCCTCGAAGAAATCGCCGAGGAGGAAAGGAGGAGCAAGGAGGAACGGGAGCAGAAGGGACAGCCGACCGTCGAGGAACAACTCAAAGCTTGGGCCCGTCTGCAGGAAGCTGAGGAGAGAGAGGAGCAGCGGCAGCCGAAGCTTAGCCCTGCTGAAGAAGAAGACCTCGCGGCGTTCATCAGCAAGTATGAAGCCAAAGAGCACCGCCGAGAGAGGAGGACAAAAAGACGGGAGGACGAGCCAACCACAGCCGGCGAGCCGAAGAGGAAGAGGGCCAAAGGCATTAAGGCGGGCAAGAGAACAGTTGTGAAGGTTGGTAAGCGAGCGAAGGGTCCTGTCATCAATGAGCCATCAGGCGAGCAGACCCTGCCTTCTACCGACGACTCGGACGAAGATTACGTCCCCAACACGTAATCTTCAAAACCCCCGGTCGTGGAGAAGGAAGTACCCGAGCAGGTGGCACCTGAGCAGGAGCAGCCCGGGCAGGCGCCGAAGCCCCCACCATTCCCGACGTGGGATAGGGTCAAAGCCCCACGGCCACAACGGGAGGCGTACGTGATAGACCCCGTCAAGGTCTATCAGAAGAAGATCAGGGAGCACAACGCCTACATGGCAAAGTGGGAGGTATACAACGCTTACTACCAGGAGCACAGGGTGAGAACAATTGAAGGCAGACACCCGACAAAAAGCCAGACCCTGAAGCCGCCGCCACCCAGGCCCAAGCCTCCCAGAGCACCAGGAAAGAAGCGGACCAACAGCAAGCAGAAGGAGCAGAGAGCCCTCAAGGAAATCCGGCACTTCCAGCGAAGTTACGGACTCTTGATCCCCCGGGCACCGTTTCAACGCTTGGTCCGAGAGGTTATGCAAGAGTATAACATAGACATGCGGGTGACCGATGAAATGCTGCCGTGCCTACAGGAGGCAGCAGAGCAAAAACTGGTGCAGCACTTTGAAGATTCGACGGCCTGCACAGTTCACGCGAAGAGGGTCACACTCATGAGACAGGATATGCATCTGGCTAGACACATCAAGGGAGAACGCCCTTTAACTTCTTGTAAATAATGGAAATTTTTGTTAATATAAAGAATTTTTGAGTAAATAATATGTTTAATCTTGCTTAATTAGGTTAAGATATTGAATGCTGGCTCTTGTTTTGGTTAAATTGGACATTTTGAGCAAAATTGAGACGATGTCTCACACGTCGCGCCAGGACAGGAAATGAACTTTTCATTTTCGGGCTGGGCGCAACGTGTGAGACCATACCCAAATCGGCCCAAAACTGCTCCAAATTGACCAAATAAGGGGTCAATTCTGCCTAACTCGACGAGTCCAGTAAGTTTAGACCCCTAGATCACCCAAATTGATCAAGTTTAGCCCATTTAGAGCCCATGTCTCACACGTCGCGCCAGGGCAGAAAATGAACTTTTCATTATCGGTCTGGGCGCAACGTGTGAGACCTCGCAGCATTTTCTTCACCATGCCATACCCAAATGATCTCCAGTCATTGCAATAGGTCCTTTAGTTGTTCCTAACATGCTCAAATCCTAAAAGTAGTCTTCAAACTCTCAATTGCACCTCTTAATAGATCAGAATCGCCCAATCCCAGTGGGGTTTTCCCCCTTTTCTATAAATAGGTCCCCCATTTCCCATTTAGCACCCTACAAGTTTGCTCTCCACTGCTTAGGCGATCTTCCAGCTCCCTGAGACGCTTCTGCATCTGTTTGATAGTCTCTTCTTCGCTAGATCAATGGCCACTGCTGACTTCAGGCGATGGTACTGTTAACCACCCAGTGGTTAACATTGTGCATGCACATGTTAGGTGCATGCACATGTTAGGTGTCAGTGGTGGCAGACTGACACTTGGCATGATTAGATTAACATAAGTGTAGGGATTAGATTTAATTAGGTGTACGGCTCAGATTTGCGGTCTACACTATATTAGACCGGAGCCTCTTTAGATGTACTCAGGTTTTATCTCAAATTTGGAGAGCCTCATTTGGCCACGTTCCCTTCATTCTTTGTACATATTTCTTTGTCTTGTTCTTGTTTTGTGATCATGAGCATAGCAGCTTTGTAGCATCCGGTGATCATAGCTAGCTGCTGCAGGTGCATGCCAAGAACTCAAACTAACAACTGGCGCCGATTATCTTAGGGTTCGCTCGTGATCACTTTCTTCACCCTTCTTTGTTTCTTTGTTGTCTTCTTTGCTCCCATTCTTCCCTGTTTTGATGACTTCTTGTATACTATTCTTCCCCTGTTAGGTTTCCTTAGTTTGCCCAACCAAGTCGATTTGTGTATCTGCTTGGAGGCCTTTGTTTTTCCAAACAGCTGATGATTCTGCCAGCTGATCAAATTTAATTTCGTAAATCTGTTCTCAAGACTCTGTTTTTTCCGCGTCGCGGCAAAGTACGGTTTGCGGTTTCAGGATTTTACGGAGTGGTGGTGGCCTCCTCTCTTCAAGATTTTCAGAAAAAATAAAAGTTTGCTTTTTTTTATCTTCTATCTGCTGGAACATTGTAAAGATATCATGATTCTTTTCCGTTTTATCAGAAATTTGTGCCTTTTGCACACCCCATTCGAAAAAACAAAAAAAAACTCTGTCTCACATTACCTGGAGCGCCTCACAGCATATCAATATGGAGAATCTTAGTTTGTATCTGCCCATCTTAAGCATTCCAAGAGGTTTCTGTTTCAGATTACTTCGCTGAGGGCCAGCACTAGGCTAACCCCCTTTGAGCCCATCCATTTGAGTTACCTGATTCGAGTTCCCTCCTGCTTATTATGACTTTCTTCTGCACTCTTAGAAGCCAGTTCCTGCAGATACACGACTGTTATAAAGTTCTTTGGGCTCATGGATTATCACAGATACCAGCCGAGTTGGGGCAGAATCAAGCAAATATGACAGAGGACTTTTAAATCTGTTGTATTATTTTTCCAAGCTGGGTACCTGCACACAATCGATCAAGCAGTACAGAGCACTTGTTATCCTATCTTTTCAAGCTTTCATGCTGTTGCACAGAAATGGGCAGGGATGGCACAAGACAGCCAGTTGTTTCCAGAATCGTCATTTTTCCTCTATCTCAACTGGGCAGCACAGAGTATCGGCTATTTCATTTGATCCAGCTTTCACAAACCAGCGGCCATTCTTCACATTTCATCTGCACAAAGCACATACAGAAGGCAATCTCTTCACCAGCAATTTTATCTGGTCAAGTTTTTCAAGTATCTGGATCTCTTCAGTCTGCAACTTCCAATCATCCTTCTTATTAAGTTTTTCAAGAGGGCCAGCTCTGTGGCTAGCCCCCATCCATTATTCACCAGCAGAGTCTCATCTAGTTTGACACCTTCAGCTATCCTGCATCACCTACACTCAGTTAGCATATTATATCCCTCTGCTCCCGCCAGTACCGGTTGCAAATTCAATAAGCACATTTATCAGCGAATTCTTGAAGCATCAGGTCGGCCTTCTTCCAGCTGTTTAATCTGCATATCTGCAAACAAGCAAACATTTCATCAGTCACCACGGGATTCAATTCAAAAATCTTTGGGCGTTAGATATTTTATCTCTCCAAGCTCTGCAGCCCAGATTCAAGGCCATTCAAGCTCTCTCAGGCGATGTCCAAGCATATTTGACGCTCAGATTCCGGCACTCTATCAGGGCCTTGCCCCCTTTTTCAGCAATTTCTATCAGCAATCCTACTATATCCAGGGCCTGCATTCTATCTTGGTACTTTCCATTCGCAGAACTCCGGACATTTTGGCCGCATTTATAGCAAATCCGGCCGCCATACCTGTATTGCAACAGTTTTCTCCATCTGACTCACGCTAGGGTTGCAGCTCACGCTCTGCTAGGGTTTCTTTTCCAATGGCTATGATTTGGCCGCCTAAAATCTATGGCCCAGATACAATATTGTTTTTAGGGCTCACTCTGGCTCACGGGAGTCCACGCCAATCTTTTATAGTTTCCATGCCACGGTCCACGCCAGGGGCACGCTACTTTTTGCTGGCTGATAACCACCCACGGGCCACGGCCACTGCTACTCCTCGCGGCCAATGCCACGCTCTGTTTTCCTAAACCCACGCTCTGTTCCCACAACCCACGCTCTGTTTTCAAAGACCCACGCTACTTCATGGCTTGCCACGCTCTTCTTGCCCCCACGCCTTATGACGCCACGCTCCAGAGGCCACGCTTTGTTTATGTCCACGCTCCACACTTGCTTCACGCCTGATTGCACGCTCACGCCCACGAGCCATCCTCAAGCTCAAGCTCATGTCACGCAGCAGCATTCACGCTCAAACAATTTTTATGCTCAACCTTTATGGCTGATATTGGGGGAGGCATTTTTGGTGTTTACCTTTTAAAGACCCCCTTCCTTCTTTTTGAAGTGAAATTTTGGGCAATTATTTTAAATGTGACTTACCCATGATATAAGGGGATGGTCTTTATGTTTTTGCCCAAGATCTATGTTCTACATCGACATTCCTTCGGATCCTAGTCCTCAATGCCTTCATGAAGATCTTTCGGCGACACAACAAACCATTACCAGTACCATCATTTTCGCCCCTAAATTTTTGGCACCATGTTGTAATTGTCAGACTTGTCTTATAAAAGTCTGTACATGTTTTCGTGCTAAAAACTTTTAGAGGGAGATAGTGTTAACCACCCAGTGGTTAACATTGTGCATGCACATGTTAGGTGTCAGTGGTGGCAGACTGACACTTGGCATGATTAGGTTAACATAAGTGTAGGGATTAGATTTAATTAGGTGTACGGCTCAGATTTGCGGTCTACACTATATTAGACCGGAGCCTCTTCAGATGTACTCAGGTTTTATCTCAAATTTGGAGAGCCTCATTTGGCCACGTTCCCTTCATTCTTTGTACATATTTCTTTGTCTTGTTCTTGTTTTGTGATCATGAGCATGGCAGCTTTGTAGCATCCGGCAGTCATAGACTGCTGCTGCAGGGTGCATGCCAAGAACTCAAACTAACAGGTACAGCGCCAGTGCCCATGCTGCCGAGGCGGATGTCAATGACATCTTCCAAGTCTTTGGGAACGAAATAGATTTCCAAGCCACTCTGAATGCAACCCCAGCATATAGACAAGTTTTACTCCAAGCTAGGGTAGGACCCTCCCTCGTCCAGCTCCCCCTTGCATAGGCTATTTTGTTCCCCGCCCATCCCTTCAAACAGCCTTGGGCGATGTCCCGAACATCGCCAAGTACTTAACTAACAAGGCGCAGAGGCTGCCAGACTACATGGTCCTTGACATGACCAAGTATTTCTCCTACACCGCCGCCCTAGCTATTTTCCTATCCCACCGTGCCGAAAATCCAATGGGGGCAACCTCTATCCCTCTGATGGAGGTGGACCCCATAGCAGCCCAAGCAGAAGAGCAGATGCTTTTGCAGTACCAGCAGGAGCAAGAAGGAAGAGAAGAAGAAGAGGAGTCAGACGACAAAGAGTACACGGAGCTCGACTCAGACGAAGAACGGCGCCAAGCAGAGGAGGAGCTGGCCAACATCGAGCGGAGCCGGCAGACCCTCAGAATCGCTCCCCCACTTGGGCTAGGCATCACAAGCCTAGCCCCCATCATCATCAACGGAGAGGAGTATTTACTCCTCAGTGACATCCAGAATATCCCCGAATGCAGGGAGAGGGAGCTCCGGCTTGATAAGTTGCTGCACCAACTACGGCAGCAACCAGATTTGGACGACTTCATCGTCCGAGGAGCCTCAGACTTCCCGCTTCAAGTGCGAGAAGCCGACACCTACACAGGGGAGTCGACTTCCGATATCCAGGCCTACAGCAGCATAAGACAGGTGATGGAAGCGCGAGAGCTGCGGAGGAGGAGTTCCTCACCCTCCAAGAACAGATGGGGATCCGTGGCAAGACCACCAGCATCTTGAAGCCGAGCCCCTCGACACCACCTCCAGCAAGAGGAGCAGGAATCGACATCAGGCGAGTCGACGCGACAATTGCAGACTACCGAGAACTGACTGAGGTAGAGGTCGACGAGTACGCCGGACAGCATAGAGCTGGAGGCCAAGCAAGTGGAGAATCATCTGCGACACACAACGACAGGTCGCTGAGGTACTACCTGCCCCTGCTGCTGGATGGGAGAATAGCGGTGATACACCGCAAATTCAGCCCACGGGGTGAAGAAGGAGTGTTCATGCTTATTACACTCTCAGGCTTCGGCAAGCATGTTCGAATAGCGGCAAATGTCGACTATGCTATCCTAGTGAAGAGAGCAATGGCACTTGACCTCTTCGACTTCGCCGTGCCCTACCGACGGCAGGGAAGATTGGCAGTAACCGCGGCCTACACCTCCGACCGCAGAGTGGAAGAGTTGGTGACGGCCTTGCAGGGCGGGACGTCGACCAATGTCCTTAGGAACTTGGGACACTCCATAGGAACGGCCCAAGTTAAAAAGTTCCTTGAGGACCACCCATCTTACCGGCGATTTCAAGATTAGTAGACTCTTGATCCCGGAGATTTTGTACTAAAATATTATATAATATAAATATAATTTCTTTTGCACTTTAAATGCTTTGTTGATATATTTTGTTCCACAACTATGCCAACAAACCACATATAATGCAAGAGAACAAGTAAAACTAACCATATAGCCATGAATTACTTGTGTATGCAGCTAGAGGCCTAGGCTCAGGGGAAAGACAACGCCGAGACCATATGGAAGAACAGAGTCCGCCCAGGCCACCCCCGGCAAGGAACCTGTATGATGAATTTGGACCCATGACCCCAGAAGAGGAAATATCACAGATGAGGATGGACCTTGAGCAGATAAAGGCTTTGCTGGCCGCACAAGCAGGAGTGGGTTCGGTGGGCAACGCTCAGTTGCCACAAGCATCAGCTCGGAAAACAGGAAGGCACAAGAAGAGGAGCAAGAGAAGGAGGTCCTCCAGCTCGGAATCCTCCGACTCAAGCTCCGATTCGGACTCCGACTCCGAGGAAGAGGAAGAGCAGGCCCAGGACCGAACAGATGGAAGGCAGAGGAACACTGCAGATGGAAGGCAGAGGGATATCACAGATGGACGACAAAGGGACACAAGAACCTCTGATTACCAGAAGAAGGTAGACTCGGCATTGGGAAATGTTTGGAAGGCCAGGAAGCTCGAGCAATTCTCAGGCGAGAACAGGTCAGGCATGGAGGCAGAGGCTTGGCTCGATGAGATGAGTGAATATGGCAACGCTTATGGTATGAAGGACAAGGATAAAGGCAGGGTGGCAACAGCCAACCTGAAAGGAGCAACACGCATATGGTGGAAGGGGTATGCAAAGGCCCATGGCTTGAGCAGGGATGCTTGCAGGTTCAGGAAGTTTGCTAAAGCCTTCAAGCGCCATTAAGTCCCAAGAGAGCACAAGTCCAGCATGATGCAGCAGTTCTATAGGTTGCAACAGGGAAACAAATCAGTACAGAAATATACAGAGGAATTCATGAGGCTAAGGCTTTATGTGCCAAAGTTGGGTGAAAAGCATGCAGTGGAGAGCTATATTGAGGGGCTGAATGATGAGATCCGCAAGCTTGTAAGGGCAATAAACCCTAAGACAGTATCAGAAGCAGAGTCCAAGGCAATAAGCTTGCAAGGAACGGGGCCTCAGAATAGCGGGCAGAGGCAGCAGTATTATCAGGACAAAGGCAAGGCAACAGGGAGTTATAGCCCTAGGGCAGCCAGCCCAGGTCCAGCTAGAGCCCCATATGGTGTCAACCAGGGGAAGCAGTAGGAGAAGAAGCAGGTGTCCTTCAAGGACAAGCAGGAGGGGTCAAACTACTCCAAAGCAGTGCGATCCTTTTTGCAGGCTATGCCCAAGGAAAAGAGGCAGGAATGCATAGAAAAACAGCTTTGCTTCAGGTGCTTCCAGCCAGGCCATAGGACAGCGAACTGTCCCTACGTCATGAGTGCAGCACTAGCGGAGTTGGGAGATTGGGACACTCTGTCTGACGACGATGGCGAGGCAGGCCGCGACTACATTCAGGGTGAGTGTCATATCTTTGCCGCAATAGATACAGAACAAGCAGAGAACCAGTATAAGGTAATTTCTACAGTAGGGAAGGCCAAGGCCAAGTCTTTCATAGTCCTGATAGACTCAGGAAGTAGCCATAACTTTGCATCCCCCAGAATGGTTGAAATGTTGAAGTTGAAACAACTAAAGTCGAAGCCAAGGCCCGTTGTCTTAGCAAGTGGAGCAGTAAGATAGACGGCAGGCAAGAGAATTAACTTCGACATCGACTTGCCAGGGATTAATATCCAGATGGGGGCAGAAGTAATGGGCATTGGCAAGTATGACCTGATCATAGGAATGGAGTATCTTGGACCAGCAGGGGCTATCATCGATTGTGGGAAGCGGAAGGTGACCTTCCCAATGCCTGACGGCAAGATCATTGAGATCACAGGTAAAGAAGTTGTTCCCATCATGCAGTGTATGTCTTCTAAACGGATGCTCAAGTGCATAAGGAGTGAGCAGGTAGCTTATATCTTCAAGCTTGAGATCCAAGAGCTGGAGCCAGAAGAAGGTAAGGAGGATGAAGGGCTCAGCAAGTTACCTAAGCAGGTAGATAACTTGATCACGGAGTTCCATGATCTCTTTCCAGATGAGATCAAGCAGCTCCCTCCTTATAGGGGAGTCGAGTGTGAGATAGCACTCGAACCAGGAACGAAGCCGACAAGTAAGGCCCCATACAGAATGACGACGCAGGAGCTCACGGAGCTAAAGAAGCAACTGCAGGAGTTGCTCGACCTAGGCTTCATTAGACCTAGCGTCTCGCCATTTGGAGCACCCATTCTCTTTGTAAAGAAGAAGGATGGCAGCTTGAGAATGTGCATAGACTACCGGCAGTTGAACAAGCACACCATCAAGAACAAGTATGCGCTCCCCAGATCGGATGATTTGATGGATCGTCTCCAAGGTGCAAAGGTCTTCTCCAAAATTGACTTAAGGTCAGGCTATCATCAGATCAGGATAAAGGAGGAAGATATCCATAAGATAGCTTTCAGGACCAGATATGGGCACTATGAGTTCACGGTAATGCCTTTCGGCTTATCGCATGCCCTAGCAACGTTCATGAGACTCATGAACGACATCTTCAGGGAGTTCTTGGATACCTTTGTGATAGTATTCTTTGACGACATTTTGGTGTACAGCAGATCCCTTGAAGAACACGTACAACACTTAAGGAGAGTGCTGGAGAAGTTGAAGCGGCACCAGTTGTACGCCAAGTTGTCGAAGTGTCACTTCGCAATGGAGAGGGTGGAATACCTAGGTCATGTGATATCAGCAGAAGGAATTTCGACGGATCCTGCCAAGATTGAAGCAGTGATTCAGTGGCCGGCACCGAAGAATGTGCATGAGGTCAGAAGTTTTCTCGGCCTAGCAGAGTACTACAGAAAGTTCGTGAAGAACTTTGCTAAGATAGCGGCCCCGCTAACAGACTTGACGAGGGCAGAAAAGGTGAAAGATTGGGCAGAGCATTGGCACAAGAAAGCCCAAGCAGGGTTTGAACTGTTGAAGGAAGCTTTAACAACCGCACCAGTCCTAACCCTGTCATAAGCTTGTAGCAACAGATGCGAGTAAGATAGCTACGGGTGCAGTGCTCATGCAAGAAGAGCGTGTGGTAGCGTATGATTCCAGGAAGATGAACGACGCCGAAACGCGCTACCCCACCCACGATCAGGAATTGCTTGCGGTTGTCAGGGCATTAAGAATTTCGAGGCATTACCTTTTGGGAAGGAAGTTCCAATTGGATACAGATCATCAGAGCCTCCAGTATGTATTCACGCAACCACACCTCAACCTGAGGCAGAGAAGGTGGATGGAGTTCCTTGAAGAGTATGACTTTGATATAGTCTACAAGCCAGGAAAGCTCAATGTGGTAGCGGATGCGCTTTCAAGGCATCCCCTGACAACTAGAGTGCATTGCAATGCAATTTCGACGCTCTCCAGCGACTTTGGTAAGAAGATTGAAGAGTCCTTGCCAACGGATGTGGATTTCAAGGAAGTATGGGCAAGCCTCTCTAGGGAGGCAAGAACAGATAAGGAGCGGGAAGCCTTCAAACATTATAAGAAGGAAGGCAACCTGTTATACCATAAGAACAAGTTGTGCGTGCCCGAATCATCAGGTGTAAGGAAATTGATCCTCCATGACACGCACAACAGCCCAATAGCTGGCCATGCGGGATTCATGAAGACATATTTTAAAGTGCGCAGCAGCTATTATTGGCCAGGAATGAAGAAGCAGGTAGCTCGCTACATCAAGGAATGTCAGCTATGCCAGCAGACAAAGGCGGAGCAGCTTCGAATTCCAGGGGCATTGGAGCCATTAGAAGTGCCAAACGCTAAGTGGGAGGTGACAGCATGGATTTTATCACAGGGCTTCCAAGGACAGTAAGAGGGAAGGATGCCTTGATGGTAGTAGTCGACAAGTTGTCAAAGATGGCACATTTTGTGCCTTGCAGGACCACAGATACGGCTATGGATACAGCAAAGCTCTTCACCAAAGAGATCTTCAGGCTTCACGGCATGCCAAGGGAGATTATCTCCGACAGGGATCCGAAGTTTATGAGTGCCTTTTGGCAGGACCTCTTTGCGACAATTCAGACGAAGCTATCCATGAGCACGGCATATCATCCTCAGATGGATGGCCAAACGGAGCGGACCAACAGGATTTTGGAGGACATGCTACGAAACTATGTCTGGAATAAGCAAGGTATGTGGGAGGAATTTATTCACTTGGTGGAGTTTGCATACAATAGCACCAAGCAGGAATCATCCCAAATGTCGCCTTTTATGATCAATTACGGCTATCAATGCCTAACTCCAGACACTTGGCACAATCCCGTGTCAAAAGTAGAAGTTTCGCAGCAGATGTTGGCCGACATGCAGCAGCTGGTAGAACAAGTTCGGGGATATCTTCTAGCAGCAAGGAGTCGACAAAAGAGCATCGCCGACAAGCATCGAACAGTCAGAGAGTTCCAAGTTGGAGAGGATGTATGGCTCAAGATCAAGGTAAAGCAGGCAAAGCTCAGGATCGGGAATTGCAAGAAGCTTGCTCCAAGGTGGGCTGGACCTTTCAGAATAGTCCAGAGGGTAGGTAATCAAGCCTACAAGTTAGATTTGCCAGCACACCTGAAGATTCATAAAGTCTTCCACGTGGGTTTATTGAAGAAGCATACCCCCAATCCAGACGAAGTCTTGGACACTCCAACGTTATTGGAAATGACGGAGGAGCAGCTGGAAATAGTTCCAGAATTGATTCTTGATAAAGCTTTCAAGAAAACAAGGAGATCAGAGTTTCTCCAATATTTGATTAAGTGGAAACACTTGCCGGTGGAAGACGCGCCGTGGGTACTCAAGAAGGATCTATTAAAGCAGTACCCACAGTTCATGGAGCAATGGGACGGCAAGGTCATCTCCGAAGAAATCGGCTCAGGCATGTCGATTGTGTAGATTAATTCTATGCGTAGTTAAGATTAATCTACGCATGCAACCTATGCTAGGTATGAGTTGCATGCGTTGTTACCGATGATGAGACCACTACGGTGATCTCTAGGGCGTGGTGTAATGTCAATGTAGGCATGACCGCGTTTCCGCTTGGATGAGTGGAAGGTAGATTAGAAAGTCTACTTCTGTCCCACGGAAGTAGACGACCTCGAGAGAAAAGAGGTCATGGAGAGATGCATTGATAGGAAAGGCACCTTTAGCCCCATATATGCTTTGATAGGAGAAATTTATCCTTCACGCCCCATATACGGGAAGGATATCCTCCATGCTGGGCAACTAGAGGTGTAGGCATGAGCGGCATATAGGCGCTGTCTCCGCGGCCATAATGGAAGATTCACCCTCTTCCTACGCCGGGAGATTAGCCATGCATCCATGTAGATAGGTGGGGTGGTCACCATATAACCAAAATTTTTATTAATAATTAAAATGGAACTAACGTAGTGTCGACCTGCAGGCCAATAGAGCGCTCCGGAGGGCAAGGAGGTTGCAACACAAATTTTGTTGGAATGTGTTGCAAGGAATGAAGAGTACCTCGAACGTTGATTTAAAATTTTGATAAACTAAATTGTCGTGATAAGTGAAGTATCGAGTAACTTGTTTTAATGATGTTATGAATTGATAAGTTATTCCATAATATAATGGCGTAATAATGTTCTAAAAATATTACCTTAAGGTAATCTTAATAAATGTGTAAGTATTATAGTAGTATATCGTATGTATCAGGTTGATTGCAGGTTAGGAAGATCCCAAGGTGGGGAGACCCACGATGCTGCGGACAACATCATTTCAAGGTGGGGAGAATGTAGCGTTCAAAGGCAACGATATACGGTCCCGGGGCGTATCTTTATCTTGCCCTAAATCGCGCATACCACCCACTCCGACCGATGTACGCCAATGTGTAGCCAGGTGGGTAGCCCCTAGGGGGCAACTTGCTAGGTATGTGCATTTATCATTAATGTGCACATTTACCAATGTGCACATTTATTAAGGTGCACACCTTTCCATGTGGGCACATTTTGCCACCTAGCCATTAAAGGCAAGTGGGCCCATTCCCAATTATCCCACATGCCTAAAGGGGATAATTGGAAACCCTAGCTTAACCCCTTGTCTATTTAGGAGGGGAAACCCTAACTTGCCCATTTTTCGTTTCTAGGGTTTTAGAGCTCTGTTTTGGCTGCTCCAAGAGCCAAAACCGCCTCCCAGACTCTGTCTGAGAGAATTGCATCATTAGTTTTCCTTGATTCGAAAGCAGGCCGGGATGGTCGAACTCAGGTCAGGAGGAGCAACTCAAGGATCAGGTATTTAGGCAATTTAATAGCTTAAACCATATTTCAGTCATAGAATCAGTAGGTTTAGCCTATTAAATTGCCCATAGCAGCCCTCTAGATCTCTAGATACTAGACTCTAACTAAAGAACCTAACTCTATGATATAGATTAGATATAGTTCTTTAGTTCTTCTGTGATGTATATGGATGATGTATCTCTATGAACTCCTTGTATTGGGAAGGGGGGTAGAGACCTAAAGCTTGGTAGTAGATGTTCCTAGATTAGCCTCTCTAGCACACTGTAGATTCGGCCTGTGCATAAGAGCCACACCTGGTTGTGGGTGAAGGGGCCAGACTGGCTTACAAAGAGGTTCGTGTTCTGACCCTTGAACGATCCCTCTAGTGTGTAAAGTCTACCGGGGATCACTGTGGACTAGGTCTAATGGCTTGCCACTGCGTGTGGGCAAGGCATGGGCTCGACACCCGTGGAGTGATGCGTCACTCTCCATTGGGTTCAAGTCGAATAAGGGCAGTGGCCCTCTAGTCACCTTGAGTTAGCATGTAGATCTCTGGAGGGAGAGATCACTACCTGCCCCATCGGAACTGGGGAGATGCAACCCAGGAATAGCCCCTTTGGCAATGCATCCGGTGGGCCACAGTCAAGTCCCAACACTTTTCAGCCTACTCTGCAACGTGTGCACAGGAGGGGCGGATGGAGTGGACAACCCTATGCCATGTTCTTATGCCAGCCAAATCCATTGCCATGAATTCTGTCTGCAATGAACTCTGGAGACCCAAGCCGTCAGTCATCCCTTCGAGTCTGAGCCTTGGGTAGGACCCCTATGTATGATGCTGATCATTGTTTATGCAGATGTTGATGCACCACCCTTCACGGTGGATATGTGGTTATGTTTTATATTGACATGTATGTTTACGCTTCCGCAGCTAGGTAGGCCCTGAGGGAGACGGGGTAAAATGACCCCTTCACTCTTCCCACTGGAACCCGTCACGGTTGCAGTGTCATGTGGAGGGCCCTGTATCGGCATGGAGCTGGTATGGGGGATGAACTCCTGTTTGTATACGGTGAGTGCACCGTATGCGAGTAGGGGACGTCACACATTGTTTAGAATATCATGTCTAAAATAGCATTGGTTGCAAATACACGTCGTTTAGAATATCATATCTAGAATAGCATGTAGTTTCAAATACGTATATGAAACTGAGACGACAACATTGATGACTTCATAAGGTGCATTTTCTTTTTGGGGTCCTTTTCCTTTGTAAACCAGATGCATACCATCCTTGAGCTTAATCCTGAAGGCCATAACAAAAGATTCATTTTTAGAACCAGCAGAGCTTGGGCATGAAACTAGAACTAAATAAATAATTGCAAGATGCGTGCATGAATGTTGAACTAAAAAAATAATTGCGAAACCACTTTTAATCTGACTTGAAAAAACACGAAGCATGTATTGAGCAATTTGGGGAACGTGAAATTAGATGACGAGCAAAAGCGATGGAGACGGACGAGTCCTAGAGTATGTCCGAACGACCTTGCTACAACAAAACACGGAGGGATTACTGCATACCCCTCCAATGAATTGACATTATTAAAAACTTTATAGCTGAGAAGTGGCACCACTCGTTCATTTAACTTGTAGAGATCGTCGGAAACCTCTATGTGTTGGCATTTTTTTCAATCGAAACTGACAGCGGACCAATTTTTAAGATCAAGAATTATCATCTACAATGATAATCCTCTTCAAATCTCCATTATGTTTCGATAAAATCCTTGATGTCGCCCTCTGAACAAGTGTTCTTGAACAATCTGCAGGAAATAAATTCACAAGGATCAATTACGTATATTGCAGCATCTGTGTTTAACCGCTCTGCAAAACAAGATAATTTCGTAAATGTTTATCATATTTTGTAGAAATTGGTGCAGGTCAGGCCTATTCCACATGACAAACTTCACTTTAGATCTGAATCATATGAATTAATATGGAAGTCGAAGAATAACAAATGAAGCTCGTGCACATTTATTTCCTAAAGGCATAAAATGCAAATTTGACCTAGTGTGGAAGTAGACAATCATTAGTCGTTTGAATAGGATCTTGCACAGTATCATCACTTAGAGGGACGGTGTTGACGTCAGAAGACGGACCCTTAACACCTTTTGGAAAGTAGTTTGTCTCAAATGTCCTCTTCATATGGTCTTGGCAACGAATGTGCATCTCCCGCAATCCGTAAATTGCTAATAGACTCAGAACTTCGACTTAGGTGGCATGTTGGAGCCTTGGTGGTATGTTGGAGCCTAGGTGGCATGTTGGAGCCTAGGTGGCATGCTTGATCCTAGGTGGCATGCTGGAGCCTAGGTGGCATGTTGGAGCTTGTGTGGCATGTTTGAGCCACTTTGGAATGTTTGAGCCAACTAGGTGGCATGTTGGAACCCATGTGGCATGTTTGGGCCACCTTAGCACATTGGAGCCTAGGTGGCATGTTGGAGCCCACGTGGCATGTTTGAGCCACCTTGGCATATTTGGGCCTAGGTGGCATGTTGGAGCCTAGGTGGCAAGTTGGAGACTATGTGGCATGTTAGGTGGCATGTTCGAGACTATGTGGCATGTTTGAGCCATCTTGGCATATTTTAGCCTGGGTGGCATGTTGGAGCCCGCAGGCATTTTAGACACCTTGGCATGTTTGAGACATCTTGGCATGTTAGAGCCTAGGTGGCATGTTTGCGCCACATTGGCATGTTTGCGCCACCTTGGCATGTTTGAACCTAGCTAGCATGTTGGAGCCCGCGTGACATGTTTGAGACACCTTGGCATGTTAGATGGCATGATGGAACCCAGGTGGCATGTTGGAGCCATCTTCATATGTCTGAGCCACCTTGGAATGTTTGAGCCAACTAGGTGGCATGCTGGAACCCACGTGGCATTGGTACCTTGGCACATTGGAGCCAAGGTGGCATGTTGGAGCCCACGTGACATGTTTGAGCCACCTTGGCATATTTGGGCCTAGATGGCATGTTAAGGCCTAGGTGGCACGTTGGAGACTATGTGGCATGTTGGAGCCTTGGTGGCATGTTCGAGACTAGGTGGCATGTTGGAGACTAGGTGGCATGTTGGCGCCTAGGTGGCATGTTTGAGCCACCTTGGCATTTTGAGCCTAGGTGGCATGTTGGAGCCCGCAAACATGTTTGAAACACCTCGGCATGTTAGGTGGCATGTTGGAACCTAGGTGGCATGTTTGAGCCACCTTGGCATGTTTTAGCCTAGGTGGCATATTGGAGCCTGCATGGCATGTTTGAGTCACCTTGGCATGTCTGAGCCTAGGTGGCATGTTGGTGCCTGGCATGTTTGAGTCACCTTGGGATGTTTGAGCCTAGGTGGCGTGTTGGAGCCCGCTTGGCATGTTTGATCCACCTTGGCATGTTAGATGGCATATTGGAACCCAGGTGGCATATTGAAGCCATCTTGGCATGTTTGAGCCACCTTGGCATGTTGGAGCCTAGGTGGCATGTCGGAGCCCATGTGGCATGTTTGAGCCACCTTGGCATGTTTGAGCCTAGATGGCATGTTGGAGTCTATGTGGCATGTTGGAGACTAGATGGCATGTGGAAGCCTAGGTGGCATGTTTGAGCCACCTTGGCATGTTTGAGCCTAGGTGGCATGTTGGAGCCCGCTGGCATGTTTGAGCCACCTTGGCATGTTAGGTGGCATGCTAAAACCCATGTGGCATGTTTCTACATGATCCCCCGCATGACACCTAGGCACTCCAAGTGGTGACATGGCATGCCAAGAAAGCAAGGCCAAGTTTTGACTAGGCCAAAAATGAAAAGATGTCTATCTTTGGTCTTTTCATTGGGTGATGTTGGCAAATTTTGGGTGACATGGCTAGATGGTAGTGACATGGACATGATGACTAGGACTTTATGCAAAAAATAATAACCTTTGAAATTTTTGGTAGAGTTTGGCAAGGAATAGAATAGAGGGATCTTGAAGAACTTAGAGCGATGACACCCTTCCCAAATCGAACCAGGCCAGGACTTTGCACGGCTTCCTCACCAGAGGGGAGAGGCCAAACCCCAGGAGACGGACCTCGGAAAGGTTGCGGAGGCAGCCTTTCCTGTAAGCACTCCTCCGGGAGGGCAAATGCCAATGCGCACTCTCCCGGAGTAACCTGTTTCGAGCAGGTTCAAGAAAATCCAAGATCAGACCGGGAGAACTTACTAAACCGCGAAACGTCTTGTGGTCGATCGTGTAGAAACCCAAGTCTTTTGTCGTTTGGGCAGTACAAAGGCTTTAGAATAGAGATTCGACGTTACCATGTCGTCCGGAATCGCGAAATTATTCTAGGAACTAATTTACACGGTCATTTTTTGCAACGAAAGAAACAGGAACCCTCTACATAGCAATATTCCGCAGCCACCCGTGTTGGACATGAGCTACTTGCTTCTTGGAGAATGGGTGATCTTCTGTCGATGAAACTTGGTCTCCAGGGTAATATCGATGTTTTGAGTCCATTAGCAGAGTCAATTCACAGTTTCAAAGTGGGAAAGTTGCCCGTCCGTGGCCAGGGGCCTTCGGGAGAGGGTCTTTGCGGCGAACTGCTTCTAAAAGGTTTTTAAGGGTCCGTCTTCTGGTTTCAACACCCTCCCTCTACCTGATGATATTCACCAAGATCCTAATCGAATCTGACTAGAATATGGCCTCCGAAACATAAACCTTGTGTGTTGCTAGGTTATTGGTGGTCTTTCACTGCTCCTGGATATGACTCAGTCAATCCTAGTGCCGAAGATAGGCTCGAGACGCTCCGCATGCTCCAGGATGATCTTCAGCACCATCTCCTCCAGGCCCAAGCACGTTATCGTTATCATGCAGATCAGCACCGTCAGGACGCTCCTCATTTTGCAATTGGTGATCTTGTTTGGCTCTTGCGTCAAGATTTGCCGACAACTCGCCCTTGTAACAAGATCGATTACCGGCGCTTAGGTCCTTATCGAATCATCGAACGAGTTGGTGATGCTGCTTTCCGTCTTGAGCTTTCGCCATCAGTTTGGCTTCACCCAATGTTCCATGTGTCTTTGTTAGAACCCCATGTGGCGAATCCATTTCCAGATCGTGCTTTTGCCTAAAGAATATCAGAGGTGATAGTGGATTAGAATCCAACTTAGAAGTGGGCATCTCGCTCAGAGGAATTTCCTTCCATCTCTTATCATCAAAGTTCGTCAATATGGTTGTGGGAACCATTTCTCAGCGACAGTAAGGACCCTTAAGTTGTTCCCACCTTGCCATAGTTGCACAAGTCCAACGGATTTGTCGCCACCACAGCATTGGTCTAAGGAAAAATAATTGCTAGACTAGAGTTTTCTACAAAGTTGCTATTGAATAAGGAGAATGAGAACTTCGGAGCAGGTCAAGAGTTCAAGTCCTAACAATAGACTTTTTAATGGAGTTTGCTGCTGTAGGGAAAACAGAGTACTAGATGAGTAATGTACAAAACATATTATTACACTCAAGGAAGCTTGATTCAAATTTCTATAGTATGGTGACATGTAAATTTTTTTCTTTTCTGGTACGAAATGCGGCGCCGAGGGGGTTTTGGACCCTTAATGCCAATTTCAAAACTCTGAATATGGAATATAATAAGAATTTATGCAGTAGAAAATGCCATAAATGAAATTTAAAAATACCTCATGCTCGAACTCGGAAAGTGCAGTCAGCATGAAAGAAGCCAATTGATAGAACAGCACTGTCCAGTGCTAGTGGGAAGCATAATCCCTTGAATTTGCTATATAATGAGAAAGCCCGAGCAGTTAACATAAGTGGGAATGGACCCTAAACAATTAAAGGGGAAGCAGTAGAATCATATAGCTGCTTGGAACGAAGAGAATAGTAATTAATTCCCCTATCTTTTCTCCATATAGATATGAAAGGGATGCAAGTCTTTCTGTTATTGTATGAAAATCATGGCCCACATTAAAGACCAATGAGAAAATTCTTTTACAAATATAGAATGTCCTCCTTGGTTTTAATAGTCAAAAATGAGGATTCATACAGCAGGTTGTGCCTCAGCTTTTCCACTGTCTATAAGCCCTTGAATGCTTCAGTTTGAAGTCTTTCCACTGGATCAACATGTGCATTCTGTTTTGTTGGTGACTGGGATTGAGTTTTCAAATCAGCTGTTGGTGAATGAACTTGTTCTGATTGCTCTCCTGACATTAACGGCTGAAGATATGGATATGCATTGCTTAGTGATGATGATTGATCAGGTACACCAGTCCTGTTTAAAAACCTCCGTATCAAGCCTCGGAAAAAGGGCGCCATTGTATCAGGCTCATACTCATGATAATACATGAGCCCACCCATACACAAGCAAAACAAAGCTATCTGCACATATTAATCCAGATTTCAACAAAGATTGTTTGAAGTAAAAACCAGCTATAGGGTGATGACGTACTTCAGCATGTTTTATGTCTGGAAGCAGGTGTCGGTTCACAAGTATGTACCACAAAGAATCTGCTGCACGAGGAAGAACATATAATGCCAGCTCAGAACGCCGACTTTTCTTCTCAAGCAATACTGACAGAGCAGCACAAGCTCCACCGAACCAATAAATCAATTTAAAGTCCTTGTTAACAACCTTCCTTTGCAAACAGATAACACCCTGCACAACCAATGGGCTTCTGCTTCATACTTGCACAGGAGTTATGTAATGAAACAAACCATACCTGGTAAATTCCGACAAAAGCCGAAAGGAAGTACGTTGACCGGACCGCACCTTTGAATGCATTCCAAAATGTATGCATAGGAGCTTGCATAAACTGTGAAATACACCAATAGAATGACTTCTGATGGATATAAAAGTTACTACATGGACTATGTTGTATGTAAATTAAGTACCTTTTGGATATTTAAAACGACAAAAGGAACAAATGTGAGTGACAAATAAAGAGGGAATGTCTTCTTGAAGGTTCCACGCATGGCATTTATATTCTGCTGCACGCATGATGACGTATCCGGATGCACAGCAGAACAAGGTATAAGTGGAACATACTGATGCAATCCAGAAGCTGATCTCCCTGTCTGCTTTTGTATAAAAGCTGACAATGCATCAACATCTACTGGGCCTCCTCTGCAACTCTCTCTGACTGCCTTCAGTACCGGCCTTGGAATTGGCCCAGTTTTTGTGATAAAATCCAGATATGAATTGGGTAAAGTTTCTGGACGCATGACAAAAGCATACATGATCTGTATGGAAATTAGCATATTGGCCAACATCAAATCACTGTTACAAATTCTCACAAAGTTATGTTAAGACATAGCATACAGAGCAGTTTTGAAAACAATAAAGATAACTGCAGAACGCTAAAACTGTTTAAAGGTTCAATGCTGCTATTAACCCATGCAGTCAAATCAAGACAGTTTACTTCAAATTTTAGTAGGTTAAAAAAAGAAGCATTATTGAGTTGCATGTGTGAGGTACTCAATTAAATGCTGATAAATGTATCAAAACATGCACTATTAGTTTACTCCCAAATAGCAACAGAAATTCTAACAAATTTCTAAAAGACATAGCATGCACAGTGGCCTGAAAAAAAATTAAGATAACTGCAGCCTAGCACACATGAAAACTCAATAATGCTTCTTTCTTAACCTACTAAGTACAGAAAAAAACCGTCTCGATATTGAGTGCACAAGATAATAGCAATAGTGACATTAAACCTTTAAACAATTTTATTGTTTTAAGGTACTTAATTAATTGCTCATAAATGTATCAAAATTTGCAATTAAAGTTTACTCATTGCAAATAGGTGGGGCAAGCAGGAACCCAACAAGACAGCTCACTACAAAAATTCAGAACTAGAAACTGGCTTCGAGCATACCTGTGCGGAAGCTAGCGCAAAAAGCAAGGTATCACCATGTCTCCAATGGCTTCCCCAAAAATGGAATTTGTTCTTTGCCTTTGCTGAATTGTAAGCACACTGCATGAAATCATGACCATGAATGTCATCAGTGAAGTTTTTACATAAAAAGTCTAATAACACTCAAGGAAAAGTTTCAATATGATGTTCTGCATGTTGTGAGTAACACTGACAACAATAACAATAACTATTGATTTATAAAGGCGTACAATTTGTAATGCCATAGGAGATACATGAGATATGCAAAAGAATGTTATACCTGTCCCAATCTCGCCAAGAGGTACAAAGCAAATGTGCGCCTCTTGTTTGGATCATCTAAGGCAAGGATAGACAAACCAGCCACAGCACCAGCCACAAACCTAATTATAAAACATGACACATCTAAATGAAAAAAAATGCAACCATCTCAATTCCAAAAAACTACCATTCACACATCTGTTCATTGACTGTGTCAGTCATTTTAAGCCATAGATTACATTAGGGCTTCAGCTCTGGAAAGTCTCCTGAGTCCTCGAACCTTACTCATTCAATGGAGTGTCTTTATTCTTCACTCTTCGCAAGATGCAACGGATTGCATGGAAACACCCAGTAAATCCCCCAAATAATAATCCTGTCCGGCATGCCTCCTCTCTAACAATTAAATTACTTTCTGAAAGAAGTAGCTGAGAGAACAAAGCATGCATATTCAGAACACTGAAGACAGTAATCATTGTCTATAACTTTTTGACATTCCGTTCTAAGCAATCAGAAATTGTAGAAGGTTACCTTCAAATCAAGAAATGAATAATAAGGCCGTCGCCGGGCAAGCTTAAATGCTCTTAAAAGCACTCCAATTCCAACTCTGACACCATAGGCTAAGAGAAAACTCTGGCAGAGGCTGCCAATGGCATTGGCAATGCAAGAATCACCATGCTTACAAAGAGGATGCCTACCAGGATGGGTACATGCATCTGGGTCAGTTCCCCTGCTCTTGTGCAACTGTCTGAGTGCTTCGATCAGCTGGGCTTCTGCATCACGGAGGCGCTTCTCTGCTTCTGCTTTCTCTAACGAAGATCTGGCAGCCCGTTCCCTGACACTGAGTGTCGTAGCCACAAGGGGAGCTAAGGGCTTGTCCAAACCATCGCCTCTTCCCATCATCCTCATCAAAACACACTAAATCAGATCAGAAATTGGACATCTGAAAAGGATCCGTCCGCAATGCATTCTCAGAGAAAGGAAGAAATTGGTCGAACTGCTCCATGACCTAAGCTTGAAAAATCTCGTCAAGACATAAGATTCATCATTTCGGAATTGATGAATGCCTAAACAAATTTCTTATTGCAGGGCCAAATGGGCGAAGATGATAGCCGAAACGAGGCGCCTTTGCCGGATTTGGAGCCTCGGGTCGCCATAGCCATCCTAATAATAATATAAAAAACGCCTCAAAAATAATGATCGACGTATTATACGATTTTCCTGTACGTTTAGCATACTACTGTTAAATAATTGAATTGGTCCGTCAATCCATCGATCTTGTAACTAGAAAATAATGTTCAATTGTTGTAACGTGGAAAGGAATGTGGTCAAGCACCATATGACCAAGAACAATCTTGAATTAGCATTAGGGCAAATTTCAATCCTGAATTAGCATTAGAGCAGGCTTGGAAGCAGAGGATCAAGTGGTTCCTTTGGCAACGCAGCAATGATCAATTTCTTAGTTTTTATTTAATGATGGTCATGGTGGTAGCCATCTTGATAGTGTTAACAAATACTCCTAGTGTATGTGTCCTCTACATCCGAAAACAAAGTGAATTGCTTTTTACTCAATGTGATGTTAATAATATTGATTTCTACTTCTAAGGATTCACATAGATCATAACAAGGTACTAGCACACGAAGGCTCCTTGTTTCGTGTGTTGGTGGTAATCATTTGATGGCGTGTTGGGGTTTGGTCTTGGTCCTATTATTTTTGGCTTTCAAGAACTATTGTTCAGCATGAAGTTGGTTGACCCCTATTTATGAATCTCTGTATGTAAAGACACCTGGCATGGCATACATGCAGTATAGAATTTATACAAGCAAGGGCTAGTTCTATCCAGGGGTCTGGAGAAGAGCTTTTGTGGAGGAAGCCTGGAGTAGGTGATGAGGAGGCAAAAAACTTGGAGGATTCTAAAGGCCAAAGCATGAAGCTTGTGAAGAATGGCATCAAGAATCGTGCTGGAGTGCATCGATCGTCTTTTTCCAGGTGGGTTTTCTGTTGATTCTTGAGGATACATATGCTGCAGTCATAATTAGATCCGTACATACTTTTCTAATAAAGATAAAGAGCTTATATCTTCTTATATTATAAAACTGTGATGTATCTCTGACCCTCCGCCCCTATCGATGGCCCAGATTGTCCCGCTCTCTTTGGAACTATCGACCGCCCAGATTGTGCCACATGGCATCATCAAATCATTAAAAATTGAAGAGGCACATAAAACATACCCTTTCGTCAAAAAAAATCAAATATGGAATTTTATTATGCCAATGTGGCGTCATTCTCAAATTTTCTTGCCTTCTTCCTACTATTCCAAATACCTTTCTGGAGACGCTACGGATCTGCATGTTCGCGTGAGCTCAGATCTATAGCAGGCGATCGAAAATTTATGGGAAGCTCTATGCGAGCAACAGTGGTCTTCACAAGAAACCCCCAAAATCAAATCCCTCATAATTTCGGTGGGAGGCTTCAGAAAATTCTTCATGCATTCTTTCCCCCTGCCTGGCTATGGCGGAGGCTAGGGAGGCCGCTATGGATTTGCATGCAAGTTTTCTCGTGCTTCAGACTATGGACAAGGGGCCTCAGAATTCATGTCTATAGTTGATGTTGCATACAAGGGCAGGGAGATATTCTGCAAAATGATTGAAGGATTTCCAAGAAACCCGCATTGCTTTCTGGATGGTCCTTTTGGATTGATGCAATTGATTCTACTACCCAAAAAGGGTTGCAAGGTAGAATCTGCTCTAGATCCATCCGATTGCAAATTAACGAACTCTGATTGTGCAAGGAATGTGGAAGTAATCTGGATTTTGGTAAACAGAGCCACAAAACCCCCACAAAACAAATCAGGAATTTATGTGATTTGAAACCCTAATGCTCGAAAATTTTCAGGGCGGCATCATTCTGGGGTTTCTCTCGATTGGCAGAACACCTCGGCTGTGCAGACATGGCTGTTCTTTTGGTTCAATATCTGTCGCATATGTCGGATCTCTTTAATATATCATGGGGGCATGTAAAATATGTAGTCACGCCGGTTGCTAAATGGAATCATGACACAATTGCAAATGAAAGGATAATGCGTGGGGGATTGGTATATTGCATTTGTATCTTTTATTTTTTGATTCGATTCTACTGGATATCTGCTCCTGAATCCATTTAAATGCCAAAAAAATGAAGGTCATGAAGGCACAATTCTAATAAGGATCCATGTGGAACAGTTTCATTGGGTATGACTACAATCATCAATGATTGTTGCCATTCGGCATAAAGGTTTCTCGGCCGCTGGCTGTTTCCATAGGTACGTCACGAAGCATTTTCATCATATATTGTTGGATCCTGCTTCAATATGCTTGGATACTCCTACTTAAATCTGCACAGATCCGTTCTAATATGGTTCTGGAATACTATCGAGCAACACAAATTTTGTGTATGAGCTTCTTTATTCCGAGATTCTTGAATATAGAAACAAGTAAAATGCTTGCTCCAAGTAGACTAACAGATTTTGCTTAGATTCCTTTTGTTTAAGCTTTGGTTCTCAGTTTTTTTTGCAGGGATATTATGCAAGCAACAGATTCAATCGGAGCAAGGATTCTGCCAATGTCTTTGATACAAAGGAAGCCTTCCTACTTACCACAAGCAAATTGCATTACCTTACCACCAAATGTAGCTCCTTCTCTTGCGTTGATTCAAGTTCAAAAGGTTCTCCTCCTTGGGATTATGGGATTATATTGTTCATATAGTTTTTGTTAACGCCAAGATACATGTCGTAGCATGAAGGAAGAGAGATATGGCATGTGTTGTCAAGCATTAGAACAATGCACGGTTCATGTCTGTAGAAGTTGGAAAGCTTTAAAAATCTTCCTTATTATATCTCTGTGTTGCATTGAACATTTGAGCCTGTTTATTTAGATTTTCTATTGGTTGGAAGTCAAGTAAGTTCTATATGCAAGTATTGTAACGATCTTGGCCACTTGATGGGTCAATATATGTATTTGTACATATGTACACATATTTACGTACATATGTATACAAGAAATTTAATGCGTCCTATGGCGCATGTTCGAGTTTTAGCATGTTCCTACGTGCAAGTTCTTGTAAAAGAATCTCTTGAGAATACTCTAAATTCATAGATTCTCTAAGATTCTACCAAGATTCTCTTAGAGGGTTCGTGAGCATTTCTCTAAATTTTATAAGATTCCCTCTAGATTCCATTAAATTTCCCTAGATTCTCCAAGATTCTATGAAGATCCCCTTAGATTCTCTTAGATTCATTTAGATTTTATCAGATTGCCCTTAGATTCAAAGAGATTCTATAAAGATTCCCTTAGATACTTTAAGATTTCATCAACATTTTCTTAGATTCCCTTAGATTTTATGAAGATGCCTTTAGATCCCCCAGATTTTAAGAGATTCCCTTAGGCTTGTAAATATTTTCCTAGTTTCTCTTACATTTTATAAGATTTTCTTACATTCTATTAGATTCTTCTGGATTCCTTTACATTCAAGAACTTTTTAGAACATTCTAAGACTTTCTGGAACATTCTAAGACTTTCAATATATTCTAGAACTTTCTGGAAGTATTTCCCTAGATTCCCCTACATTCTAGAACATTGTAAAACTTATTAGAACAACTTGGAACTTTCTGGAAGAATTTTCTTAGATCCCCCCTAGATTCTCTTATGTTCTAAAACTTTCTAGAAGATTCTAGAACTTTCTAGAGCCTTCCAAAACATTCTAGAACCTTCTAGAACTAGCTAGAACGTTATAGTCTATTTTATCTTAATGGGAATATTACCCTGAAGTATATGTGAAACATAAATTAATCAATGAATTAATGCTTGGTATAGTGGTTAGAATGGGGGACCGAGGGGGTCAATGGCCAGGGTTCGAATCCCCCACACAACATAAAAATTTTAAAAGCCTTTTCCTAAGGGATGAGCATTCAACTTGGGCCGTAGGATCTTGGACCCGATCAAGGGTCGAGATCTCACGCAACATGAGCCATAGGATCTATTACATATAATTCCCAAAGTCATGTGCACCGTAGAATATGTGCCAAGCCACGTGAGCCATAAGATCCTGGATCGACGATCAGGATCGAATCAACCTGGAGCGTAGGATCAATTACATATAATTCCCAAAGCCATGTGCACCGTAGGACGTGTCCCAAAGCAACGTGAGCCGTAGGATCTCGGACCGACGGTCAGGATCAGATCAACTTGGACCATAGGATCGTGTCTATACGGATTATATATAAACTCCCAAGCCATCTGGGCCGTAGGATACGGCCCAAAGCCGCGTGAGCCGTCGGATCTCGAACGGACGGTCGGATAAGCGCGACAAACATAAGAACATATATATGTTAGAGTTCGAATCCCCCACACAACATAAAAATTTTAAAAGCCTTTTCCTAAGGGATGAGCATTCAACTTGGGCCGTAGGATCTTGGACCCGATCAAGGGTCGAGATCTCACGCAACATGAGCTATAGGATCTATTACATATAATTCCCAAAGTCATGTGCACCGTAGAATATGTGCCAAGCCACGTGACCCGTAAGATCCTGGATCGACGATCAGGATCGAATCAACCTGGAGCGTAGGATCGATTACATATAATTCCCAAAGCCATGTGCACCGTAGGACGTGTCCCAAAGCAACGTGAGCCGTAGGATCTCGGACCGACGGTCAGGATCAGATCAACCTGGACCATAGGATCGTGTCTATACGGATTATATATAAACTCCCAAGCCATCTGGGCCGTAGGATACGGCCCAAAGCCGCGTGAGCCGTCGGATCTCGAACGGACGGTCGGATAAGCGCGACAAACATAAGAACATATATACAAGAAATTTAGTACGTCCTACGGCGCATTGTTCCAGTTTCAGCATGTTCTTTTAGATTATTTTGAGATTTTCTTGAGATTCCCTTAGATTTCCAAGGATTTTTGCCCGATTCCTCTAGATTCTCTTGAGTGTTGCCATCAAGATTCTTCAGATTCCCTTAGATTCTCTGAACATCAACCTTAAATTTTATCAGATTCCCTTAGATTCTCTCAGATTTTATGAGATCCCTGTAGATTCTATGGAGATTCGCCTTAAATTTTATCAGATTCCCTTAGATTCTCTCAGATTTTATGAGATCCCTGTAGATTCTATGGAGATTCGCTTTTATGAGATTCTCGCATATTCATAAGGCTTATGTTGTTTCTTACAGGGAAAGGGTGTTAAATTATCGTTTGCCAGTACTATAGAGGCGGTACTCTTTCTGTGGATTTTATTTTTTCATCTACCCCATAGGGATTAGTGGCCACAGTTGGCTTGAGGACCTTTGAGGCTAAAGAGAATTTATAGACGCTAAGTTATGCACCTTAGGGAGCCAAAGCCAAAGGTGCAATTAGACAAATTGTAAGCTATGAATCCTGGGGTGCCAAACTGAAAGGTACCGGAACACTGGGCAACCAAGACGCGTGTAGGGTAAAAGCCTATAAAAGACATTGCTAAGTCTCTTTTAGAATTAGGATTTTTTCAAAGGATGATGCATTTTATATCTTAAGTCAAATTGCATGTGCAATGATGACCATGGGGATTTGCTTGATAAATCCGAATTCCATTATAGCTGAAATGTTGTATGGCAACCTATGGTCTTGATGCTGACAAAGACGAGAATCCTCATAGTCACCTTGAATTTATTCTTACATATCTTTGCTCGACTTTATTTAAGCTCCAATATACGCATGAAGAAGGGTGTTTGTTACGAAAGTTATCTTTGCATGTTGCAATGCCAAACATTGAAAGGACATTTTGAAATTTTTAAGTTGAAATACTTGATTTTCGGAATATGGCACGTGATACCATGTTCAGACAATCAACAATGAAGCTCCATTTCTCAAACACAGGCACGTATTGAAAAGCCTAGAGAACAACCTATAAAAGATACTAGGCACATATTTTTTAGATTCATACTCCAAATGGGTGAAGTGCAAAAAGCTCGGTACACAGGATATGCCCTCAAAAACTGAAAAAACAGGGGGCAATATTTTTTGGCACTGTGCCTCCAGATGCACATTCATTGTGGGCTTCTAAATGACAGAAAGAATGGTGGCACTTGATGTTATTACTATATGAAGCTGCAATTGAATCTGCAAAATATGTTCTGTGAAAGCATTTTGAATGAGTTCGAACACCATAGACAAAAAACAATTGTCATATTGAGAAGCTTTTCAAACCTTCCAATATGCTCGAAAAACTTCTAAGCTATAATTTACGTAACCGTAGCTAATCTATTGCTTTCAGGGATAGGTTCAATACGCTGTACGTTTTATACGGAATACGTATGAATTGAATGATACGGCACAAATTTGCCGTATAAAACATAAAAATACTGTGGGAAAACAATTCCGGCGGAGAAAATTTTACAGCGTCTGCGAAAAGCAACAAAAACAGCGACGCTGGAAATATTTTCGTCTGACGAAGATTCTGTTTTCGCGTCGCGAAACCAATTTTTTTTTTTTCGCAGACGCGAAAAGCGACGCCACCCAGCGTCTGGAATTTTTCGGCGTGACAGCGGTTAAGCCACCGGCGACGCGAAATAATTTGAACCGCGTCGATGAAACATAATCTTCGCGTCGCGAAAATATTTTTCAGCGTCGCGGTTTTGTTGCTTTCAGCGTGGCGAAAATTTTCTAAATTTTTTTTGCCCGATTTACTAAGCAAAAAAATATTTGCGCCTAATCGTTTGGCCTGTTTTGTGGCTTTGTTAATAGTATATATAAGAAAAGCGTGATTAGCCCTAGAATTCACCTCGAGCGTTGACCGCCCGGGTTGAGTCAAAATACTCCTTGGGAAGCGGTTTGCCTTTGAGGTGTCGTTTTTTGAGTCCACGGCTGGCGTTGGATCTTTGAACGTGAGTTTACTCCGCCCCGGTGGTTTCAACTTTGGGTTGGCATCCGCTTCCATAGAATATCCTATAGGGTCCGTCAACCCCCTTGATTCGCCGCGGAACGTCGGCGTAACATATGCATTGTGAGCTTGCTCCTTTGCATATATACGTCTTCCTTTAGTTCGTGTAATCAAGGAGTCGATTAAGAGACATTGTCGGCCGGTCCGAGCAATGGTGGCTATCGGTCATGCATCTACCTCCGGAGGTGCGGGGCAGCGGTCATGCATCTACCTCTAGAGGTGCGAGGGCTGCGTGTGCGATGGCGAGGACCCACGGGGACCGCAACTTCGTGCACATGGTCGCATCGATCGAGTTGCGGGTCGGGAAAAGAGGCCCCGGAATGGGAGTTTGTGAAAGAGTTTGGCATAAAATGAGTGGGAATGTGTGTTTTGTGGATACACATCGGTAAATGGTTTCGCAACAAGAATTCGAGCTCACATCTTACGTGAGCGAGACGCGTCGGTGTCGCAACTTTATCAGATCCGCCGACTTGCGAAAAGGATGCCATCGAGATTGTCTCATTTGGATGGGATCACATAAAACGAAGAATAATATGAGAAAAAGACGAAGTTACGAATACTCAAGAGCGAGGGCAGCGTAAGGTGACGAAGATAACTATACCACTTGCTGGGACAAAGATACCGTCGAGGGGCGGACTAGGGTCAATAGGTATAAGCGGGAGAACGAGAGAATGATAGAGACAATTGAAATAGTGGAAAGACAGAGACGAAGCAAGAGGGTTGATCATTGCTTAACATCGAGCAATTGAAGAAGACACAACCGAAGGTTGTAGAGGCATTTTATATCTTGTCATTTTGTCTCCACATATTACGGAGCATAAAGCAATGAAAGAAGCCTTCCAAGAAGTTGCCAAAGCAGGACCGGCTTTTTAGGCGCCTTCATACAAGCATGCCAACAATAAGATGGTTGATGAAATACATGGAAAAATGGTTGAGAGGGTGGAGATGAAGTTGTGTCGTGTGGTGACCTGGCGGCCCGACTTCATTAGTGACCGATGGTTGGAGCAATGTAAACAAGGACCATCTTATTAATTTCATGATCGTGTATCCGGGGGTGAAGTATTTTTGAAAACCGTAGAAACCAAACCGACCAAGTGACCAGGAGATTGGATTTTTCAGAAAACAAAGGCCGTGATAGAGAGTTTTGGACCGAAGAGAATATTTCAAGTTGTAATGGATAAGCGTCTAATTGCAAGCTAGCGGGTCAATTCTTGGAGGCGAATTTCCGTGGTTGCATGCTACTAGTTGCCAATGCCATTGCACGAACCTATTCTTTGAAGACCGGTTCTCACAAAGACACGTGGTTCAAAGATCCCATTCAAAGCGGCGGTCTTGTAAAATTCATCACAAAGAAGCCGCAATTTATGCCATTTACAAGTCATTAAGCGTCGGAAGAGCCTAGCACTCATGAATCACAGGCAAACTCGGTTTGGTTCCAATTATATCTGTCTTGAAAGAGTGCTGAAGTGTCGTGATTGGATTATCTCAACCTTTAATCATCTGAGTTTTTGATTGGGAAAGAAGGCGAAAGGGAAAAATGCCGCCAAACACCGCGAAAAAGGCTGCGCCCTTGAGAAATGCTTGGGCGGGGAGACATTTTGGAAAGGTGTAAAAATGTTGTGAGGTGCATGCAACCTGTTTGTCATGCCATCAAAACCCTTGATTCTTGAAGGCAAGTAACCGGAAAGGTGCGGAGGTGTTGGCACTCCATTCAATCCTTCCTAGAGCGTGATGGTCCCAATGCGCCATTTGACAATGCTAAGCGCTAAAGACTACTCGAGACTTCAATGAGCGATGGAAGAAGTCATACGGTGATCTTCATGGGCCGGCGCATGCCTTAGACCCACACAACCCGCGATATGGACCAGCATACGGATAAAGAAGTGATGGGCTCGTTGAAGAAGGTTGCAAAAAATGTTCTATCCCAACAACTCGGACTACAAGCTTTTCATTGCCGAAGTTAGCGAATACCGTAACACGAGTGGAAGGTGGGCGGATGAAGAGCTTCACGCCGACCGGAGAGTCATAAGAAGGAACCAAATATGGAATCATATGCATGGTGGCAAGCCCATGGGCAAGTTCATCGATACCTTGCGGGCAATTGCAATGACTATCCTCTCTTTGGTATCTTCCAATAGTGCAAGTGAGAGGAATTGGAGTGCCTATAAGTACATACACGGTGTCACCCGCAATCGCTTGCTACATAAGAAGGCGAGACAAACTTGTATACAACTTCTCAAACTGGCGGCTATTGAATCGTAATAGTGGTACATCCGCAATCGATAAGCTCTGATTTCCTTTCATGGATCGCATTCGAAGTGGAAGAGGGCGGCCGAAGGCGGTGAGGGCGAGATGCTTGCAATAAATGCCGCAAGCCATGTTGATGAAGACATTCAACGTACCCCCGCCGTTGATGGCGAAGATGATATAGACCAAGCCATATTCTCGGGACGGATCGGTAGAAGGGATTCCGAGGATTCGAGATACGTCTGAAAGGCGAGGTTCGAGCAATGCGGTTGATGGCGTGGTCGGCTTTACGTGATCCAACGGACTCACCTTTGCGCTTTACCTTGACAAACGAGAAGCGGGCTAGAAAAAATCGCGTCGAGGGCGTTTCACTAAAGGAAAGGGTCATCGGAGGTTGAACCTAGGTTCCCAAAGAAGAAGAGGATGGGGCGCAAATGATGAAAGCCCGATGAAGAAGGAAGGCTGCCTAGAAAAATGATGTGATGAGTATCTTGATGCGTTGTAATTGGTCTTGAGGATTTTCATACTATTGTAACCGATCCCCGGCACTATTAATAAAAAAAAGTTTTTTGGTTATAATTTTTTGTCACAAATGTTTCGTTAATGTATGATAGTTCTTTCTATGTTTCTTTCTATGTTTCTTTCATGTGTAATCAAGTGCCACGAAAACCTTCGTTGGATCAGACCCGTCTCGACCTCGTTGTTGCTTGCCTCTTCGCATGCGCCCGGAATCTTCTGATGAGAAGTAATCTACGCATGCGAAGGGGCCAAAGCGACCCTCGGACCAGCCGGGACGAATCGATCCATCGGAAGGTTCACAAGGTACTACCGGTACCCAAGTCGGGAATAACCCGGTATGCCAAATTGGGCTTTGAATGCTATCACGGACCTATAATCTGTACTCTATTCCTCTGGGTGGCACATGCTCTGAATACCCAAATGGGTTTGCATGGCATGTGCCACCCAAAGGAATGGAGGTACAAATTATAGGTCCAGATGGCATCCAAATGGCGATTTGGCAACCATTCAAGAGGATCACGCTCGGGCCGGGATGAAAAGACAGAGTACAAGCATCGAGACTTCCCAACCCTTGCTTTCACCCCTCTTTGAACAATGGAACTTAGCATGTAAACTAAGCTACATTGCCCAAAGAGGAGGGAAAGAAAGATTGGGAAGTCTCGATGCTTGAACTCATCAATCACTAACATCCAATTAACCCGGAAGGATCACGCTCCAGGCCAGGATGAAAGAGACCTGAGTACAAGCATCGAGACTTCCCAACCCTTGCTTTCACCCCTCTTTGAACAATGGAACTTAGCATGTAAACTAAGCTACATTGCCCAAAGAGGAGGGGAAAGAAAGATTGGGAAGTCTCGATGCTTGAACTCATCAATCAACGACATCTAATGAACCCACAGAATCGCAAGCTCCTTCTCTGTAAGTCTATATTGTTTGCCATGGAGAATATAAAGCCCCGGTGACCGACAACCATTCAAGAGGGTTGCGCTCTTGGCTTACTCCTTTTCGAAGTTTCACGCTTGGCGTATCTAATTCGCCACCTGAGTGAGCGATGTCATCCTAGGGGGCAAATTAGATACACAAAACAGAAAACGAAAGAGACTAAGCCAGGGTGAGCGAGTTGGAAGACACTTCGGTATGCCAAATTGGGCTTTGAATGCTATCCAGACCTATAATCTGTACTCTATTCCTCTGGGTGGCACATGCGCTGAATACCCAAATGGGTTTGCATGGCATGTGCCACCCAAAGGAATGGAGGTACAAATTATAGGTCCAGATGGCATCCAAATGGCGATTTGGCGTACCAAAGTTAACGGACGCGTCCTCCAATTTCAAGTCATAGTGATGCTCAAGGTTCTCCATCAATAGAAGGAGTTAGGATGTTCCATGATTTGGTGCCCTAATGACCCTTTGTATAGATGGACAACGCCCGGGCACCACTTTGGCTTGAAATTAGAGGCGCTCTCACCTCGGCGCCTCGAGACTGGGTCGGGCATCGAGGCGTCCCAATCTTCTTTCCCGGGTCTTTGGACAATGGAACTTAGCATGTAAACTAAGCTACATTGCCCAAAGAGCCGGGGAAAGAAAAAACGGGAAGTCTCGATGCTTGAATTCAGGAGTCAAAGCTTGCTTCAATCACTAACATCTAATGAACACACAGAATCGCAAGCAACCACTAGGCCTTATATCCTCCGTGGCCACAATAAAAATAGAGTACTCAAAAACCTTGTAACCTCCTCTAGAACGAACGATTTCGCTCCCCCCATTTTTTGGCGTCTTTGTGTAATATAACCTAGCAAAGTATCTAAGATACATTGACACAGAGACACGCAAAAGAGAGTGAGAGCAAAGCTCGCTCCTTCTAAAGGAGGTAACAAGAATTTCGAGAAGTCTATATTGTTTGCCACTGAGAATATAAGGCCTGGTGACCGACAACCATTCAAGAGGGTTGCGTGTGTGAGATGTTTTGACTCACTCACCATCCAACCATGACCATCCAAGAGGGTCGCTCTTGGCTTACTCCTTTTCGAAGTTTCACGCTTAACGATCTAATTAAGCCACCGAGTGAGCGATGTCATCCTAGGGGGCAAATTAGATACGATAAACAGAAAACGAAGGAGACTCAGCCAGGGTGAGCCAGGGTGACCACTAGGACAAACAAAAGAGACTAAGCCAGGATAAAAGAGATTGGGAAGTCTCAATGCCTTTACTCGTCAAACAGAAAACGAAAGAGCGATTTGGAAGTCTCGATGCTTTTACTATGAGCACTACTCGATCCTTTGATAACATCATTACACCTTGTTTGAAATAACGTCATTATACCCGCCATTCACAAAATGATACAGGTCAAAATTTGGCATGTCTAAAAATGTAATATCTCATTTTCATTGGTCATTTGGATCAATATAATCACCCTGCGGCCCTGGAGGTGGTGGTAAGAACTGGTTAATGTCTGGCACTGTCTCTCCTTCACGCGGCTCCTCCACCCCCCTCCACAATTCCATCTCGCGAAAGGTTTGAAAAGTGTGCATCTGCCCATCCCTCCTGCGAGCGGTCAAATGTGGCAACGCTGGCATGCGACCTTGCATATTAAATATGGCATATTGTAACTCAGGAAAAATCCATCCGTCTTGCAAGGTTGGACAGAAGCGGCTTTGCAACATCCAATCAAGAACACATCGCATGTGCATACGATGCCCACACCCTAGAGTGTACCAGCCCACCTGTGTCAGGTTGTCACCACAAAATTGGCAATGTCTGTAATCAACAACCTTTAGCTCTTCCCACTGACTCTCATACAAATACTCGCGAGGGAGATAGGATATCGACTGCTCCGAAGTCACCCTAAAAGGGTCAGAGTCTAACGATTTGGTCAAATTGCGCAAGTGCTCGTTGTTTTCTCTAAGGACCGTTGCCTCCCTGTTTAATGCCGCTAGTTGCCGTTTAGCGTCCTCTAATTCAGCGGCCATCTTATCATACCCATCGGCACGGTCCTTCAAGCGAATATTCTCCTCAGAAAGTGTCAGGTTCCGACTTCTCTCATTCTCTAGTTGGGCCCGAATATCCACAAGGTCATTCACGGCTCCAGCCGCGGCTACCCCTGTCACCTCCAAAAGTTGGATAGCGTCAGCAACAAGGTATGTAATGGTGATGGGCTCACCATGTGGCCCACTCTCGCTATCTTCCGATAGCTTGACCCTCTTCGTGCTGCCACTACCGCTTCCTTGCCTCCATTTCCTACTCCCATAATTTACGGGCACTTCCTTCACAAGCTCGTAGTATACTTGCTGCGCAAAACTCTTACTAAACTCACGGATTTGTGGGGTAAATGTCCCTTCACTTGGACATGACGCTCGAGTGCTTTTGCTCGAACCACAGCATTCTTGCACTCGTGAGCCTTATACTTACCCCGTCTACTAGGCCACTCACTTTCAAACTCATTCTTGTCCAAATTTGTGATTACATCGTCGTAGTCTGCTCCACTTGGACAATAGCCAGGCCCTGCCTCGCCAGCTACATTATGCACCTCTGTGATGGTGCAATTATCCCTCTTTGAAACTTCATCCATCGTGACGCAACCTTCTTAACTCGCTGCGGCGAAACTCATTCGCCCTTGCATGTCTTTCGCCGCTCTCTCCATTTGCCGAGCAGCTGACATCTCAAGCTCGTTCTCCAACCCTTCATGCCAAGGAGACTGAGTAGAGGGGGTCCTCAAATTAGAGGGAACCGAAAATCCATGCTGATCCTGCTGCTCTGACGCACCCACATTCCGCGGTGTCGGGGATTCAATTCTTAAATCCCGTTAGGTGGGACATAATTTGGACTGCTGACTTCTATAGGTGCACTGACTGACTTGTATAGGTGTGCTTTGACTTCTTGTCTTTATAATGTTCGTTAGCTGCGACATATAAAAAAGCATAGAATAAATAACACAAAAAACACATGAAAAGGAAAACTAAGCTACACAACACACATAGACAATAATCTTTCATGTAGCATCAGATAAGTGTTTAATGAATTTAGTTGGAATATTATGTAATACAAGGATGTTTGAATGTAAGTGAATATGCACGCTAGGCGTGACTAGGACCAGCTTGGTCTAATGCATCGTCGCCACCCTGGCCAAGTTGAAGAATCCAATCTGATTCCAATTGTGGCCTCGTGCACGGAATTGGAGAGCAATGAAAACTGCTCCGCATTGTGTCAAGTAGCTGGGCCATATCAAATTTTCGTGTTTTGTCCCTCATTGGCGACTCAACGCAATGTTTCAAATAGTCGCACATTCTCCGATGCTTGCCTTGCTGCTCCAAGTTTCCTATTGACTCCATGTAGGAGTGCTTACTAGCAAAGTCAGCTAAGTAGTAGACAATGTACGCTGCCCCGTGTAAATCAAAGTCAACCCTTGCAGGCACTGTCTTCGAGCCACTACCAAAAAAAAAAAAAGATCATCATGCATATATGGATGCCTGGCCCTTTCCATCTCAATTCTTTTCTTACCTTCGCCATCCATACCCTTGTAATGCCATCGTTTTACCTCCATTTGTCCTCGTGGATCAACCCGGATTCACCCCAATCACAAATGCCAATGTATACCTGAGGATTAATACATCCCTTCTCCTTTCCATAATCAAAATGGAGCAATATATTGCCCGGATGCAAGTCCATATGCAAATATCTTTCTTGATGGAGCTTTCGTAGCCCGCTACAGAATGACATTGCTAAGTCCCCAACCCTAGAGGCAACAAATAATTCTTTCTTTCTGCGCTCCTCAAGCAGCCTCAAGTCCGTCTCAACTCTGGGGACAGCTCCCAACTTCTTAAATGCAAGCTCTGCAAAGGCATTGGACCCATGACTTGTAAAGAAGGTTGCCAACGAACCTCCATTCCAAAAAGGGAAAATTAAGCCTTGTCTTTCTAGGCGGTTGTGCTACCAATGCAGTATTATACACCCGTGCCTAACTTGCATTCCCCGACTCCCTCATGTTCTTCAAAGATAGCTTCCACTAACTTATTGGGTTACGTACTATGCTGAAAATTATTATGTTGAAGTTTTACACAATAAGGTTCATCCTTAATAAAACTAGACCCTAAAATATTGCACTTATACACTGCGCCATATGAACCAGAACCAATTCGTTGTCTGTTTATTATTTGTGATGAATCTACCATGGCAAACCAAGTAGTCTTGGCATCTGCTCTTCTACGAGCTTCCCACTCCCTATCTGTCTCACCAGGACGTTTGGCTTTTATGGTTTGCGCCAACACTTTCTTAACAAGATGGGGGGGTTGATGGGCCTCTTTCTTCAATTTTCTGTTGGTCCACGCCGCATTCCATGTGCTGGCTTTTTCTTTCAACTCTAGCCTCAGCGATGACTACTCAAATTTGCAACTTCACGTGATCATATTGCGGTAGTGTGCGGCTAATATTACCCACTATCCATGTATACCTCTCTTGCTCACTCTTTTCGGGCTCTAGCTCCATCATTGAAGCTTAAAAGCCCCTCGGCATCTTTTACCATACGCATGGTAGTCTAGCCATCCTTCCTCACTTTGCTAGTAATCAATTCCAAATCCCGGTGAGGCATTGCATTGTGGACATTACACAACCAGTTCATGAAATCTGGTCTCAAAGTAGACCATGCTTGTTGTGGTCTACTTCTTTTCTACGCGGGCAAGGTCTTTGCGAGAGAAGATGACTCAGTTGCAGACTCAGAGCTTTGTGTTTGAGACGCCAATGCCTCTACTTGGTTGCGGCTCTATCCGAGACACTAATGCCACATTTGGTTTGCAAGTTAACTTCCGCTCTCTCTTCGAAGTCATACTTCTTGTTTTAAGGGATTGTCTAGCGGGCTAGCAAAATGCGAATTCGCGCGATATCACGAACCGACAACAAAGCAACACCTACAAGTCAAGCAAAGATAAAACTTTCAATTTAGTGCTTAGCACATGAGGATAAATCAACTCACTTTAACCAAAACAAAACACTAATTTTATGCTTCCTACACTAAGACCCTAACATGAGTATGTATGTGCAAGGCCAAGGATAGGGTAACAAATAAAAGGACCAAAACACGATTTATGATCTATAGCCCGCCTACTTCCAAAATGCAAGGCTAGCAAGTTTTAAATGCATTGCACTTGTCCTAGGTCACGCTTTTTTCAAAAGACGAGACCAATCAATGCTTATCAAAACACACGCCGGTTCCTATATTAGTGTCGGACTTTCATCAACAACACCATCAGGAACTAGGGTGTGAATTGATAAAACATTCTCCTAACCCTTAATAAAAGTACAACGCACACCTTTCGACACCGCGTGACCAAGGCCAACAACGGCGTCAGGCGAGGGTTATACTCTTACTAAAGGGAGACCCTAGTTGCCTTAAGCTTCAAAGGTGCCACCCACCCACGACAAGATGGCGCCAAATAAATGCGGCAATACCGGGGCAAGGGGCATGCCTATGCTCTTGGCAACACGCAACCCTAAAAAAGCCCTCTCAGTTGTTGTTTAAGGGAAGGCAACCAATTTCTTTTCTTTTTTTTTTTTTTTTTTTTTTTTTACTTTACTGTTAAATTATTATTTGGTTAAATTATTATTATTTTTTTTTTTTATAAAATAGGCCAAGCTCAAATTACGGAACAAGGCACTCACCATCGTTCGCCCCTTACATTACGGGGGCAACAAAGCGAGGGCCTAACTGCGGACCTAACCTGGCCTACCTATCAAAAAAACAACAAAAAAAACCCTAAAAACTAAGAAAAACAAAAAAAAAAAGGTTTTGGGTGGCAAATTGCAAGGTTGGGCGCAGGAAATACCTTGTTTGCGGCGCAAAAACTGAATCCGCGCGCCGCGAATATATAAAAAAAATTTCAGCGCGAAACTTGATTCAGCTTCAGACGCTGAAAACTTTTTCACAGACGCCAAAGCGTGAAAACCGGCAGACATCGAACATCGGCCTCGGCTTCTGTGACGAAAAATAGTTTCAGCGTGCGAGCGAAAAACTTTCGCAGCATTAACGAACCGAAGTTTTTCGCGACTGCCGAAAAGTCGACCAGACTTTTATGGGCGCAGAATTTGTAGCGTCTTGGCGTTTTTTTTCAGCAGACGCGAAGCTTTTAAGCGTCTGTGAAATTTTTTTTTTCCGGCCGGCATGAGGTTTTATATCGTTAAATCATTATTTTATTAAAAAAATCATTATTTTTTACTTTATACGTCAGGAATTTTAATTTTGTACGTATAGAACCTATCCCTGATTGCTTTAAAGGTATTTAAAATAATGTGTAATGCATGTTGGCATCGAGGCTATTCCATTAAGGAACAATTTAGCTTTTCATGGTAAAGCGCGAGCACCCGATAAGTGGGTGGCTTATTAACACCGATTTAGAGAGTGAATCTGCTGAAACACGATGTGTCTTGCCGATTTGGCAGACTGGCTTGATTGATGCCTCGTGATCGCCATGTAGCCAGGTGAATCTGACACAGGAAGACAATGGTACAAATTCCATTTGTTCGTCCACAATTTTTCAATCAAATGATACTTCATCAAATTTGCCTCTGATGAACGGATTTGGGGAATATGCTATCCTGCATGAATCCCATGACTAACCACTCTCACATTCATATGACTTAACAATTTATATTTGGTCAGTCTTAAGGGCATGAAGAATGGTGCTAATTTTTATTTTTAACCTATTTGGATATTGGACACACCAAGTACATACATGTAATGCTTAGAATATTATAGGCATATGGAGTGGCAAGGCCACTTGGGCAATAGAACTTGCAATATGTAGCACAATAACAGGGGGTTACTTTTAGATTTTTATACGCTTTTTTCACATGGTTTTTATATGATTTCGTTGTTGTATTCGTTGAGGTGTACTAAATAGTATTTCTAGAGTGCACCCTTTATGGGCCGTAGATTTTCGTTGGTGGGAACAATCCGAGGGTTGTTGTCTTTCTCTGCATGTGTTTGTGCATGAACACTGTGCATGTGTATGCATGTGCATGTGCACATGCATGTGCATGTGTGTGCATGTGCATGTGTATTGTGCATGTGCAAGTGCAAGTGCAAGTGCAAGTGCAAGTGCATGTGCATGTGCATGTGTGCATGTGTGTGCATGTGTGCATATGCATGTGTACTTGCCCTCTTGGATTCTTATTGCCGGAGTGGATTTTACTACCACGAGATGGATTTTTGCTCACACTTACAAAGGTATTTGTTTTTAATGTTTCTTCGTTAGCATAATTTTTTTTTTACAAGGTATTGGTTTCCGATTCTACAATGTAGTCTTTGCAAAACCCCCTTTTGTTTCCTTCCTAAGATTTGCTGCAGATTCAAGTTTAGGCCCTCTGTTGCTTTCAACTCTTGGATATTTCTGGCTGCCGGATTGTTCATAACAGCCAGCCTTTAGCTTCAATCAACAAACGGATTCTTATGCACACAACATGCGGATTATTCCACGCCCTTTTCCATGTCACGTAGATCGGTCAAGCGGTGGCCACAAGAATGCATTTATATTGTAGGTTTGAAACTTTAATCGAACCATAAGGTGAATCATGCATTACCTTTAAGCTAGAGATGGAGCATCCAAAATCATATGGATTGATAAACAATGGTGTCATTGTGAAAGAGAAATAGTTGTAGTGGAAGTAACAATATGTAGCATAATAACAGGGGGTTTTCTTTGTGTTGCAAACTTTATGACTTTCAGAATAATGGGATCAATCTGCTTTATCTTTATGGTAACTTTTATTTATGTTCTATTTGTTTCATTGTGATCAAATTCAAAAGCTACGGTGATGAAAGCCTCAAATGAATTCTAGTTTTTTTTTTCGGTTTAAATTCTAAAAATTTTGTCACCCTGGGAGGGGGTGACGTCCCTAAGGCCCGAAGGGGTTAAAACTTTTTTTTTGCAACACAAACCATTAACATTCAACATATAAAAATTAAATCCCCCAACACATAACAACCAACACATAACAACCATTGACATTAACAACCAACACATAACTACCATTGACATTAATTAACACAACCATTTGGGTCCAACACATTTAAATTAAAATTCCCCTTAAACCCCCTTTGGTTTGGGTGCATATTCACACGGGGGGTGACGTAGGGCAGCGAGAGCCCTCATAATTGTATTTTGCACGTACGAAATCAACACCATATAGTATTTTGCTTGAAATCTTATAGCATTTTGCGAATCTTGTTATACAGTATAGCAAATTTTGTACTTGCATACCCCACAAACGAGGAACTTTACGTACGGTATAGATTAAGGAATAAGGGGTGAATATGCCTATCCAACAGCTCTCGTTGCCCGGAGTCACCTCCCGTGTGAATATGCACCCAAACCAAAGGGGGTTTAAGGGGGATTTTAATTTAAATGTGTTGGACCCAAATGGTTGTGTTAATTAATGTCAATGGTAGTTATGTGTTGGTTGTTAATGTCAATGGTAGTTATGTGTTGGTTGTTAATGTCAATGGTTGTTATGTGTTGGTTGTTAAGGTTTGGAAATGTTGAAGATACATGTACTAAACTTGCAATATGATTTTATTTTGGGGAATTTAACGTCTAGAAATGTTGAAGATACATGTATTTGGTCTTTGCCTTTATGAATAGCAAGAATGTAAGGCAAAATCTAATGGGATTTCCACGGTTGATGTCAAAATTAATCAAGAATTCGAAGCATCTTGAAGCAAGATTGGCTGGCTCAGCTTATTCCTAAAAACATGCTTCAATATTTATATCCACGAATCTATTAAATTCTGTTCATTTTTTGTTTGAATTGGCTTCAAATACAGGTAAAGAGATTCGCAGATAGGGTTTCATCTTTGTGCTAAATCCGGTCTTCAGATCTCTATTTATCTAAAATGGAAGCCAATCCAAAAGCAAAAATGTGAAAAATCTGGCCTTTTTCTGCACAACATTCATCTTTTTTGCTATGGCAAATTCAAATTCTCAAAGAAAAGTTATGTCACAGACAAATAGTCCTCAGCATCAAAACTGGAAACGTTTTGAATCTTGTAAATCATTGGAAGCCACCAAGCATTTTATACAAAAAAAGGAACGTCAGGGCCATGTTCACCTTTGTATGCCAATCAATCAACAAATATATATTCCAGTTGCTTTCGTGTAAGTATAAGCACTTTTCTATCTGCTTGCATGCTCTGGATTTCTGTAGGCCTATGCAAATTCGCCCAAATTCGGCATAGCCCAAAAGCCAAAACCAGTCAAAGATGCGTTGGGTTCGAATTTAATCACTGAATGGGTTAATGAAAACGACCCTTGTCTATATTTAAAAGCTATGAACAAAATATCTATGGCAATATCTACACAGCTGCCAGTTCTATTGCTTGAAGAAGCCTGCGAAATGGAAACCTCTACTGGAAAACTGGCTCTGTATTTACCGAAATTGTTGTTTCTACTTGTTAGAAGAACCCAGGTCATTCTTTCTGAATGATCTTAATCTATAGATACTGTTTCTATCCTCAATCCAATTGAAAGTTATGTCTACAACATAGCCAGACAGCCAGTTTCTCTGATCGACTTCCACAGCTTTAATGCTAGTAGTTGCCATAGCTTACGCCTCATACTAGCAGATCCTGGAGAAAATGGGAAGAAAAGAGAATGATCAATCACAAGGAATTTTCCAGATGTAAAAGACTCATGCCTATGGCAACTGCCGTGCCGTAACAAACAGGTCTAACAAACAGGAACTTGAAACACTTCAGATCCTTCAAGAGGAATTCGAAACTGTTATTGTTCAAGCTGCCGTAAACAAAAGCTTTAAAACATAGTTAACAAAACTCAATACCTTGCACGAGGAGCCATGTCACTACCGAGAAACCCAACATGCCTTGACCACTGCTTGAATACTTCAGAAAACCCTAAGAGGAGCTAAGAAATATCAATGGGCGCAAGTCCACATTTCGATGTAAAGCTTTAGGCTTTTGAGCCATAGCAAAATAGGCCGCTTAGAATACTTCAGTGAAGTGGCTTGAAAGCAAGAGGAAACCATCGCTGAATCAAAGCAGAAAGACAAAAGATAATATATTAGGCTAAAAGCATTCGAATGTCAAGAAAAGATCAGGCCCAGCAAATAGTGGGGCTCTATAAACCACAAGGCCCGGGTCTACGACCAGAGCTCTGACATGGCATTCAATCAGGCCCCTGTTTTGGGGCCCGAAAATCAGGCCCATGGGCCTTACAAATCATTAGCAGAAAGATAAAGCTTGCCACAGAGCTCGCTGCAGACACTAGAGTAGACGTCTCACGATATCGAAGCGGATGTCGGGACCAAAGGAACTGCTTCAAAAATGTATGCAGCTAAAAATAAACTTAGAAATGGCGAGGAGCATAAATCTAACTCTTCAAGTTCCAAACCTGCAGAGTCGGCCTCTGAGACAACACGACCAGAGCCAACAAGTTTTTGGCTTAGTAAATTTCTCAGATGTTCAAGCTGATCCGGCATCCGACACTCATATGCAAACAAATAAATAAATGCATTCACAGGGCTATAACTCGGATCAATAGCTTAATTTCCAGATAAGCAAGCATCGGAAGAGCCAAGATCTAAAGCAATCTGTCAAATGATCAAGCCGCCATCAAATTCTCATGGTTCAGCATGGTATGGCGGATGCTGACATTCTCAATGGCGCTGTCGACAGCCAAACCCATCTGCAAGAAAAAAACATAATTAGTCACAAAGAAAGGCCATTAAAATACGACAATAAAGTAATCGCAAAGGAGCTTACCGTTGCGCAGACTCTGGCCGGTTCTTCTTAAATAGGTGCAAACAATGTTCTAGAATTGATTAGAACATTTGAAAGCACGAAGTTCCACCATTCCAGAACATCCTAGAATGCCTTGCAATAAAGGTGCCATTAGTTCCTTGCGTCTTAACAATAAAAAAAACAAACAAACATTGAACAATGGAAGCAAAGGAGAGTTGGTTAAGGGGTACGTGTGGGAACTATGCCACCACAAGTTCGATCCTCTCACAATACAAAAAATTTTTGTCCAAAAGTGAGAGATCCCCAAACAAACGAACGGCTAAGATCGGCCACCAGGGCACCACCAAGAACCTCTGGAAGCCACCAGGTCCGACAGCTGAGATCGCACGGGAGCAAACCAACGAACGGTCAGGATCACATCAACCTGGACCGTAGGATCGCGTCTACATGGATTATATGTAAACTCCCAGGCCATCTGGGCCGTATGATACGTTCCAAAGCCACGTGAGCCGTCGGATCTCGAACGGACGGCTGGATAAGCGCGACAAACATAAGAACATATATAGAGTAGATAGATAGATAATGTTAGATAGATAGATAGATATGCATGGCATGTATCCAGCATGAGTCCAGGGTTTTGTCTCTTTGGAGAAAGGATTGTTGCATAGCGTGAAGGCTGGGAGCAATTCTGGGCAGTTTTGGAGCCCAAAATGTGCATATCTCGGCGACCCGAGATCCTTTTTAGGTGATTTTTCTTTTGTTGAAAAGCATTTTGAGTAAAATTTCCAGTTTGGGTTTGTTAAAGTCAAAACTCAGCCGTATGAGAAACTTATGACAGAAGTTGTGATGCTGGGTCAAAATTGACTGCACTATGTATGTTCTTATGCAGTTTGATTCTTGGAGGTAGAAGGCGATCTTTTGAGGCGCAAGCAACGACAAAGGGTCCAAAGTTTTATGCATGAAGAAATTCTCAGGTGGAGTTTTTTTTTTAATCAATTGAGGTGCTATGAGCTGCCATGATTAGTCTCTATATGATTTTTGTATGTACATATGATAAATTATGCAATTGTTGGAGACTCATAAGGCTATGGAAGGTAGCCAGTCAATGAAAACATATTTGAAAGGGCTAATTCTAAGTAAAAAAGGTCTGAAATTACTTGGGAAGTGCCGAGATAGCTTGAAACCACAGAATTGGCATGTCTTGAATCTTCTTTGCTGGACGTCTACAAGTTTTGGAACTAACCGATCACGTTTCTTTTTCTGTTGTTTATATTTGTTTGGTTGAATTGTCCCTCGTGGTTTACTATTTTGTTGCTAACCTAACGAGTTACTTAAAGAATAAACCTTTGGAATGGGGCTCAGTTGCCTTGCATGTGGATGGAATTAGTGAAGGCTACCATAGATTACTCAGAATAGTCACAAGAATTGTAATAGTAAGAAAATGCATTACTTTGAATGATTGTAATCTAACCAAATTAGTATGAAATATAAAGGTTGATAACTCTAAAATGGTAAAGGACCTGACAGATTGACCTCTGAGATGGCTCTTAGGTGGATCCTCCTTCATAGAAGTAAAGGAGAATATGAGCACCTAGGTAGCTAATCGGTAAGTTGAATATGAAGCTCAAGAATTGTGTCATCTGTGTTGTTTTGGCTCCTAAAGGTGGAGCTATGATTCATAATAATGTGGCAAGGATTACATGCAGTTGCAGTCATCATGTTATATTGATTATTAAGTGGAAGTGCTGGGTTTTGAGATTTTCCATTAGTTGCATGTTTAAATCTCTTTGCTATGGAAAGTAGGTTCATAGTGAAATATATTAAAACCATAGCCCATGATTGAATTATAACTATTAAGATGGAACTTTTGAAGGTAAGGCATGATATGGGATTGAGTAATTTGGCCAAGAGAGTCATAGGAAGCTTATGGAAGGAAGGAAGGAAGGAAGGAAGGAAGGAAGAAATTTTTAACGTCCACGGAGACTTTTGAGTACGGCTATGGCATGGAGCAGTGTTGCCGTAACAGACGAAGTACATAAGTGTTGGATTCACATCAATATGACAAATAGGCTTGTGACTTCCTCGACATGTTTGTACTGCGATCATAGTGCTCTTGGTATGTTGGTAAGGGCAGGGATTCAACATCGATGGTTGGATTGCTATCACGGTCTTCATAATTGAGTTGCTACCTCGACATGTAGGATGTATGACTAACTTTGGCAAGGGAATTACATGAAGGTAAACATGGAGCATTGGATAAGCTATGTCAACATGGATAAGTTGTATGGGCAACATCGGCAATAATATGATCTAAGCACATGTTTAGCAAATATTCTAATGAGCATCACATGATATGGTCTTTGCATTGTTTCACGGTTGTCTTGGTATTTGATGTCTATTAGATCCTCCGGGGTCGGGCTTCTAGGTTCAGTGATCTAGGTTACTTCGGTATGCTCATGTTCATCTGTGATTCTCTATGGTATTCTTGTGCTTTGTGACACTGGGCGTGTCTTCCTCACAGGTGTAGCTTCCTGGTGAGGTTATGCATCAACTCTTGTGACTCCATGGTAAGAGGTCCTCCAGCGCCAGACGTAAGCTGGGAAGGGTATGTGCATACGAGGTTCACCCCACCAACTCTGCCAACGGGGCTCAGAATGTGAGCTTGTTGGGCATTTCTCTGCTAACAGGGCCTGCATGTAGGCTGGCTAAGCTTCCCATTGTCCCGGAGCTATGTTTCTGATGTTTTGTTATTTTGGCTATGTTCTTTGCCTCTGTTGCTCAGAGTTTAGTATCTCCTTGGATCAAGTTGTCATTGTCATAGCACTGTACTCACATAGAATCTTTTGTTTGCTTGTGCTTATATCTTTGTATCCAAGATTCTAGAGTATTTCTATGCATGCAGTGGCAGCCACGGATCCCCACTTAGTCACGAGTATTAACCCCATTTAGTGCATGTGGAGTTAACCTGCAAGGCAGTGGCCAAGTTGATGGCGGCAATGTAGCCCGGGATTGGGGTTGAGTTCCAGAGCTAGAAGCTCTTGTCTGATTTGATTAGTAGTTATGATGTACATATTGAGAATATTATGGATGTTAAATCTTTTGGATTTTTGTTGTCTTTGATGAATAATAATAGATCATTCCCAATGGCAAAGCTGTAACTTGTGTCAAGTTTAAGACCCATTTAGACCTAGCCTTAAGTTCGACAAGATCCCGAGTTGCCAGGAGGGTCAACTCGGCAGGCTCGTCACAAGTATAAACATGCAAGGTTTGGATTATGCATCGATTCTTTTTTGCTTGGTATTGCAAATTTTGCAATGCACTATACTAGCAGTTAACAAGGTGCCTATCCATTTCCTATTGCTTTGTCTTGCAAGGGCTTAGCACCAGAGGTAGCAATGGTTCCTTTTTCATGTTCCACCTTTCCAAAAGTGGCGACCTTCACGTCTCATTTTGAAGAGCAAGCTGGTTGCAAGTTTGGAGAAATCTTGCTAGATTAACCAGGTTTTCGTATCTGTAGACTAGCTTTGTCTTTACATCTAAGATTCTGCCTCCAATGACCTTAGGTATATGATTTGCCTTGCAAAATTGAGATTCTCATATTCTGGCCAGATTATACCTTTTGCTTTGCAAAATTGAGATTCTCATATTGGGTTTAATTTGTATATATCTACAGGGTTCCTTTTGCTGTAAATCTATTTTGCAGTGTAGTTGAATTCCAGAATGAACCATTAATTATATATTTTTTCTTTCCCAACTTGGTGTGCAAGGTTGTGCAAATGATGCATGGGAGCTCTTCTTTGGCATTTACTTTGCAGCATGGCAGTGCAAGACTTGCATTGTACCTAACTGCAGTTTGCATTATTATGTCCTCTAGAGAGCGGACAATACTTGGTGCGCAAGGTTCTAAAATAATGCGCATGAGCTCTTAGAATTACATATGAGCTCATTTCGTATTTGCATTGAATCTTAACGGAAGAGGTAATATATTAATGGCATTCTTTGTTCTTCCTTCTCTTTTTATCGAAATATAGAAGAAGCGGTGTAAAAAAAAGAGAGAGAGACTCATCTTGCATTAGCAATTTGCAGGATGTTTTGTGATGGATCAGAGCAAGAAGACGATCGTTTTTGCAATAGGTAAGCTGGGACATGTCAAAGCACTATATGGCTAAGATATAAGGTGAATTTAAAATTGTTTTTACATAAATAGAGGATCTAGAAAGATATGAGTAGAACAAGGCCGAACTTAGGTATTTTAGAGCTTTCTTTTAGCACAAAAAATCAAATTTAGGGTCGTTTTTGCATAAAGACCAGAATTTTAGGGCTGATTTTTGCAAAGAGGTATCATTTCAGAGCACAAATTTGGGCATGTTTCAGTTATGCAGGTCGTTTTTACATAAGGAAGCTTGATTAGTAATGAGATTGCACAGATATCAGCAAATTTAATCAAGATTTCTTGCCAATTTATGGTGATTTTGGTGGAAGCTAGTTTTTTGAGCTGGTTTTGCATGCACAATAGCTTAAGATATAGTTCCAACTGATATAGTTCCAACTGGAAGTATTCTTGGCTGAATTTGAACAAGTTTACAACTACCAAATACTTTTTTCCTCTAAGTATTCACAAAGTCATTGACTTATCCTTGCTGCTATATATCCATCTGATGTTTTAGATTGTGGCAAATGCTATCAGAGTTTAGGGATATGAGTGGCATTTCATGGATGTTCATGCGAGTACGATAGTGAAGGATTTGATCTAAAAGAGATTTCAAAAGCCAACAAGTCCTCTTTTCCTCCAGTAATTATTATGGTAAAATGATGCAGCTAAAGATATTTATGAGAGGAAAAAAAACCATTTCCAACATCTTAGCTACATTCTTAGGTATTTATAATTGTTTGGAACAAATAGTTTCAATATGTTGTTTATTTAAACATTTGTTACTCTTGCTGAACATTTATTTCACTTTCATAGAGAAATCAAAATAAAGTCATCTATTGCGGCCATTCTATTTTTTGCAGGTCAAAACTTTTTAAATCCTTTTTGTCAATCACTGGAATAAAAAAGGGTTGCTACGATTGAGGGTATGGCAAAATGTAAATGGAAAACGACAGATGAGCAGATAGTACATGGCATAATAAGGGTTTCCATAGCTTGCTTTTGATTAAAAGGTAGCTTAATTCTTATAATTTCTGCCCCTGGATAGTTGGGTATGCAATTCATGTACATCCAATTGAAGTACATCTTATTTTGTTTCTATCATTTGTGATAGTATTGCTGAAAGAAATGGTGATCCTGCACATCAAGAGCTCGATCATGTATTAAGACAAACAATTCATGTTAGTTCATTTTGGGCATGCAATTTATGTAAATCGAAAGCATATTGAAGCACGGCAAAACCTTCCACAGTAGTAACTTGCAAACTTATTTCATTTCTATATATAAACCGACTTGTAAGTAGCGTTTGGGGATCGAGTTCTTTACTACCACCCACTGGGATGCTGCCATCAGGTTGCGTGTCACGGCAGGTTGGAATTCCATCGGATAAGGTCAGCAAGGCATTTTTCATCTCTATATCATTGAAATCAAAGATTAGAAGGTTGGAAGCATTGGCGCACTTGATTGTGGTGAAAATGCTTGCTTTATAGATAGTGCATTTGTCAGTAAGCGCGCCATCTCTAGAAGCCAGGTTGAGCATCCCAGTTATGCCGAAGTGATTGATGGTCAGGAGATCTCCTCGGGTGCAGTCACAGAATGTATTGTGCCTCTTCAGGTTTTGTTCGAGGGAGTTTCTTGTAGCGTTTCCTTCAATCTCATCACTAGCCCACATGCTCTAGTGGTCTTGGGTCTGCCTTGGCTCAAGCTACATAATCCACAGATTGATTGGCATACTAGATCATTTCGATTTGCTGGTTCTAGATCTAGTTCCAGTAAATCTGCAGTTCAGGCCTCTGCATCAGCATCGATTTCAGTCCCTACAGTATCATGGACTCCTGATTTCGTCCTTGCTATTCCTATTTATGTGCCATGTTTTGACTGAACTCTTTTCTCTGCTCCAATTTATGCCCCAGATTCTGATCATGCTTTCGATCATGCTCCAATTCCTGCTCCTGCTCCTGTAGAGGCTTCCTCATGCCCTAAGTTTTGTATCTCGAAGATTTCACTTCACGAGTTTATTAAATATGGAAGGCAAGATCTAAGTTCAATATTTGCAATCCAGGTTCATCCATCGACTAACTCTGCACCGGTGAAGTCTGCCCAATGCTCCAGATAAATATGGCGACTTCTCTGATAGTTTTGATAAAATCAAGGCCAGCAACTTCCAGAGCATCGTCCATATGATTGTCCTATTGATTTGCAGCCCGACACAATGGCACCATATGGTCCGATATATGGTCTATCTCCCGCTGAGTTGAAGGTTTTGTGAGACTATATTGAAGAGAATCTAGTCACTGGTTTCATTCGACATTCTCAGTCCCCTGCTAGAGCGTTTATCTTCTTTGTAAAAAAGAAAGATGATTCTCTGCGTCTAGTCTTTGATTATCATGGCCTTAATAAAATTACAGTGCCAAATCGATATCCGCTTCCTCCGATCCCAGAGTTGTTGGAGCGACTCCAAAGTGCAGGTTATTTTACGAAGCTTGATCTTCAGGATGCCTGCAATCTTATCCGGATCTGGGAAGGTGATGAGCAAAAAACAGCTTTTCGTACTCGCTATGGCCATTTTGAGTACACAGTTATGCCGCTTGAGCTTATCAATGGCCCAGCAGTATTCTAGCATATGGCGAATGATATCTTCCCGGAGTTCCTAAACACTTTTGTCATCATCTCTTTGGATGATAATCTCATTTATTCTAAGACTCTTGACGAACATGAGAGGCATGTTCGACAAGTCCTTTAGAAGGTTAGTGAGCACGGGTTATATGCCAAACTTGAGAAGTGTTAGTTCGAACAAGATAATGTGAAGTTCCTTGGCTATCATATCATTCCACATGGAGTCCCTCTGGATTCCAAAAAGGTCAGCACTATTCTAGAGTGGCAAACACCTTCATCCGTTTGAGATGTTCAGTGTTTTCTTGGGTTTGCCAATTTCTATCGGCGTTTCGTCTGAGATTATTCGGAGATTGCCCTTCCTTTGACATGCCTCACAGTTAAGGACGTGTTATTTGAATGGAGTGTGGAAGCAGAATCCGCTTTCATTACTCTGAAGTATGCTTTCACCATGGCACTAGTTCTTGCTCATGCAGATCCTTTGTGGTCATATATTGTTGAAGCAGATGCTTATGATTTTGCTCTTGGTAGTATTCTATCACAGAAGGGGGATGACCATGAATTGCAGTTATTTCATATCAATCGCTCACTGACATCTCATCATCATCCAGACAGTAATGGGCAGTAGAACGCACTCATCAGACTCTGGAGCAATATTTAAGGTGATGTTTATCAGTTATCAGCAGAATGATTGGGTCGATTGTCTTCCATTAGCTGAGTTTGCCTATAATAACTCAGTACATGCTTCCACTGGCCAGACTTCGTTCTTTCTGAACTCTGGTCAGCATCCTCATTGGTTAAGTGTCGCTGGCAGCGACTCTATCAATCCTAGTGCCGAGTCTCGACTTGAGAAACTCCAGGCTCTTCAATCAGATCTTCGGCATCATCTTCACTGAGCACAGAAACGCTATCGGCATTATGCCGATTTACATTGACAGGCAGCTCCTAAAATTTCACGTTGGTGACCTTGTCTGACTTCTTTGTAAGGACCTCCATACCTCATGTCCCTGCAACAAGCTTTATTATCGTTGCCTTGGTCCTTACCGGATCGTGGCTCAGATCAACAATGTGGCATTCCAGCTCGAGCTCCCTCTAGCTGCTCGACTCCATCCAGTAGTTCATGTTTCTTTATTGGAGCCCTACACAGTTAATACTTTTCCGAATCACGTTCCTCCGCCGCCACCACCAGTAGAAATTGATGATCATGAGGAGTTCGAGGTTCAAGAGATTTTGGACTCCAAGTTTCTTCGTCGACGATTGTATTACTTTATAAATTCGGAAGATTGCTCACCAAGTGATAGAACCTGGGAGCCTGCCGAGAATCTGACTAATGCTCCTGATAAAATTGCGGAGTTTCATCGTCGTTACCTGGATAAGCCAAGTTTGAGTACTACGGCCCCAGCTCCGAGGACTTGTCGCCGTCGTAGGAGGGGGGTGGTGTAACAACCATATGGATATTCGTACCATATGAACATGTACAAAAGGTCACACAGATGCAAAAGGGTAGTTGCACAAGACAAGGCTTAAACTTGCAATCTTCTAGTTGCGAGTCACACACCTTTGCCAAGTGTGCTACCAATATTTGTTAAAGATTTTTATCATATCAATTTCATATGCAGAGCTGTTTGCTATTTCCAGGAGGTTCTAGAATATTTTAGAACCTACAACACTTGGCACGATCTCATCCATTGGAGTGGCGCGATCCTGACCGTTGGCCTAGATATATAAGGAGGCACCTCCTTCATGTCGAACCATTTTGGTTCACTGCCAGTCTTGAGACTTTTAGGCATCTGCCTGCTTGCCTTTGGGCCATTGTACTCTTGACTCATGTTCATATATCATATTCTTTGCCGATCTTGGCATATTGCTTCTGTATTTCTTGCATATTTTCCACATATTTTCCTTGTTTTTGCGTAGGTTCGTGACATACCCCAAGTTGCGTTTGCGGACGTTCAAAAGGAAAAGATTGCCTACTTAAAGTAGTTTAGTTGTTAATTAAGTATGTAGTAGCTCCTTGAAGAAGGTAGGTGAATTTTTAGGAATAATTTTGTTTATAGTGTGTCGACAACAATTATGAATGCAGCATAATTGTTTGATCTCATTGTCCATTATTATTATTATATATATAAAGAAACTTTTTAGCCTAAAGGGTTGGACTTGATTATTTCTAGTTGTGGACTTAACTAGGATTGCAACTAGTGTTATACCATATGTAACGTATCGTATACGTACTTAATGTATGCAACGTACTATACCTTGTAATTAACGTACAAATTTTTTAGGTATGTTAAAAAGATAGAGGTATCGTACCTGTAACGTATGTACAATATGTACAGTACATAAAGTACGTACTGTACGTCCAATTTGTCTATTATTTTCATTATTTACACGATTTTGGTAATATCTTTATATTTTTGGATTTTAATGGTTGAACTAGCACAAATTGTGCATATTTGAATTGAGCATGTTGGATTTTATAGCCAGCTTAGTTTCTAGCACTAAAACAACCTGTTAAAATGCCTTTATGTACTTTTGATTGCATGCATTAATAAATGTATGTAGATGATGTTTTCTACTACATCTATATCAAATAATCAGCAAATTGCCAAATCCATAATTTGTTGCCAAATAATACAAAACTTGATGGTTATCTTATAATATAAATAGATCAAACATGCTACTGAATTTCTGAAACATTTCTAATTATACAATTGATCATATATATAGTGGCAAAACCAAATTGAAATCAGTAGAGTATGGATGAAACTGCCCTTTGAACAACCACCCATTCTAACTTCCAATTTCTAATGTATTAGCACATAGAAGAAAATTACATATGATAAAATCAAAATTTGTACTTTGTGCTCTATAGCTAAATCAAAATTCATACTTTGCATTTGACAAGCAGCTATACTTGACTAATAGAAAATATTTGAGCTTTACTTACCAAGGAAATCACCTTCATTGCTCTCAGCAGAACTCTCCTCTGAAGTAGAACTATCATCGTCATCTTC